>VXBU01010196.1:248651-309583 GCA_013400315.1 Bombycilla garrulus | reverse complement strand
TGTCCGTTGTAGAATCCTTGACTTTAACAAACTTCTTCATTAAATTAGCTTTAACTTTTCCATCTTTGATCTGATTTATCTTTTGATCTATTAAATGTTGGAATTAGAGCAGCTTTTTCTTCTAGGAAATGGTTTAAATAATCTGTCTGCAAGACTTCACATAAACACCAGCATGAGTAAAAAATCCTCAATAGAAGTTGCAGGTGATTGTATGTGATATAGTAGCAACTCCCAAAAAATTTGTCTCTATACTTTATGGGATGGAATAATACCCAGCTATATTTCATAGGGTCCTTCCTATAAGATTTTGTAACTTATATCAGTTTATGAACATTGTAGAGACTTGTTTTCTTAACTTTCTGGAAGAGTTAATATTGATTATCTCCTGTGGAAAAACACAAGCAATGCTACGTTTCCTTAAGAAAGTTTTAACAGCTTAAGACCTTTTTTAATTTTACTCTCTTTTTACATTTCGACAGTTCCCATTCCACTGAAAAATTTCCGGTATCATTAGTTGGCATTTGGTGTGTGTCCATTCCTGAAAAAATTGCAGTATTTTCTCTTGAGATGCTTTCAGTAAATATCATTTGGCTTGAATGCTGAAGCACCTCACAGCAGAAGTCATCTATAATAAAATTTTTCACCAGTATATCTGAATCTTCCAAGTACCCAGTCATTTATTTTTTATTAAAACTCAAAAGCTGGTACCAGTTTCATGATTTTCATAATTAGCACATTTAGTTCGGTAGCAAACTAAACTACCGTCAAAAAAAACAAGACAAACATGGTAAATATGTGGTTAGTAAGGAGGAAGAAAGTTTGAGAGATGGTTAAATGACATACTGTGTGAAGGTTTTGCTGCAAGGGGAGGAGAATGTGGGAGGGAAGAGATGGAGAGACCAGACGTGAGACCTCACCAGCTGAATTGCTGAACCTGGAGAATATGAGGTGTGTTAGCAGTGTAGCTCAGTCATTAAATAATGCACAAGGGTTTATCTCATATGGCCAGTTGCAGCACTCGCCTGGTAGTCAAAGGATGAAATAAATATCCAATGTGTAAACCTAAGCATATGTAAAATAGGTAAACACAGGGTAGCCTTGAACACAGTTTCTCATTCTTTGTGTATGTGTAGGTGTGGATAAAGTCTTACATATGCAGAAACTGTTAAAACCCAAATTATTTAGCTAACTCCTAAGTAACAGACTGGCAAAATAAAATCTGGTTCAACTGATTTCGCTATGAGTAAGGGGAGAAAGAAGGTTCTTCTTTTTTTCCCATTTCCTCTAGTTATAAAAATTACAGTGATTACACATCATAAAGCCTATCTGTAATAAAACGCATCAGCTGGCCAAGGTTTTCATCGCTCACTCAATAATCCATTAATACAGCAACGCTGCCCAGGCATCTTTATAATACCAACTCGGAGGTAATTTTAATCAGCTAGACCAGCTGGTATTTAACAGCAGCTGCTGGAGACGCCACAAATATACTCAATAGCTGACATCTTTATTTGCAGTTTTTCAAGGGGAGAAGAGATCCTCCTGTGGTTACTTATATTAAGCTTCTTTTTTTTTTTTATATTTAAGTATTGGTACCAGAGGGTAATACCTGAATGAAAGCAGGAATAGAGTTAATGCAAAAAATACATTCTTGGAGTCAGAGGGCTTTTTCATGAAGCCCTCCTCATAAATGAACAAAAAAATAAAGCGTGGATGCCAGCTTTGTTGGAGTTTAGAACCTTTTCCTGGTACATTTACACTAATCTCAGACATGGCTTGCGGCATAAAATGTACTCTGCAGTGCTGCATCGCCCTATCTTACCGAAGCTTTCATGTCCCTCACGATATAAACATGTGATAAATAGTGCTCTTGGTAGGAAAAAAAGTGATGCTTGCTCACATGTGTTCAATTTTAACTGACATGTACTTCTTTTGTCCTCAGTTCTGGCTTAGAGCGTCTGCATGCAGGAGTGTATATGTATATATCTATGCTTAAAGACACGGGTGTTTGTGTATAAATAATATACAATATGTTTATTTGTACTTCTCATCTCTTATAAGGCTAGAGATGAAATCAGCAACTGAATAAAGCTCCGCTCTCTGCCGCAGTAAATGTGGAATAGTATTTCACATTGGATTTAGGGGGGGAACAAGCAGAGGCAACACGAAGTTAACAGTCACAAACACATTATAAATAAAAATTTAATTACACTTGGGGGAGCTTGGCTTACAAAGCTCACAAATCCATAATGGAGCTTGCTGGTAATAAAGGCCTGATCTGTTTGTTAAACTCCAATATTCCTGTCCTCTGTATCACTTCTTTTATATAAAACTTCAGTTTCTGCATTGATTACCAATTGCAAAAAAGACTGACTTCACTGGTAAACAGTTTTTTTCTGTCAGATACCAAATGCCATATTTCTTTATTAAGAAAATAGTTATGACTCCTAGGTAGGGCAGGGGAGGTGCCATGAGAGGTGTAAGTATATCTATTTTTGTTGACTATTTATGTCATGGATGAGATATATCATAGGTGAGATCTGTGTTTAATATAAGTTTGAGTTTCTGGAGAGAGGCTTTTGTTAATTTATGAACAAATACTGAGGTAGAAGCTTCTCTAATGAGGATTTCAATATGTGCTCATAATAGTTTAAATGAATATGAACATTGAAGAAAACACAGTACTATTAAGCTGGTGTGTTTCTAGGACAGTAACAGTGAAAAGTAGTACATGGTCTTCATTTTTCTTCTTTCTTTGATTTCAAAATCTCATGCTGAAAAAGGTTGATTGTGTAAAGGAACAAACCCGAGTACATAAATATATATCCCTAAACAAATTTGGGGCTACTGTGGTCATTTGCAGGTACTCATTTGTTAGTCCCAGTGAGTTACCTCTCTGTAGTCAAATATGGATCTGTCTGAGACTGTGATTGACTACTGCAAATTAAAATCCAGTGACAGAATGGATTACTGAGGTTGCAGTTTGACTAAAAAATACTTAGCAAGCATGTTTTCTCTTATTTGTAGTGAAAACATTCTGTTGAAGTTTGTTTAGTATGTTTGACAACAGACAGTTTGATATATTGCTGGGCACAGCAGTAGGTTGGACTTGAGTAGTATTAGCTTTCAGTGTTTTGATTAATTGTAATTGTTTCGATGAAAAGGCATGTTTTACATACAACTCATAGTTCTGGAAAACAGAAGTCAACTCGCAAGATCTGTAATTACTGTTCTGAGTTAGCATATAAAAAAAGCTTGGAGAACATGCAGGCAAATCACAGTAGGGTTTTTTTGTGTGTCTGTTTATTTTGTATGGGATTGCATTTTGTAGCTTTTATATTTTATACACTGTTTCTTGTCTGAGGAAATAAATCTTAGGTTTTATCTCTTCTTGTATGCTGCAGTGTGCTTTTAGATATATTTCTGAGGTACACGTTGTAGTTTCAGTCTTGGTATGGTGAAATTTTTAGTATGTTTTCCATCATCAGTAACAACAACAACAAAAGGTCAACCTGGAGACTCCTCTGTCTCCTCACATCCCCACATATTTTCCTAAAAGGAAGGAAAACTCATCTGTTTATCTTTAAATTCTTTTTTCTCTGGTTATTAAAATACTGACTTCTCCCACTCTCAGAATGAATTTTTTAGTTTTCGTAAGATACTTCTTTTTTTTTTCTTTTTTTTTTAATAAATGTTTTATTTTCAGTGTATCATCAGGAAAGGGAAAGAGATTATTATTTTTGTATTTAGGTAAAAAAAGAAATTCAATGATGTGTTTAGATGTAAGCCAATACCAGCAGAGTAAAGGATGTCAACTATTATTACTAATACCATCTTTCATTTATATAGTGCTTTCATCCTAAAAGATTGTGGTTTCTAGAAAATGTAGATTTAAGCCAAAAACACAATTAAAAATATATCTCCTTGTCCTAGCATGTTAGCTTCGAAGTATTGTTTGTCAGTTTAACAGACAGTATCAGAATATCTTTCTTCTGCTTTGCAGATGCAAAAATGTACCATGAACTGAATACGCTGAAAGTACTGTTAAACCATCTCTAGAAGGAGAGAAAATTGGTTTTATAGGTTCCTCATTTTATGACATGCTTTCTTCTCCGATTTTAATATTTTGCAACATGTTCTGAAAGGAGAAATGAATAGATAGTGGTTTTCTATATCTGAAACATGTAGGGGCATCACAACCTACCTGAATTGTTCCCTAGATAGTATTAAAAAGAAAGCAGTAATATCTAAATTGTGGAGGGAGGCAACTAGGTTTCTAAGTGTGGTGCCAATGTTTGTAGTCAACAATGAGACATAAAAAAAATTGTAGCCCATGTTGATAGCAGCAGGCTTTGAGGTTTGTGTTATTAGAGCTTGCCTAAAAGTATTAACACACAACTCATGTATAGCCTTCATATAAACTATGTTCTATTATATATTTTGGGGGGAAATAAAAATCTGTAAAGCATGAAATTGTGGTGTTACAAAACGATTATTTCTAAAAGTGAATTATCTCGTCTCATAGTAGTACTAGCTTGGATTGCTATGTTAGATGTCAGGTGGTTTATTTCTGAGCAAAATACAAATTAATAAGTGTACATTTTAATACTTACCTAAACCAGTGACAAGAAAATAAATACTACTTTTTATTTACCTTGCAGTTAACAACCATGTGTCATTGTGGCATCTTTTATGGAAAGGAACTTTATTTAAGTAGCATAAACTTGTTGGATGGGCTTCAATTAAATGATGATTTGTTAATGCAAATGTGTAGCGAATGACTGGTAGTACATCTGTCTCTTCATCCATAGGCCATTACTGTGCAGCATTAGCACATGATTGTAAAAAACTGGAAATCATTATATGCAGGTAGTACATATTCAATCAATTCTGACCTTATGTCTCTGACGAAATAAAAAAAAAGGATGCAATTTAAATGATATTTAATCTGAACAAAAAAAAAAGGGGGGGGAGAGAATCTTTGACTATCGACGATTCAAGCTGTTAGATGATGTGAGGTGACTGCTGTTTGGAATTGATTGTTATTGGTGGCCCCAGTGGGGAACAGCCAGCACATTAATCCTCTCTTACTCCTCCCTCATGCTCCTCCAATCCAAATAGTATTTTTGTTTATATTAGGAAATAAATACTGTTCTGTTTATCTTAAAATTCCTTCTTTTTTTTTTTTTTACACCTCTTTTGGAGATTGTAAGAAAAAAGCTCTGTATTGATGACCAATGTTAGCCAGCTAAGCAGGCAGTGACAATTAATACAACAAAAAATCGTACAATTAGCTTCAGTTCCATAAGTGTCTAATGAGCCATTTGTCAGTCTTTTGGTGAAATAAACTACTCTATCTTAATTCTCCACTCTTGCAGCAAATAAATAGAAGTTATTAAATACCCGGGCACCAATAAAATCTAATTTATTTTTGCAGGGCATGGCAGAACTCCTTACATATGTAAAATGAGCAAGTTATTTACAAACAACTTGTGATACTAATATAAAAATATAAAAAATAATTTCAATGTTAACTGCTTTCATTCTGCACTAGATATGTTTTCTTCCTGATTTGTTTAATCATTTAAATACGTAATTACTCCGAAACGCATGTGAGTTGAAATGACTTCTCCTGATGTGATTAACTCATAAAGCCAAAATGAACCTTCAGAGAAGAACCTGAGAAATTCCAAACATTAGCAGTCTGCAGCTGAAGTCCCTGCCACTTCTGGGAAGGACAACATGCCCATTTCCAGTTGGGGACACGTCCTGTTCCTAACTGCTGTCCCTCCCTGACCCTTCTGGCCTTACTAGTGTCACAACCAGCTTTCCACAAAAAAAACAGCTCCACAGCAATTGCTGTTCGGGTGCTGGTGGGGTCGGTGGAGTTGGAGCCAGTGCAGTTGGTCTGACAGCAGTCCCTCATCCGGCCACTTGTGACCAATGGCGGCCACCAGATCTGCTCGTGCTCCAGGCAGTGCCAGACCTCACCAGAGGTGGGCAGGGAACAGTGGGATGTCTAGTCTGAGGGATCCAAGGATGGCTATCTGCAGAACCTTTAACTGTGCAGAGCAGGGCTATTCTGCTTTCCTTCCCCATTCAGGTAGACTCTTTGTAACATAAGCTGGTGAAAGTATTTCAGACCACCTGACTTCTTCCTCACTCTTCATTTTAACAAAAGTTTGAATTTGACTCTGGTTCACTTTTTTGATACATATCTGGCCATCTGCCTTCCCAGGCTGGTTTTCAAGCTGACAGTATCTTGGTACTTTTAAAAAAAGACAGAAAGAAGACAGGACAGAGCGTGATATGTGGACAGAGCCAAGTTGCTAGGTCTCAGAGTAGAAGAGAATATTCAAAATGACAGGAGACACAAAAGAGGCAACTCTTACTAAAGAAGCAAGGGTATAGGGGTGGCAGAGCTGCTGCTAGGTGCATGTTTGAGGAGAGAGTGAGTAGAGGGTATCAGTGTGAATGAGAACAGGGCTCCCTTTACTGAACTAGACTTGAAGAAAGCCTCAGATTTTTTTTTTGTCAGGTTGAAATACATGCTTAGAAGAGTGCCCTGCCAGTTCCATTGCTTCCAAGTGGGGAGATGTTGCATAGGAGAAAGCAACACTGTTTGGAAAGCCAGAAAACTGATTTGGGAATTCCATACAGTGGGTTTCAAAGCTAGCTACAGCATTTCGCTATAATGGTCATTTCAAGATGGTAGTTCTTTGTGCTTGTCCATATTTACAAATGTAACAAGCCAAGTTCAGACAAAAGTTGAACAAAAAGGATCCTGATGAATGTATTCTCAGGAAATCGTGGGCAGTTTCAATTCAGACATATCCTAAATTAGTAATAGAAAACCTCAGTATAAAGCTAGCACAAACCATTCAAGAATTTAAGTGGGAAGACAGCTTTTTTAGAGGATCAGTGAAATAATTGAAGAGGTTAATGTATAATACGAGTGGGAGAAAGTTGTCTTTGAGGAAAAGAAAATGTTTAAGTTGTAATTTATACGGGAGATTTAGTAGATCTTTTGTATCCTGCATAGTTTTGAGCTAATGTAAGTTTATTCTGATCATACTTTCAGATGAAAAAGTGAAACTCTCCTGTTGCATTTTGCTGGGTTTAATCATACTGTTTTGAAGTCCTTTGGTGCAGTTACTTCTAGTTTCCTCATGAAATAACTATACTCAGAAAAAAACTTATTTGATCCCAGTGCTTATGTTAGTAATTCTGAGCATTACCATCACTCTGTGATTGAATGTGTTTGCTTGGCATCCAGGTATTATGAGGACTGCACTCTGTGTTTGCACATACACAAAGTGGATTCAAGTTCTCTTTTTGCTTTACATTTCAGTTGACTTTTGAAGGTTGTATTTTCAGTGCATGGGCCTTCAGTCTTCAATCAAAGTGGTATACTCTCCTAAGCAGCACAGGTACATTGAGGATAACACATTTACTGCACTGTGGTTTTCCTTAAAATTGTTACAAATTTTTTTTTCCTTTCCCTAATTCCCTCAGTATATAGATTACTACTGTAGCATTTGCAGATGGCAGCTGGAAAGATTTTTTTATTATGCCTGCCATACATGTTATAATATTTGCCATAGCAAAAAATGTATTTAAGGTCAAAATTCAAGATCTGTTACAAACAACTGTTTTCACTGTTCCTTGACTCCAAGTCATCTCCTTTGAGCTCTTTTGTTCTTAACTCAAACTTTGAAGGAAAACTGTTATTCATTAGAAGAATAGCAGGAAACTTTAGTCATAATTACAGACACAACTAAATGGTTAAATATATGTATGTTCTAGAAGTATTTTTGTTTTGTATTCGTGTAACAAGCAAATTCTCACAGTACTCAGTCCTTGAATAGACTCAAATTAGGACTGGTCACATTACTCTTCTGAGGACTTAGAATTTGAAGCTTATTGGCATATAAAAAGATGAAGACTGAAGTACTCCAAAAATTTTTGAAGGGGCTAAAATCCTGAATAGCAGTTACCCCTCCAAATAAAGTTTTATGTTATAAATCGTCACTAGATGGCAATATTAGTGATGTCTGTCCACCCAGACACATGAGGCATAACTGTTAAGGCATAGGTTGGCAAAGCAGAAGAGAAGGCACTGTGTTTTTTACTTGAGAAAAACGTTTGATAAAAGGATGAAAGTGAAAAACATCTTGGAGCCACCGAATTGATGAGCTTTGCAAAAGACAAATACTGTCTGGTTACCTGTGTTTCAAGAAGAGATAAGAAACTGTCCGTGCTGTTGTACAGGTAACAGTAAGGCCTCACCTAAAATGCCATATATCTATTTGGTTAACCATATTAAAAGAAAATTCAGACCATTATTATTTGTCAAAAAGCAGTTGAGAAGGTCAACATTTGGGCAATAGAAGGGTGTCAGAGAATAAACACGGGATAAGAAAGGGAGTGAGCTAAAGTTGAGCATTGTTGTCAAAAGCAAAATGATCCAAAATGGCCTAAAATTTATGTATTGAATATCAGGAAGTTTCAAGGGAGATGTAGTTCTTGCTACTTGTTGTAGAAGCAAATTTCTGGAGCTATGTGATGACAGGCGTAACAAGAAACAACAGTTCAACAGTTCAAGGTGAATCTTAATAAAAGCAAACCTGTAATACATTAACTCATAATCACAGGGAAGTCAAGTAAAGGAGATGTGTCTGTCTTTCAGGCCTAAAAGAATCCTCTGTGGATTTTATAATCTGTCTCCTAACCATGGAATATGCAGTGTTAATCTAAATATAGCATTTTTCAATAGGTAGTCCTTATGTCTTTATGTGTTGTTGGTAATATTTGCTTATTGATGAGTCATTTTAAAGACAAAAAACGGTCTTCATTCATTAATTTTAAAACTATCTCTTTAAGGTGTTATTGCTGGTTTTTGTCCCTGAAAAATTCCTTCAGTTGCATATGATTTCTTTGGGGAAAACTGCATTTTTTCCACTCTAAATGATAAGATTACATTTATTATTTGCACTTAATTCAGAAATAGGCAGTGTGAAGTGCTTATTTCCGAGAATCCCCACAGAATTTGGTAGCTTTTTGTGTTTTCTTTTCCATAAGCAATAAAGTTATAATGGGGTTACAAGATCACATTGAATCTGCGCTAAGGCATCTGCTAAAACTTTGTAGCAGAGCCTAATAAAGCCCTGCCCCATTTGTGACATACCAAATCACATTCTCCTTGCTGGTCTGACAACCACAGCTCTTAAACAGCTGCTGGGGTAATTTGCATAAAGGAGATTGTAAATGTCTCATCAGAACGCATGCAGCGCAATTCACCCCAAAACCACTGCCTGAACACCAGGAAAAGAAGATTGTAGTCATAAAAATTGTGGCTCTCATGATTTCAGATTATGGTCTCCACAGTCTTACAGCTTTTGCGAATATCAAGCTTTTGTGGCTGAAAAAAAAAAAATAAAAAAAAAGGAAAGTTTCATTTACCGGTGTAGAACAATACAAACAGATGCAGTGTTGCTCTTTTGATTCAGTCTAGCAGAAAATTGACTTCAGCAGCTAAGGTTCATGATGACCCCTCCTCAGTTGTTCACCCCAATGATAAGTGAATTGATCCAACTGAAAGCATTTAGAATAAATGTAAAACCAAATTGGTTTTATGGTAGTGAAAGGAAAACAAAGAAAATGCAAAATAAAGTTAATGCAATACAGAGAATTCAATAAAGAATAACAAATGCAGAAGTTAATACAATATGTTAATTGTATGCTTGCATCTGCTATTTTTTGTGATGCACATTTTAATAGAAATTAGTGTTAAAAATATGTGTATTTTTGATAGATATTAGAGCTAAAGGAGATATACATGCAGAACTAGGATTTCACAATGTGACAGGAATTGGGTATGTGCATGTCCTGAGTTTTAACTGTGTAACTTCAAATTTTCTCTTTGAAACATCATTCTTCTTGGCCGTGAATGAATTGTGCTGGAGCAGTTTGGCGTGGTAGTGAAACTCCATGCAAGAACTAGACAATAAAGAAGTCATTAAGCTCTGCAAAGTTAGTGTCTCTATCAGCTAGTGCCTCTGCAAGCTCATTGAACCTGTGCTTTGCCCAGTTTGTAGTGCAGGTTGAGGCTATTGGCCTGGTGCCTCCTTGGTTAAAGCACCTCCTCTGGCCTCAGTTCACAGAAACACATAGTGATTGCAGCTACACCAGTCACAGCTGCATCACCATCAATAAATACAAAATTGCTAATAGCTGTGAAACATACTGTTCCAACATAGTCATCATCCTTCCATTCCCAAGTTTTAATCATCCATGATACGCAAATCTATTAGCACCCAAGTCACTTATATCCTTGCCATTAGTAGCTGACTTACTGTCTCAGTAAATCTGCATTTGACATAGTTAATAATTGTGCCTGTATCTGTGCAATGGCACAACTGACAGCAATCAGTTCAATGCCTTTGAGTTTTAATGCTCACATTTATCAACATTAAATTGATGGGTATTTGGAGTCAAATGGTTATACTAGGGGTGTAACCTCCAAAATCTCAAAAACTGTTTTGCTTTCTGTAGATTCCAACTGCTTTAAAAGAAGTTTATCAAATAATTTCAATGTTTGGCTTGTCCTTTTGTGTAGCAGGATGGCTACTTTCAAGGCAGTGATGACAAATCAGTAGTTTCAGTGAAAGTTCAGTAATCATCACCAGCCAGTGAATCTGAAAAGTATCTGATATCTGTGGAATAGAGGTTTGTTAGTAGAGAAGTGGTGAGGTGATTTTGACTAGGCATAGTAGAGTAGTACTTTACAGATTTTGAAGTATAAGGCCAAGAGAAAGTACAGTGGGCCACAAACTGATGTTTTTTTTTTTTAACTTATTTATTATATCCAAACTTGTTATGCTTTCTAAAATAAAACCTCTACATTTGACCAGTCAGACTTCAAGGCCATTAGAATTCTGTCTTATACTGTGCACTATTCTTACCTCAGATATTCAGCTTGTCCCTTTCTTGACATGAGTGTGTAAAATCTGTATCTCGGACAGACACACTTAAATCAAAAATTGTGCCATTTTGTTGTTTTCTAATACTGATAGGATAACTGATAAATAGGTATTACCCTTACTAATTTTAGACCATGATAAGAAAAGAATATCCTTTATATGAGTGAATCTCAGCCTTTGGGTTTGATGTGTGAAAACTCCATTATTTTATATGTTATGGTATTCATGATAAGATTATTCACAATTGTTTTATCACAATAGTAAAATACTGCTTTTTAATATAAGAATTTCTCTGATAAGGTTTTAATGCATAACACTTGATGAAAGTTATTATGCTTATCTTCCATAAAGAGAGAATAATTATATGGGACAATAATTTGCCTATGGCTGTGCTTCCAAATTCCTAAATTGGTGCTTTATCCTGTGGGTTACATTTGCTTTCAGAAATTGGACGTGCTTTCAGTTCTTTTATTCTCCATACTGTAGTTCTTACTGTCCTCACCAAGTGCTTTCCTAAAGTTGATGCTGGATTTTAAAAGTCATTTATTATTAATCATTGAACAGAATCAAAACAAACTCCCAAGACTCCACAAGTTTCTCACAAAGCCAAGCTGAAGTCTGAGATGATGTGCATTTTGTGAAGATAATTTTCTGCAGATAATTTAACAGGGAATTTGGATCTGATTGCTCCTATCATTTTTGTGGTACAAGTTACTTCCCTCAATTACTTGTGAGGTCTTAGGGTATAAACCTCTATGAACCTGTGTGTATAAACCTCAGACTTGGAGTTCCTAACAGAAAAAAATGTAAAAGATAATGCTGCAAGGATAACCTCCATTTTCAGTCTCTGATCCAAATCAGAGCTGTTGCTGAGTCAGCCTGGCTTGGACGTCAAAAGCTTGCAAAACTCTCTGTGAACAGATCCTTTGGAGATCATGCCAGTTCTGTATGAAAGTAAACTCCATGAACTATTGGTATCCTGAAACAGTGACCTTATAAAAGCAGGCAAAGGATCGCATATCTAAGATTTTGGAATACCACCCAAGACAGTAGGAAAGTTTATCATAATTGCTGGCAAGTGTTCTCACAGCGTGCTTCAACTGGCAGAGATAGATGCCACCTCCTCAAAGTATGCATTCTACCTATCACAGCCAACTAAATGCTCAATAGCATGATTACCTCAAATAAAATACCTCCTACATCCCAAACAACCGTAAGCAATGACTGAGTCAGGATGTACCTCAAGAAGCTGTTGAGGTTATCACAAACCCATGTGATCTGTTTTAGAGGGCTGCTCTGTTCCCACAAGCTGAAGGGAATATATTTCAGTCCCTCTGGCAGGAGGTTTTCAGTGCTAGGTGCCATGCTGCCATGGTTTAACAGGCAAATAATTTGGCTCCACTACATGCAACACCAGGGATGTTTCTGGCTTTTTACCCCCCAGGTAACTGTGGCTCTGTTATGCTGCACCGTGGAAGAGTATGGTCAGATAAATTAGCCTTTAGAGACAGCCAGCCTCCAGCCCTCCTTTTTCATTCCTGCCTTTAGGGATCATTTATCCACATCTTTGCCCACATCTCAATTTCTCCAGAAGCCAGGGAGCAGCCTGCACAAGAGCCCACCTGCATTCCTGGAAATGCCTCCTTCACCTCTAGCCTGTCAGACTGACACTTTCTCCAGCTCCATTTCATAGTTGTTGGAAATGCCAGAGAACTGGGATGTCGGGTCCTTTTTCAGTTGCCTGAAAACAATCCTGTAATGTCCACTGCATAACTCTCACAGTAGCTTTGGAGGGTCAGAGGTTCAGAAAAAGATTCTTTTCCTCTGAAGGAAGTTAAAATTCAGTTTTTAAGGAAATAGATCAAAGTATATGGAAGTCAACAGAATTAAAATTAGTGTCATTTTACAATATGTATTATTTCAAATGTAGAAGTGTGCAGCAGATTTTCTGCCAGAATCAGAAACAGATTTTCAGTCTCTGAAATTTCTGAGAAGCATACCAAAACTTGAATTCTTTGCTGGAGGAATAGTTCTGGTTGGCAAAAAACAAATAATAAAAAGTAATTTTTTTTAATTTCTGACATTAAGCACCTGTTTGAGTAAGAGAGCTGTAAAACCTGCCGTATAAAACCTGTCGTATTTTTCACTGTCACAGGTTTTGGTCCATATATAACAATAACTTAATATAAACCAGTGAATTAGCAAAGAAAAATTGGATCTAGGACTTCTAGCCAAATTTGCAGTGCCAGAAATAATCACAAATCCACATATACTTAGTAGAAAGTTTCTGAAAATACTTAATGCTGTCTAAATAAGATAGAAATGGAAAAGAAACATCCTCCACTGTCTTTCTGCAGCATTGGCTATAGCTGGGACACAAGAGTTGTTTAAACTGTGTGGAGCTGTGACACTTGTACTCGGGGTGCTCATATGGCCAGTCACAAACATGTGTGACAGTGAAGATTTGTCCTCTCAGGACAACCCAAACTCTCACTTTCCCTATCCCACATTGTTTTGCTGCACATGCCAAAATCTTCCTAGAACAGAGCTTCTTACTAGCATAGAGCTTTAGTAAATAATGACTTTGGCCAAGGAGGAATGATTATGGCCTCGGCTGATCTGTCAGAATTTCAGGCTGAGGTTGACCTTGGCCTTGGTTGACCAAGGTCTGAGTTGACCTTGCTTTTGGATAGCACCATTTTTAACTCCTTTCTAGTTGCCTCTATATATTATATAACAGTACTAGCTGAAAATATAGCACAGTCAACTAAACTGACCAAAATCTGTGGTTGGTTAACAAGTAGAAAACAGGTACATCGTCTTAATCATCAGACTCTGTAGTCTGCAGTCTCATTGTAAGCACAGTTGTATTTTTGCTATGGCCTGAAAAATAGAAAGCGTATTTCCATCTTCACAAGGACAAGAACATATCCCATGAGGACAGCAGTTCTGCTCCCTCTGCAAGGATATGTCTCCAACTGCAAGGTCTTCTCTCTCTACCTCAGAATCCATGTGGTGGACAGGGGTGGAGTTCTGCAGATGCTTATGGAGAGAACAGTCAGTTCAGCTCTGAGCAAGGCCACAGGCTGCTGCTTTCACCTCCTACCAGCACCTTCTGTGGATAAGGAGATTGCTAAATCCTTGGTATGGGGCAGAGCCCAGTGTCCAAACTACGCCTTAGGTTTTATGGCTTGGTCTCCACATATCCTATGAAAAAAATCCCCACTTGTACTTTGTTTCCAGCTAAATCTTCTATTACCTTTTGTGTATCCTTCATCTCTTCTTTGTTTCCTGCTCAGTATCGATTTCTCTCCTTGTTTTCCTCTTTTAATTATTTACCTCCTTTATCCCCAAACCTCCACCACATATGAATGTCTATGTGCACAGATGGGATTTCTAGGACACTCAGTATATAATTTCCCACAAACACTGTTATTTTAAAACAAACTCAATCATCTCAATCAAAGGGGCATAAATGGAAAGATTTTAGTATTTCTTTTTCAGTTTTGAAACTAGCTCTCCCTGAAAGTTGGTACATCCGATGAGAAGCAGATCCAGTCCCTCCCTTTTGCCAATAACTTTATTTTGCTGATATAGCCCTATTAGTAGTGAGGTGTGCACATCGTTCTTACGTGGACATTTGTCAGCAAGCTTTATGCCCAGATGTCTTGTCAATTAAATTCTTGTCATTAAATAACGAGTTAAATTTAGTTAAAAATATTACACCTGCTCAGAGTCCTCTGTCTATTTTTATTTCTTTGCAATTACTTTTATGGTTTTAAACGATGTCTCTGTCTCCTCACAGTGTGTGAAAGATCTATACAGATGGAAGATGGTGACTATAAAAGGAAAGCTACTGTTAGGGTAGAGGTATTGGAAAAATAGAGGAAAAATAGCAATTCTTACTATCCTTTTTAAGAGTAGCTGATGAATTTCTACAATACTGTGGTTTTTCTTAAAGTTCTGTGCTACTTTAAAAAATTCTTTCATAGTGCCATTTTATTGTTATTTCCAGGAACTTTGGTTATTGCTTCCTCCTCTCATGTCCGAAATATGTAAGCACACTTTCATCACCTGTATGCATGGCATCCTTTTGCAGGAAGATGCTAATTCTTAAGTGCTTCCTACTCCTTTTAATAAGGACTAACTAGTTGATTCCTAACTGTGGACAACTAGACAAGTTTGGAGTTGTCTTTGATTGCAAACATTTTGATTTTGAGTGATGTGCTGACAGAAACAGATTTGCGGTAGCTGATCTGCGAGAAGCGTTGGAAAAGCGGTGAGACTACTGCTGTGCTTTCAGGAGGAAAGCAAGGCAGCCTTCCATTATTCATGATTTTTTTCAAGCTTCCACTTGTCTTAGAGACGATCTTCTAGAGATGAGCACCTATTCTGACCACAGAATAAAGGAAAGGATACTTAGAATAAATGTTGTTTTGTAGCGTATACTTTGTGTTTTAAAAAGGTGGCTCATAAAAATTGTCAGCTTACTTAGCTGTTAGTTCAGCTGACCAACCTGACAGGAGTGCTGCCCCGTGGTCCCTCTGCTTCGAGAGATACATTTCATGCACATGGTAATATGTAACTCATAGGTGTATAAAGTCATAATAGAGCATTTCATCACATCTAAATAAGGCTAGGTGCATGCTGTCTGAACAGTTAACCACTGAAAACATTGAATACAAGACATTTGACACTAATTTTACTGGTCAAATCCTCCCCTGAAAGAAGCCTGCCCTGACAAGCTGCTCGCGAGGCGCCTTTTGCAAAAGGAGCCTGGCTTGATGGGTCGTCGCATAAGCTACTTGACATTTGTCCCCAGTCAGACCGGATGCCACATGAAAAATTTACTCAGGCACGGGGCTCCCAGGAATAAACATTTCTCTGGTGTTGCTCACCAGGGACTCGGCAAGGTGAGCGGAACTCCAACTTGTCACGGATGCTCTGTTCTGACAAACATAAGTAGATGCTAATGGCTAAATCGTGACAGAATAAAGTCCCACAACCATATGGCTAATTGCCACAACAATATCTTCAGTGTTATTAATCAAGTTTTCATAGTGTGCCATGATAATTGGAATAATTAGAAACAGCATAGGCATTGCTTGCCTCTGCCGCACATTCTGCAGACAGGGACCTGGAACAACCACAATTGCACTTTCTCTGCAGCGTTGTTTAGTGCTTTCCTTTCCGGCAAATACTGTGGTTAATTAATGAATTAGCTGTTTGCCACCAGAGTGTTTTATTGCTAGCAGGGCTTCTTCAGGGGCACATAGGTAACTAAATGAGACCACTAAGCCCTTGTGCGTCTCTGAAAAGATGCAGAATTCCCATAAGGCTGCAGCTACACAGCACAAAACTTCACCAGTCAGAGGTACTTTTGTTTCACAAAAGTTTGAAGCTCGTATCCCTGCACTTAGAGAAAGGATAAAACAAACTGAGAGTGTGCATTTTTTTGTTTAACGGTTTAAATGAAAGCAAGACTCTGGATAACAGTGGTGCAATTAACTTGCCAAGAAAAAGAAGTTAACTCTTATTTGCCTTACCCTGCTTAGTAATGAAATTGGGCTCCAGACATATGTTCTGCCTTTGAGCTAAGGTTATAAGTAAAGTGGTGATTCTAACACTGTTATTTACACTAAGCAGCTAAATCATCGTTGTGTCCTACCTATTAGAACAGCCTCCCTCAATTCTTTCCAGGAGTATGACAGCAGAGAGGAAACACTTGTGCTTCCTCAGTGCATGCATCAACATGTAGTTGACTGGTCACTAAAACTGGCAGATTGATGATGATGACTCCTTTCACTGGATGTATGAAGGCATTTAACCAGACTAATAGATTGAAATGGACTGCTGCATGTATGGCCTCTGAACAGCTTCTTAATTTAGTTTTAGAGCTTACAATAGATGTAATATTGAATTCAGTGATGATATAAATCTTCTCATTTTAAAAAGTAAATAAATGTCTTCTTTGGAGCAGAGATCCATAAAGAGATTTTGCAATACTATATACTTACTTATAAAGAGTTTTGCAGAAATAAGGCCCCAGTTCAGGGGGTAGGAAGGAATTCTGTCCATTTTCGGTTTATTGCTGTTTAATTTTGACTCTCAAGGGGAAAGTATCAAGTGAGGTTTTGCGTTTGTTTTGGTATTCTAGTATCGCTACACATTTTTCTTACTCGTTTATTGGTAAGGGTTTTATTTATCTTTTTATTTTACCCATATTCATATTCAGTGTAATTAGGAAGAATTTTCCAAATACTAAAATAAGGCTTCTGCAAAAGGTATGTTTAGTAAAATTTTGTTGAAGTTAATAATCTTCATTACTGATGGCTGAGTATGAGTGCCAAATAACAAGATTTTTATTTTCTTCATATCAAAGTATCACAATTTCAATGTCTTCTGTTGTAAACCCAGCTGAAAGATTATCACTTTGTAAAGGCCATGTCCTTTTACTTCAGATATGTTTGACATATATTCATGCATTTTTATGAGATAAAGGAGGCAATCTGATATATAATTTAATTATCTTAAAGTTACCAGTTTACTTTATAATTCATATTCTTGGATATATTGCCATCCTTAATTTTACCATTATGATCCACCCCTGAAGGCAAAGGTAACTTGAGTAGTAGATCCCTTGGGGTAGATACGTATGTTGCAGGTTTATTTTTGAACAAGTAGGTTGCAGTGGAAAGGAGGCATGTAGAAGTTTTGGTTATTATCTCTAGAAATTACCTTAAAGATATCACTTAAGAAAATATATGAGGAAAAGATGGAGGAAGGATGATAGTAGATAGTGGAGAGAAAAGACATCACCACCCATGGATCCAGCATCCTGTTGGTCCAGGTGATGGTTGCAGCCTTGATCCATCAGGGGTGGGGAAATCCCATGAAACAGAGTTCAGTGGGTTCATTACATTCAGGTTCAGGTGGGAATCCCCAGGTACCCCCCCAGTTTCACACTGTCTGTTCCAGCACCGTGGATCATGTGCAGTGTTCTGGTGGAAGACCCCAGAAATGAGTCTGGGGTGCTCTGGGGTCTCTGATGGGTTGACACCCTCTGAGCCATGACAGCAGCCTCTCATGGCAGCACAGCTGAGCCAGTTCTGCCCCACAGGAAGGGATGAACACCCTCAGAACACCCTCAGGCCCAGGTGTGAGCTGAGTGTCCTGATACCTTCTCTGAAGGGGAGATTTCCAGCTGGCCCAGCTGTGTCAGGGAGGGCACTGGCATGATAGAAAGCATTATCCCACCTCAGCAGCACCTGCTTCTCAGTGGCCTTTTCCCTGACCTGGCTCAAACCCAGCTTGTTCTAAACACAGGGCAGGTTGTTGTGATCATCCTCTGGGGGTGGGTGCTCCCCTGCCCTGCACCTGGGCTGCTCTTCTGCAGAGCAGAGGATTCCCACCACACCCCCAAACCTCTCCTCCTGCCCTTCGGCCCAGGGGTGCAAACCTGGGGTACAAATTTATCTCCCAGGCTAAATTTGGTTGAATTCACTGATTCCCATTTGATTGAGACAAATATTCTACATCCATAAGAAAAATATTACAAGCTTTTCCCACATTTTTTTTGCCATAAAATTACAAAATAAACTTTGTAAAAATCAAACTAACAATACATAAAAGGGTCTATCTCACATAATTCTACTAATATTTGGTCTCCCAATAAGAGAGATAAAAATATAAATAAATAAAATAAAAAGCAAGATATTTTGCTTGTGAAAAAAACACCCAAAAAAATACAAAAAAAAATAATAAACCAAAACAAAGGAAAAAAAACAACCTGATAATACAAGCAGTCATGGGAGCATTTAAAGGCTTCATTGGTCCTATGCAGCTTGGTCTCATCTGATAGCAAGTTCCTATAAAAAGAAAAATAGTAAGTTTGACCTACTACAGACCAATTATTAAAAAGAGTACATCCAGGAAAACCTAAAAATGTCTTTCTTATCAGCTGAATTTTCTGTTACACCAAAAAGACCTATGATGGAGAAGCAGGATGAGAGGGGAAAAAAAGACTACCACGGATTGGTAAACTGGTTGTACACTCACAACGTGTTTTCTTGTTGGTTTGAATACAAAGTGTAGCAGTTCCATTCCTGGACAGAGGCAGATAGCTTCTGAAGAATTTAAAAGAAATTAGATCTCCTGAAATTTTTGAAATGTTTTACTTGGCATACCAGAAAAAACAATAGCTCATTTGGCTTTATATTTCACTACAGGGTAACAGACAGATGGTTCAATTGTAGATTTCAATTTTTCATGGACAGAAAAGATATTTTATTCAAGTATAATAGGGAAGTCTCGAAGATAGATTATAAACTTTATAATATTTTATCAGTGCTTATTTGTTTACTTTGGAGCTATTAAAAATTATTTATCTTCCTTTTATTTTAAAATACATGTCATTTTGATTAAGTCTTGCCCGAGTGGATTCTACAGAAAAATGTACTAAAAATGTATAGAACTTTTGACAGTATGGAACAATAAAATAATATAGGCTCATCTTTTAAAGAGAAATTCTACAAAAGGATCATATCTTTTAAACCTACTGCGTACATCTTGAATCTATGGATAAAGCTATTAGCAAATTTATTTTATCATCTTAAGAACTGTGCTTTAATTGCAACACTGAGAGTTGTTTTTCTAATATAATTTCTCCACTTTAAAACCAAATTTAATCATTGCTGTTTAAAGATGGAAAAGTTGGGGGGGGTAGAGTTCCTAATTGCTAATAGCTGATATCAGTAGGAACTTCACTAATTTAGAAGTGCCTCTTTTGTTTCAATAGGTTTATTGCAGCAAACAGTGTTTAAAATCATTCACCTGTAATTATTTTTGTTAAAAAAAAGAAAATGTTTTTGCTACTCTGCAGTGATTTTCAAAACAAATGCACATGCATCATCAGTATTTAGGACTGTAGGTTTTAATTGCACAGAAGCAAAGAACATTAAGAATTCAGTAGGCACACTTTCAGGTTCCTATCTTTCTCTTACAATTGCAGATATTGGTCATTATATTTGGGGTTCACAGAGTGTGAAGATGAAGATGAGATGAAGTCCCATACTCTGCACTTAAGGGTTGTGATAAACAACTGGTTTGATAAACTACTGTTTTTTTCCAGTATAATGTAGCACTCCCCTGTCTTCATTCTGGTTTGTCACCATAATTCTATCAGGTTGGTCCTTGCTCTTTAAATCTGAACATTGCTTGAGCTGTTTCAGTTTACTTGTTTCACAGAAACACAGCAATGTTCTTCAGTCTTTTTCCTTTGAATGAAAGCACAGTTTAGCCCAGATAACTGCTAAAGAAGTCACAGCTAAATCCTGTTACAGAAGTAACAGCTAAATCTTTCATTTTGTAACATCTGTATTTTGGCCAAAGTGAAAAAACATGTGCCTTGGCTTTGATATTTGTTTTCAAGTTGACCCATCTTTTTAAAAATAATAACAAATGCCTAGAATTTCTGTCTTTTAAAAAATCAGCAGTGGCTGAAAGTATGTGAGCTATTTCATTGTGGTCATTCTTCCAGGTAACTTCTGGAGTACAACATTTTTATTCACCCTTCACGCTAACGAGGGGTCAGAAAATTGTTACAGTCCAATAACTCTTGTATTTGCTGCAAACACAGGCTGGCAGTGTCAATGCAGTGCTTGAAGAGCTGTTAATTATTAAGCCTTTATGAAGTGTTATTTATCTGAAATACTAAAATTGAAGTATTTTAGCTTGTAATGGTTAGGAGGAATGAAAAAGAAACTGAACAGTGTACTTTTCTCTCACTGCAGAGAATTTCTTAAATTGAATGCAAGTCTCTGATCACTTAGAGTTACATCCACAGTATAAATTTTCACCTAAAGGCCCAGTTTCTCCCATCTGCCCTGCTGAAAAAATAGGAAATTCCTTTCTGTTTTCTTATCTAAATAGATTCAAGTTCCTAGCTCTGTTTTTGAAATTTAGTGTTAAAGAAAAGCCAGTTGCTGACCACTCCTTCAGATTTTTTTGTGTGTTTCATGTCCCTGGAAATGGTTTCCAGAATTAGCTGCTTCATCATCTTTCCAGAGATCGAGGTGAGGTTGGCAGTCCTGTAGTTCCTTGGGTCCTTCTTAATCTTTTTTGAGGATAGGAGTGACATTTTTTTGGGTTTTTTTCCTCAAGTGCATTTCTGCAACTGAGTATGTTAGACTTGGTCTGACTTAAAACGGCAGTAAGTGCTTTTGCAGAGAAGGGTAAATCACTGTAAGAATGAAAGATAATTATTAGGAATTAATATTTTGGGGAAAAAAAAACCCTTAATCAATAAGGAAATGCATAGAGTTTTCCCAAAACACAAAACACTTTTCTTATATGCAAAACTGAGTAATCTTTGCCAGCAATCTGAAAGAAATCAAATGGGAAAGGAAATAATCCACATAACAACTAGATGCTTGCAGCACTTTTTGGTAAAAAATAAAATAGGTCTTTCTTTTAAAGAGATATGCTAGTCTGTGTTTGATAAGGTAATTAATCTAAAAAAGTTCAGGATATGTACGGTAGTAGGAGATTTCAATAGAGCATATCAAAACCTTTTTCCCAAGTGGAAGGAAGGCAACAAAGTAAACTATGTACAATATTCTTGTTCGTCACTTAGCCTGAATTTGAATAGATTTATATTAATAAATGAGTGTTTATTATCATTATTCTTTAATTTTAAATGTTTTTTTCTGACAGGAAAACATATGGTAGATCTGAAACACATATAATCTATAATGTAAATGTCTAGTTTCTTTTTTATTTGAATTGTTATCAAACACTGTAATTTTTATCTTTGCAGTAAGACCCTGGTGTCTAAGCTGTGGAACAGAAAGCTTGTGGATATCATACTTTTTCAAGTTGAGGTGTTTTTAATATAACTCAGTAAAACTTAAAACTGTACGGATGTGACCGCAAGCCAAACAGAATTTGAAACTGAAAAGGAAAACCAAATAACCGACTGTGTATCCATGCAGCAGTAGGGCCATGATTCCTGTATTTGGTGCAATGATCCACCAAATCTTCACGCAGCCAGTACAGGAGAAGCTGAGTGAAGTGAACAACCTTGATGGGAGTCCAGGACTGGACAATCCCACTGAGATCATGGGCATATTAAAACATGTATGTCATTCTCTAGCAGAACAGTACTCCATATACCAGACTGAAATTACTTAAACAGATAAGGCAGACACACATAAGAAGAATCTTTTTATATACTCACTATTATCTCTGCGTCTAAGGAGAAGTTGAATGATGTGTTAGATGCTGGTACATACTTTCTCCCTCCTTATCACACACACTTTTTTACAATCAGCATACACTGCTGGAGACAATGTGGTAGAAATCTATAATATTTAAATGTTTTACAGCCTAAGGAAAATCTGATCATCTTGTCTGCCTTCTCAAATGACAAAGGCCACATAATTTTATCTAATAAATCCAGAATTAACATTTGAATTTATGGTTGAAGTAAACACATCTTCTAGCAAGATGTCTGTTTTCATTCCCTTCACAAGTTAAGTAGATTAAGGCAAAAAATGGAGCATATGCTGTAACAATATCACACTGTACATCATTTATGGGTAGTGTGCATATGAGGGTATGCCGTGTGTAAAATTCTCAGCGTTTAAATCGAACACATTAGAAGTCTCTGTAAATCCCTGAAAGTCTGGTGAGCTTCCCACATAACTTCTTACACCAGTTTTTTGGCTTTGTAGGGATTTCACAGGCTTCTTTCTGTTCTGACAAAATATTGGATTTTAATAAGGTTTTGTTTATCTTAGAAATGCCATTTTGTTAATTGTGACACTTAGCTGTTTTGCCTTTCTTCTCATCTGTGATCATTAAGAGTTCCCCATGCAGTAAGCAGTACTGCCCTTCCACAAAAGCCTTGTAGAAGAGTAGCTGAAAGAACAAGCTGTGATTCTACTTCAGGCATATTTCATTCTCTGTCTTGTATGATTTGAAGGTTTTATTAATCTCGTTAGGACGTTCAGAACAAAATCCTGAACCAAATAAAGCCACAGTGGTCTTAATAAAAATGAGATTTATTAAGGGAGGAGATGGAGCACTGGAGAAATAGGCTGTGTAATAGGTCTAAGCTGGAATGCTGCTAAGGTTTGTCTTGATTGGTCTCCTTCATGTCACTAAAAGAAAGTGAACTACCATTAACATCCTCTGATTGAACTTACCTGTCTCCCCTCTGCCTCTTGCAGCTATAAAATCTGTGAGAGTGTCTGGAATCAGATGTCTTCTTTTGAGGGTGCTTTTGCTGTGTATTTCCTTCTCATCCATGGAAGTGTAGATGAGCACTGCCGTAGGAGCAGTAACCCCTGTGTTACCCCTGGGTGCCTCAGCCTACCTCATCTGCAGCCCACTGGTGTCCATAGGGTAGAAACACAGCCTGAAATCCTACTGCAGGCATCCAGTCTGCCCAGAGTAGTGCTTTCTGGTGGCACTGAACTATTAAAGTCTTCATCTTCTGTATAATTTTAAGTTCTTTTGGAAGTGTTATACAAATGTCGCTCCTCATCCTTTTTCCACATCTTATTTTTGAACAAGCAGATCACAGCTCAAGTCTGTCTACCCTTTCTCCTAAATTATTGACCATGACTTTACATAGTAAATTGCACTGGCTACAAATGTTTGCTTGAACATAATTAATGACAGAGTTTAAAGAGACAGAGCTTACATATCATTTTCTCAGTTAGTAAACAACTGATGTTAATTTTGGCATTTCTCAGCTTCGAGTGCTTAGTTTTGATAAGATGGTGTTCTTTTCAATACTTACAGTCCATTTAAATAATTTTCTTATTAAAAAAAAAAAAAGAAAAGGCAGCAAAACTTGCACTGAAAATGGAATTACATCTTGCAAAATCCTACTGACCCTCCTTTCTCTGAAAGACCTTGACTAGTCTTGCAAGCACTGGAAACCAGAGCAACAACATCCTGTGCCACCACATCCCCCAGGTGACAATAGCCACTGCAGGGGATGATACACACTTATACCATTTTCCATGCAGAGAGACTGGAGTAGATGAGATGAAGCACAGGGTAGCAGATGCATTCTTGGGCTGGTGGCAAGAGTTAGGAAGAAACAGAACATGCTCTGTGGAAATCCTCACTCTGCTGTGTTTAGGTCAAACAAGGAATTCCCAAATTTGGGCTTCTCTTTTTTTTTTTTATATGCACAGTAAATAGGAAGATACCAGAGACCTTGTTGTTTTGATTCAAGACCTTAGTGAAATGCTTGAGGAAAAAACTAAGTTAAGCACGAGCAGAATTTTTTAGCCTTATTCTAATGAATAGTATCAATGAATGAAAAAAAATCAAGCCTTGAGCAGATGCTTGGAGTAGAAATTATACTGAACACTGACTTCAGCAAATGTATAAATGACTGAAAACATACTCCTAACAATAGACTTTTTTAGGCACCTTGTTGTCAACTTGTAAGTCATAGATCAAGTCATTTAGCTTCAGAGTGATGCTTTCCCTTTTCCTGTTACAATTTTTCTTATTCTTTCTGATTTCATTGTATTGTTTTGGCCTCATAAAAATTCCTAAACTGTTTGTTTTGCCTCATTTGTAACCATTTCTTGGGCTTATTTATTTTTTAAAAAAAGAATTCACTGCCTCACAGTAAAATTGAGAAGATAAGCAACTAAATATATGGAACACATCACATAAGTTTAAATTTTGATGATTGGGGAATTGTCCTGTAAATTTCTGTCAGAATGGTTGTGGTGTTAGTTAAAACTGGTAAAGCTGGATCATTGCCTTCTTTAATGGCTTTACTAGTGCAGAGTTTTCTCCTGCTTTCCCTATACTGTAAGGTCATTAATGAATCATTATCTATTGCTAGTAATTACTGGTCTCTTGAGAATATTGGTTTAATTATATAGGAATCATAAGTGGAACATACAGTTACATATTCTACAATGTAGGTGGTACCTTGGTGTATTATGGCTTTAAAGAATCTGGGGGTTTTTTTGTAGATTTTAATTGCTAAACATGCCTGGTAAAATATGAATTATTGTATTACCACATGTGATAAAAGGTATACTATTGTGAATTTCACAGTCTGCAGGTGTAACAGATGTAAGGCAAGATTAACAGGACAGAACAATAATTAAAACACAGACAGCCATCTCAACAACAAAAAAAAAGTGGGGGAGAAGCAGAAAGGTTTATCATGTGCAAGGCAATATTAAGGGCATCTTAAATTCTCTGCAAATACTTGTAAAAGCAATAAAAATGTGTTAGTTTGAAAGACAGCTTTTCAGTGTGGACACTTAGTTAAGGAATTAAGATATTTTTTATGAATATAAAAGCTGAGTGAAGTCCTGCCATATGGCAGCATGGTTCATAGGCAATAGGGCCCTCAGTTTATAGATGCTGTGAGCTAAACGGTGCTGAAAAAAATAAGAGAGCAGTTAGTATATATGCATTTACAACAGTATGAATTGCTTACTCCCTTTAAGACAGGAAGGTTCAAATAATTAACAGCAATATTATGGTTACAAAAGGAAGTCCAGTTGTTCTTCAGCAGTCTGCATCTGTGAAACGTGATACCTCTGGGGAACGAGATTTAATTTTCCCAGGAGAAAATATAAAAGCAGGAGAAAAAAAAGGAATGACTTATGCTTGAGCAGAATAAACCTGCATCTACAAACGATTAACACTGCATAATGAAGTAGTAAAGAAGCAAAAGAGATTTCTAATAAAGGACTAATAACAAATCCCATTACACCATGGTGTCTTTTTTTCTCTTGAAGTGTATTAGACTCTTAGCAAGGCTTTTGAGTGAGACTTGGGTAGTTGCAAGCAAAGTCAGCTCAAATGCTTCAAGTTTTGCTGAGATTTCTTGCCTAACAGTTTGTGTAACTTGAAAGTTGTGTTTTCACAGGTGGGAGGAGGTGCTAATGCAGGTAATGGGCTTCACGCAGAGTTTGGGTAATGTTTGTGTCACCACGGGGTAATAGTCTCCTGTAGGCTGGGCACTGCAGGGTAATGTGCCACTATGGCAAAACCCCTTAGGTGGAATAGGCATGGTATTAAATGCACTGACAAAGCCGTGCTTTTGTGTAACAGCTCTGATTTCTTTTTCTGGGGTCTCAAAAGAAGTCCTCATAGGAAAAGGGCTTGATCAGAGAGGGAAATACAGAGTTTTTGTTTTGTCATAGCTAATATTAGGACTTCTGTAATTACTGTACTAACATAAAAAGTTACAAGACCTTAGAAAATAAATGTTGGAGATGAGAGTGAGATGATGATGTCTTTTGAAATCACATCTTTTCACTTATAAAAGGGAACATATTTTGCAAGGAAAAAATTCTATCTAGTGATTTCTAAATCTGTATCTGGATAATTGTGTGGATTGTCATATGGTTCCAGTGGCATGGGGAATAAAAGTTTAGTGAACAAAACCTTCACTCACAACAGTCCCTTTGAACTTCTTTTATAAGAGACTGTCTTTTTGTACAGATTGTTACTATCTTCAAAGCTTGTGCAAGACTGGCATGCTGGAATTTTTTTTTCCAATATTTTATTTTTCTGGAATCAGAAAAAATAAACAAAAACAAAACCCTGGATGCCTTAAACCAACAATGAGTTCTGGAACAAAAGTGGTTAAATGTGAATTCTTACGAGTGAAACTAATCTTGAACAAGAAATTTCTAGTTGCCTTTTTAGAAATTTTTGTGAGTTTTAAAGAATGACTTAATTTGCTTAGCAGAAATTTGCAATCAATCTTTTCTTGCCACTGAATAAACAGATTCCACATGCGTAGCTATTTGCATATCCCAGCTAAAAATGTAATTCATTATTTTTAAGTCCATTTCGTAATAACTATTTCAGGATTAATGTTACTAACTATTCTTTAGCTCATTCAAATGTGACCTTAGATAATCCTACCTAAAAAGATACAAAGCTAGTGGGTCTGTTCTGGAATGGGGAAGAGAAGTGCCTGTCCTGAGATCAGCAAGTAAATCAGTGTAAGAGTCAGAACTAGAAATGACAAATCTAGAGAAACAGTTTTCTTCTACTGCATCTCAAGCTGCCAGCCTCAGGAAATATTGCATTTAATATGGCAAATTTTCACATTTTGCTAGGTATGAAAACAGTGCAGAGAGGAACAGGAATTAACAGTATAGTCTACATGCAGATTATCACTAAACCTGGTAAAGATTTAAATTAGATTTCATGAAAATAGCATCCATAGCATATTTTACATGGAGCTGCAAACACTGTCATCCATAACAGGGAGAAAGCCCCTTCACAGCAACTGTGACCTGGTCCATTTTAGTTGCTGTTTGGCATCTGCTTCTGAACTGGCTTTCGCTTGAGTGGGCTTTTCAGTGCTTCTCATAAACCACTGGCTTCACCCTCCTGTTTTTGCTGTTCCAGGCCGTTCTTGCATAACATTTTCTCCCGTTCATCTTAGGTCACATTAAATGCTCAAAAATGTGGTATATGGGATTGATGTATTTTGTCCTTTGGGGGTCACCCACATAATAATATTAGTCAGTGAAGCTTCCACAGTCTCTAATGTATAATTTCTTTGATGTAGATGCAGTAACATTTCCACAAATATAATTAGTTAAGTCGTTAACACAGGTCTTGACACTTTGCAACATTTTCTGGTGAAATGTTTAAGACTGTAGTTGATCCTGGGATATATGTCCTGACTTTACCATACTTGGTAAAATGGAGAAATGCAAATCATAACTTTTACCTTTTTTTTTCAGGCGATGGGTAAGGCTCCTGTTTGGACGTGAATTCCCCCTTCAGGATCTTCTTGTTGTCTGGGATGCTCTATTTGCTGACAGTATCACCCTGAATTTAGTTGACTACATTTTTGTAGCCATGTTGTTGTATATCAGAGATGCCTGTAAGTATCAGCTATCTTACAAATTTTTTTTCAAGAGTGCAAACCTATTCTTTGAAAGAAAAAGAGACCTTAAAAATGCTAAATTTCATTGTGACTTTTTTACCATATTGAAAATCATTTCAAATACTAGGAGAGGAACTATTTATTATCAGACATGGCCTGCTGTATTTATGAAACAAATTGTATCTCGGAGTTAAATGCAGATTTGTTTTGTGAGTAGTTTTTACATGGAGTTGCAGATTTTAGTGCTCCAAGTGATACAGGCAAGTATAGAGCTCCACCTTCCGACCAAGCTCATGAATTGAGTAAAGCTTCCCTGTGACACTTTGAATATTTTTATGCTGTTCCCCTGTGAGAAAGGAGAAAGTGCACAAGACAATCACTCACAATTTTTGAAGAGATATCTTGAATAAAACACAAAGATGAGTTGAAATTAATGAATATGTTTATTCTGATGCAAGTGTGGCATCTTAAAAAAATTATCATTTATTTAATTTCAGTTCAATATGCCTGAAATTTGTGCACAGGTGAATTCCTACAATTTAGTGATGACCAATAATACTAAGTTGGGACAAACAAGCAATCATGAAAATTTTGTTAGCTTATATAATTGTAAATAGGAGGAGAAAGATACGTAATGATAATTGAGGCATTTATTTCTGTCCTATCAGATTCTGCAAAAAATTCTGTATGCAACTGATGCAACAAAGTATGCATTTCACAGCAAGATGTATGGCTGTCATTAAGTATATGAATTCTATAGCAAGTTATTCAGAGTTAAGTGTATACCATCTGTAAGCTTTAGGTTATAACAAGGTCACATATTTGACACAATCTTGTATTCTAGGACATAGGAAGTTTTCAACATCTGTGGTTCCTATTTTAGGGCCCAGTCTTGAAAATATAATGTGGTACTTTACACGTACATGTTGTTCCACTGCCTGCCTTCATGTGTTTTTAATTACTTTTTAATAAACATGCAGAATATAGAGCTACCTTTCATTCCTCTCAAAAAAACGGACATTTAATTCTGGTCAGAGGTTTCAAACTTAATTGTGATGTTTCAGGAGGATCTGATTCCAGGTCATTATATTTTGCAGTCTAAATCTTGCTTGTTTATATGCAGCAAACTGAAGTAATTGAAAATTTTTGGTAAAGATATGTTCTGAAGAGGCATGTAAGAAAGTTTCTCGGCATCAGTATTTTATTTTGTGTCACTGCCTACCTTTAAAAAAAACAGCACATTAGAACTGTGCTTCCAAGAAGCCTCTCTCTTCTCGGGGAGGGAAAGTTGTTCTGGCTTTATTTTTATTTGATTTGTGTTGCTGAGGTACAAGTATCAGTATGAGTTAACTAAAATGTGAGCTAAAAATGTGTTCCAAGCTTTTGTATGAAATCGGTCTCCCTGTTTTCTCTGAACTTCCCAGGCTTAGTAAATAGAGTAGGTAAATAGCTTTGCAGTGTAGTACATTTACCCAAATGAGAGGTTAAGTCATGTCATCAGGACTGCTAATACTTCATATTTGGACCATTTCTGTAATAGGTAACTTCTTGTTCTACAGCTGGACCTAGTTAGTTACTCTAAACATGTAGAATGAAGAAGCAAAATAAGTCATAAATACTGTAAAGTTGAATCTATTTTTCCAAAGTCAAGCTCAAGCCATAACAATTTCCACAGTTCTTGATTACATAAAAAAACCTTTTGTTAGATATACCTGTGAAAGGAAGTTTTCTGGTTTTCCTCATGTTTTTAGTTGCTGATAATATTTGAGCTTTGAACAGAGTTCAAAGTTTTAGTAATTTTAAAAACATTTTGAAATAAAGTAAGTTTATAAAAGCTTCTCTTTTTTGGTGAAAGGAAACATAAGCTCAAAATATCCAATGGTGATAATCATCTTTAATTTAAATAAACCATCGGGAAATTTTTAGTTTAGAAACTTTGAAACAATAAGAACAATAATAAAGCTCCTACAATATTATGTTATAAAAATGTCAAATATAAGCAATTATAATAATACAGTACTCAAAGCATTTGAAAGTTTAGAAATTGTGCTGATTCTTTTATAACAACACATTTGGGGATGGGTGAAAGTTGCTGGTTTGAGAATTGATGATTTTTTTTCTGTGTTCTTTTATGATGTTCTCAAGGACATGATTTTAAGAAACTATTATTTCTTCTCTATTTCTTATTTTAGTTTTGAAATCCTCTGTTGCTCAAACAATATATTATGCAAGGAGAAGGGAACATTTAGATTATCAGATTATTGCTTATATATTTTAGGGATTACAGATACATAATCATGTACACAGCCATTCTGTAAACTGCTCTGTTCAGTTTTACATCTATATCCAAGCAGATCTTTGTCTGTGGAGTGATAATCCTCACATGCCAAGCATAGGGATGTGTATCAGTGTAGCTGTAAGTTTTAATAAATTATTTTCTATGTTTCTTTGGAAAAATTCTTGCAAAAGTTTTTGGTTTGTTTTTTTTTTAATCTATTGAATCAGAAGCATGAATATTTGCTTCTTTTTCACCAGTGTGAATATACATGCAGTTGCTGATGAAATCAGAATAGAGGGAAGGATGTGATGCAATAATAGATGTGTTTGATATCTACTTCCTTCCAAGAAGGACAAGAATGAACAAACCTGGAAGACCTGTCTATATTTTGCATAGTAAATTGATGCCATTATTGCACCAGCAGCTAATTTTGACTGCTGAGTATTAGAATAAATGTATTTTTATCTTGTTTCCACTTGAGGAGCAGGTATGGCCATTGTTAGATTTTGGCTTTTCATCTCCAAAAGCACTGTGAATATTTTCACAGAAATAAAGGAGCTATAGCTTCTTCTTAGAGGAACCGATTAGTTATTTTTGTTATAGAGCAAGATGTTAATTTGTCTATGTTTAACTCAATTCAGGAGCTACTAAGGAGAAAGTGGCCAAGTATGAAGCAGCAGGGGGGAGTAATCCCACCCTTCCAGGGTTATGAACTAATCTGGATACAGGATCAGTGACATCAAATATTAAACTTTTAAGAAATCAAATTTATCAGAAAATTTGGACTTTGTTGTGGACAGTACTGTGAATTTTCAGGTTTTCCACTTCATTACTGCTGCTTGTATCTAGGGGCCAACAGAGGAGGGTCAGTGTCTTCTACAGCAGAAGGGAGAAGGTAATTTGATGTTCCTCTGGGCACTGAATCACAATATTAATAAAAGGACAGTAAGATTGTTTTCTCTATGGAGTTTCTCTCCTTTCCCTAGAAATGACAGTAGCATTCTTCTTTGGGGAAGGGGGAACTTGTGGTTCACAGTAGAAGATGGATTCAGATGTGACTCCCTCTAAGCCAATGAAAGAAGGAAAAGCACAACTGAAGAACCACCAAGCTTTTTGTAAGGCAGCTGGACACACCAGCTACTGCTGAGACTGGATATTTGCATTTCACAGAATCTCCTTCCAGAAACTTCAACCTACAGAGGATTCTTAGAAGTCCATTTAACACCAGTAGGCATATTCAATTTTGGTTTACTGCTGTTTATCTATAATTTTAAGAAAACTGCCCCTCTGTTGTAAAATATTACGCATTTTGTCCTGGAGAGACAAGAATCATAGAATGGTTTGGACTGAAAGGGACCTTCAAGGATCATCCAGACCAATCCCCTGGCATGGGCAGAGATGTATTCCACTAAACCAGATTGCTGAAAGCCCCATCCAACCTGACCTGGAACACTTCCAGGGGCATCCACAACATCTGTGGAAAACCTGTGCCAGTGATTCACCACCCTCACAGTAAAGTATTTCTTCCTTTAGTCCAATCTAAATCTACCTTCTTTCAGTTTAAATATGTGAGGGAAACCCTGAAGATTAAAAAAATTATATACATAAATTTTGCAGGTCTTCCCTTTAAAGTGTTGGAAATTTTTAAATTTTTGGATGAATAAGGGTTTTTTTGTCATAGGTCAAGTCTGCACCATTAAAATAAATTAGTTATTTTTTAATATTTAGTTTTCTCTGTATCTTTGAGACAGCAAAAAACGCTTACAGGAAAAAAAAACAGAAAATATATTTTTTGTAAGTTTTACATTGCAGAATACACCACATACTTACTTGTTCGAAAGAGAAATACGCAGGTGTTACTGTATCATTTATAAAACTATTTAGCATTTAATATCAATATTCAGTGGTTTTATTTGCTTTGGTAAAAAGGCATCACGATCACAACTCCAGTATCTGAAATGTGATTTACGTATGAGAGTTTGATTGGGTATGTTCTGTGTGGTGCTCGCATTATACTCCAAAAGAACTCTGACGGAGGCCATTGTATTGTGTTCATTATGCCAGCTTTGTGACTTCAAGAAGAAAAAGCAGGTACCTGAATATGAACAAGAAAAACAAAGGGTAGGAAAAAGAACAGGCAGAACAGATAAAGAATGAGTAGGATAAGTGAGTGCTTTACAAATGAAAGCAGATGTATGAAATTACAAGCTGTCGGATCAGCAACGGAAATGAAGATGATAAAGTGGTTCCTTACACAGATTATAATTACTCATTTTGCCCAGTCCTGCATCTTTTCCCCATAATCCTCTTGTTGAGGGAGGTAAGGTGCAGGAGGATATGAGGCTTATTCACATGAAAGAAAAAAAGTAAACCATTTAAATTTCTCTGTCTGTAAAACTGCCCTTTGTTTTGCCTTTTATCAATCCAAAATAATTTTGTATTTGCAATATCTCAGTTAATTAAAGGTATTTCTTGCTACAGCTAAAGTTCTCAGAATAGTAAAGTTTGTTAGAAATTTATTTACAATTACTATTGTTGGAGGCTGTCTTTATGTTGCGGAGCGGAGGCATCATTAACAGGCATTGCTTTGACAGCTGTGGCAGATGGATTGCCTGGATTTAGATGGTGCAAAAGAAATGAAGTAGTTTACATAGACCTGCTTGAAAAGATGTCTTTAATAATTGCACTCATAATTAGATTGATTTGGGAAGGAAAGAAAAAAAAATAAAAAACCAGAAGATGACAACAATAAGGAAAAAGCCACAGAGTACGCTTACATAGATTCAGATAAAATCAAACAGATTAGAACAAAACCATAAAATTTAGCAAAGCATGCTAAAAATTTTCTGAATAAGTGAAAAAAAATCTAAGCAAGTTAATGGTGTACTATATTTTTTCATATTTATGAAATTAAAATTTAGTCTTTTCCCTTTTTCCTGAATATTTTGTGAAGTTTCTGATTTAAAAGAAAACAAGGAGTTGTTGAATAATTTTACGTATGCATAGGTGTTTGAGTGTGTGTATGCATGTAAATACGTATTTAAGAACAACATAAAAGATATTTCAGCAAAACCTTATCAGAGTGGGGCAAATTTATCATAAACCATAAATGTAAATTATCACATATAAATTTAGATGGCTGTGGAGGACTGTCTGCAAAGTCCATGTCCATTTTGCAGTATAGGACGAGTTCTTCAAGCTCTGCTGATGGCATTGCCCTGAGCTCCTCTGACTGGGGCAGGCTTTAGGCTTTTTAGGCTGAATCGAGGCATCACAATCTGAGCTAACAGAAATGTCTGTGACATCAAGTTGCAGTTTTAGAGCTCTGCTTAATTATACTGGACCAAGTGTAGTCACAAGGCTTGATTATGTATATCTCATTTTACTCTGAGCACTGCTTGAGTTCTGAGAGACTACATGGGAAAAGACAGCCAAATCTGAACTGTAATGAATTTACTGTGAAAAGCACTGTTTTGGAATATGAAAGTAAGACAGTAATTTTCTCTCTCTCTTATTTTTATTTTCATTCTAGTGATTTCAAGTAATTATCAGACCTGTTTGGGACTTCTTATGCATTACCCACCTATTGGAGATGTTCATTCCCTTATCCTACGAGCACTTTTCCTCCGAGATCCAAAGGTGAGATGCTTGCTCTGTTAATACAGGAAATAAATCACTGTAATAAAATGTTCTAAATGCTATGAAGTTAATAACAACCCACATTTTGAAACTAAATGGTAGTTTCAGGTTTCTTCTCACCTGACAAAAGAGCTGAAGGAAGGAGTTGGAAATGAAGTAGAAATAAATTCCATTACTCTTTAAAGGATACTTTAAAGGACAGTGCTAAAGTTATCCAGGAGCTCTGGTAACTGCAGATGTGCTCTTTAGAATAACTTTGGTATTCTGCACAGACATCTTTTAGGATAAAGTATATTTTTCAGGGAAACAGTAATGTTACTATTTAAAACCTAGTAAGCTGTAAAGAAAGCATCATGCAATTTCATCTGAAAGACTTTTTTCATGGGATTAATTCTGGGATTAATCACTGTTAATCCTTAAAGCATTACCCCTGCCCAATATATAATGGTTGTGTGATGGTTTTTGATTAAAAAACAAGTCTGATGTTACAGCCTGTAAAGATCGCAGTGTATAAAATATATAAATGCATAAAATTCATGCCTAATATTACTATCATGCAGTTTCTGATGTATTCATCTGTTATAAAAAACAAAGGAAGAAAACCTCTTGTTTTAGAATGGCATGTGTATATGTGTGGGTATAATATACAGGAGACACTCACTGTGTAGTGGATAAAGTGCTTGAGATGAAGCTGTACACTGTAGTCTTTGCTAACTCAGATCTCTGGCAGATAGAATTTGTGCTGCTGGTTTTGAACTGTCTTTGTACATGTCCCATTAGTAGGTTGCCAGTGTAAAGTCTGATTTCCCTCATCTTCTTGATGCACAACATCTTTGAAAGCAAGAAATTCATCACTTCTGCACTCTGACTGCCTTCTGCAAAATTTCATTCAGTACTAGTGTTTACACTTTTATGGATTAAGAAAAAAAATGTCTCTTTGTTTTTCTATATCAGTTTTTTTGCAGAAATCTGCATCCTTATAGCTGTTTTTCTATTCCTCTCAGGCACAAAGATTTCTTTCATGATGAGAAGTAAATTGTATCATCTTTTCAGTGTGTAAGAAAGTTTCTAACGTTAGATCTCAGGAATCTTTCTTAAGATTTTGGCAGCAGTCTGTGAAATCAAACTGCCCAGCATTTATTTATGTACTTTCATAGCAAAACAAGATAGAAATATTTTTTAGAAGAAAGATACAAAGAAAATAAAATTTTGCTCAGTTACCCATCTGAATTCAATATGTAATCTGTAATTTATTGAAGAGATATGTTAAACAATAAAGTGATTACTAATTATTCAGCTGTCCTCTGAAACATGCTAGGCAGCATACAAGAAATCCTATCAGCTGAAGGGGGCCAAAATTAACCACCAGCTTCCCACAAAGAGGCTTAATCACTATTCCATTCCTTATGCTCTTGTCTCCAACAGAATGAAAGTTGTCAGGCTCATAAGGCCTTGGTGTCCTATTAATTAACGTTCTCAGGTGGGCCTTGAACACCTTTCAGATAAATACTGGATGTAGTTCTACTGTGTTTTTTCATGTTGTTCTCATTTTGATCAGGTGAATTAGTACTTGAAACTCTTTGATGTGAGTGGTAGTTGCTTTGTATGATACAATGCAATTGTTTCTCATTTCTGAGCTGTACTTTTCTGCTTGGGAAATACTCTGAAGGTTAAGAAGTTCTGATTTCCAGAGAATAAAGAGCCTAAGGGACTTGCAGCCACCTCTGATTTTACGCTGGGTCTTTGTATTGAGGCTTCATAAACAGATCAGGACTTCTTACAGTAAGGAAGTAAAACTGTTCTAAAGGATCATTCTAAAAAATAGCTCTTGGTCTGAGAAATAAACATATTTTCAAGGCTATGACTTGAGTACCTGCTTCTTACATTTTCGTAGGTGTGACTTCAGGTTTCACTTTAGGTGTCTGTAAGCATATGTTTGTTCAGTCTCCTTTTTCCATATATCTGAAATAGAAGTCTTGGTGTTCTGTAAGACCTATGCACAAATGTTTCCAACATTTTTCATGAAAAGGAATGAATGGGAAGACTCAACAAGGCATCATGGGTGCTGTAGGTGTCTAAAGTCAGTGCACAGATTATATACCAAAATAAGTGGGAAAATGATACTTATTTATTGCTAGTTGCATAGAAATACTTCAGTTTTCCCTTATTCCCTGTGCAGATAAAAGGAGATTAGAAGAAATGACAAAGAGATTTTGGTCTGCAGTGCAACTTGTAAGTGGTGATTAAAAAATTCAGTGCTTAATTATTTTTCTTCCTTCTTTGATGTTTTCCTGTGTATTTCTCCATCACAACCTTCTGTTGTCTAACAGGAAATTGCATTTGGTTCAGTGCAATTTTCTCTCTCCTTATCCAGGGCTGAGATTTTCTGTGTGGCATTTCTTCCAAGATTTTGCTTGGGTTTTAATATATGAAATCAGGGAACTCTTCTCTGGGAGACGCTTGCATGGTCCAGTGGCTTATTTCATTATTTGTTGAACATACCAAGAACGTTTAGTGTTGTTCCAACTATCTGAGAGAGGCTTGCTCTCTGCTCCTTAGAGCTTTAAATCTCAGCTGGACAAGAAATACAGTTTAGAAGTCATGGCCAGTTGCAAACAGGAATCTACCTCTTGCAGGTTTGCTAATACATATGTTGTCTTCCATATTGTTTTTGGGGCTAGGAAAACACCAGGTCATCTTACTGAGGGGAGGTTGTGGAGTGTTTGGACTAAGAAGGTTGGAGGTAGGTGGATGAAACTGAAAGGTTCTTAAGGAACAATCTTGTCATAAATAGTGAAGTTGTTCTCAGATGTTAAACCTGGGAAAGCTGTAGCTTTTTCGTCTGTAACTTCCAGTTCCAGAGATAACGTGGGTTTGTATATCTTAAACCATCTATTATTTTTCTCTCTTTCCTTGCTCTGACATAACAGGTATTTCCTTCTTATTTTTTGTCATGTAGTCTCTCAGGAGAGCTAAACTTAGGCTTGATGAACCTGTTGCATTTTGTTTGCCTCTTTTCCCTGCAGTCATCACCAAGAAAGCAACCTAAATGTCAGGAGAAAGCTGTACTTTAAAGATGGGGAGCATTTTTTTCTTAAAGATGGACAGTTTCCTGACCTTTTGTGAAGTCAAACCTTATCAGAAGCCTTAGCATTATCCAGTATTAAAAATAATATGAAAAGTAATTAGTACTTGCCATTAACCTAATGCTTGCAGCAGCTCTCCTGTTCACTTTGCAAGCCCCAGTTGGCAGTTGAGATGAGAGAACATTTTAGATGCCACATCCCTGATATTTTTCGGTGCCACAGAAGAGAAGTACATCTCTGTAACAGCTGAAAACAAGTTAATGCACCTGTCTCTGAGGGGGAGCTTGAGAGATACTAATTTTACAGGCATGAGTATGGATCAATGCAGAATAATTGAATTTCAGCCTTTTCTGCATTTGGCTAGCTCTGCTTCTTAGGAAAATGTGGAATGAAAAGCTCAAATCAGTGTTGTTGTCTTTGCATAGGGTGATAAAGTTAACCTGCTTAGCAGAGTATTTGTTTCACATTTCTAATCTTTGAACAGATAATTGCCTCAATTATTTATATTAAAGTAACTTCTATGCACTTACAGTCCTTCTGAATATAAAAGTAGAGCTTCTTATGGAAGAATAGGCTATTAAAATTGTGTATATGTGAAATGAAAAAATAAGGGAAGGTTCTTTTATGTATATCCAGAAACATTTACTGAAGGTGTGTGTCTGCATATTTAATACACCACGAGTGGTTTGTTTTCTTCAGTTTTTTTCCTTATCAAAACCATTGAGCACTGTTAATTTTCACAGCAAAGGCAGCAAAATTAAGAAGTAGAGATATGGAGATAGGGCACTGGAAAAATATAAAGTGATTAAAAAACATAGTTCTAACTAGAGTTGTTCAAATAAAAAAAAAATTAAAAAACCCAATTAGAAACAAAAGTCATAGAAAATGTGAACATATTGTGTTCCTTAAATAACCAGATGTTCTTTCCTTCCTGAAGGCAGCCAGAGCTAGGAATAAAAGGTTTAAAACTATTGTTTTAAGTTAACTGTGAATTTTGAAAATCTGTTTTCACCCTTTAGCAAATAAAATTCTAATACAGCAACATAAGCAAAGTAATTTTCATCTTTGGGTGTTCTTATTTGTATGTTGTTCTATGTTGAAGTGTTAACCTTATCACAATGACTTATTTGAAAACTAAAGCACTACATACAATATTACAGTTTTGCATCGCATACTAAGAACCTGACAACTATCCTTTGTCTCAAAGCTTATTGTATTTATTCTTAATTTTTCTGTAAAATAAGTTTGCTTTTATATATTTTAGCATGGCATGGTGAGTTGTCCCATTCATTGAGCAAGCTATTTAGGAGCTTAATTCAGTGGAGACATCTTTTATCATAAACTATCAATCAAAAAAAAAAGAGAAAAAAAGAATGCTTGGTTGATGGAAATTAATTTGTTACTTATGCTAATAATATTATAGCTACTGCTGCTGATATTTTCTCAACATTGTATTTTAGCTATTTGCTGACACTGAAAGTGGCTATATAATAATATTAAATTCTAGCTAAATCCATGGAGAAACATACATGACATTTCAAAGAAGTCGTATTAGTTCATCATGACTGAAATTACAGGTACTGCCAGAAAACTTAAGCAATAAAATATGGTCATGATCACTCATATAAGGAATAGCTGGAAAAATCTACACTCTAGCTTTTAACACTATTCACTATCTGAGCAACGAGTGACAAGGGGAAAACACATTGCTGAAATTTTGAACCAAACTCTTTGTACATTTATTTTCAGCTGAATTTTCTTCTTAAGTAGCTGCCACCGTCTCATAGTTTTCTCCAAGCTGGTTTCATGTGCCTGAAAGGCTGTTGAGTTTCACTTTCTTCTTCTTCAGATAAATTCTTTTCTATACACTCATTAACTGAGGTGCCGCTGCAGAACTGCAACTGTCCTTTGAACGCTGCCGTTATGTCAGTATTGTTGTTCTGCCGTTTGTGGCAGGAGAAAAGCAGGTTTGGGGTTGTTTTGTTTGTTTGTTAGCATTGTGTGTGCAATCTGGCATTAATTACCTCTCTTTAATGACCAGATTGCAGCCAATGAGAAGTTGGGATCTGGCGCTGCTCTGGCATTAGCAGCTCATTAATTTGTACCTCCGCACAGAGGTACTGCTGGGGTGCGGGTCCACTTCCTTACAGGGGAACCAGCACGGGGGAGGGGGACTCTGAACACACATTTTCACTTTTCAGTTTTGATCATCAGGAATGTGACTGATATTTCAGGAGCAATAATACATTGAGGGGGGTTTAGGTGCATGAAAGGTAAGTTATCAGGAAGCTGGGATAAATGATATCCTAGTGCAGTATGAGCTGTACTTTAAGTAAGGAGAGTTGCCTGACTGAGCAGGGTCACCTAAACTTAAGGGAGAGTTACCTTTACATGGAATATTATTAAGGAAATGAGGTTTTCCAGGAAAGCTAATTACACATCTCGTCATCTGTGAGAAAAGGACTTGGGAGAAACCAAAAAATAAATGCATTTACTTTTAGTGATTCACAGAGAACTTCTATTTGCCATAATTTCTGAAAAATTAAGATCTTGCATATTCAGTGAAAGGTAGATAGATTTTTATGAACAAAAATGTGGCAGGTTGACCTCTGCATTTACAACCACATTCAATTCCTTGTACTAAACTCAAGCATTTTGATGTTCTAACATTCCCATTTGCAAATACAGTGAGGTTAGGTATAATCGAAACACCTCACTTTAAATAAATCAATGTTTTTTCTGTAACTGCATGCTAAGCTTTTTAATGGCGGCCATGATATTAACTTACTCTTTGTTTATGTTCATGTTCTTAAAATGAGAAACTTATATTTTCCAATGAAATAGTCTATGCTTCGTTTTAAGAATTATTGATTTAAATATTCAGCTATTGTGTTTCATTAATAGAATAAGGTATGACAGGCGGCTAAGAGTTTAATGATAAATTACTTGGAATAAGCATGTTGCCATAGTACCCCATAAAAATAGTAAGTGTACTATGAATTAAAAATCTGTTTCATTTTTGTTCATTTGTTTCAACACCTTTTTTTCCCAGTGCACCTATTCATTTATAATACAAAAAGGCTACATGGTCAATACTGGTGATACAATAGCTTTGTTATCTCTCTCAAAGGTCATTGCAACCTCTTCATTGGTACATTAACCATTTAATCAACCCACCATAAAACACTCATCCTCAATATATCCTGTATGTCACAAGCAGTATTTTCAGGAAAAAAAAAACTTGGAAAGTGGTTGATTAGTCATGAAGTCAAGACTTTTCAAATGAGAAACCTTTCAAAGTCCTTCTCATTCTGCAGCACCATATGCAAGACAGTAGTCATCACTCGAGGGAGAATGCTGATCTCCTGGATTGCCAGTGGCAATGCAATTCCCAAGTGTTGCTCTCTCTTTATAGAAGTGTTGCACACACAGGCCAGTTGTGTGGGTAAGAACTCACAAACACTGTATCCGTCTAAGCTAAACAACCATTACATTTGCAGTAATAGGAATATGGTGGGAAATAATACGGAATAAAGCAAATCTTCCAGAACAGTGACACAGTTAAAAGCTGTGCCACAGGTCAGATGGTGCAGAAGCAAAGGACTTGTCCCAGTTCCATGTGGGCCCAAGCAAGATGGTGCTGCAGTCCCTGCTGGCAGCCAGAGCAGAGCCCAGCCAGGTGACCTCGTTGTCCTCATCTGGTGTGGCACAGCAGGAGGGAGAGCCACTGGCCTCCTTAAGGGCAAGAAGGAGTGGGTGGAGTGGCTGCTGATTTCTGGGAGGTCAGGAGGTGCTGAGTGTTTCAGAGGAAATGGATAAAGTTGAGTTAGGAACCACTGTTTCTACTTTTGGCTAACATTTGATAGCCAGTCTCCAAGACAAGATGGACCAAAAAGTTCTCTTTGGAAGACACAATTTTTAAACTTTTCCTTCTGTTTCAGCAGGTTGACATCCTCAGTAGCAAAGTAAAAGCAATTCTGATTGTACTTGCTGCTAAAGCAAGAAGCTGGAGCATTTTAAGCTCTTAATTACGTTAGCTACCAATAAAACTTATTGCTTGTGAATTTCTTGGAGCCATTTCTTTCAGTTGATATGTTTACTTCTATTTAAAAAGTCATCTAAAGCTACTGACCCTCTTCTAAAAAGTATTAATGTTATTTATAAAATTACACTTATAAAATGTATTTAACAGTGTTAGAGTGAGGTGATTATGGTTCTTCTTATGCGCAACCTGACAATTCAATTAATCATTTCTTGTTTGCAAGGTAGTTTTATCAAAAGGAAGCATTTAATACACTTAAAGCACTTTGATTCTACCTAATCAAAAGTTATCCATGTCAATTTATTTACTAAAATTGGCAAAACAGACGGTGAGTTATATAAAAACTGATTCATAACTTTTCAATAATAGATAAAAGATTAACTACGGAATCATATCCAATCTATTATGATGGAATTTGAGTTCAGACTCTTCTGATATAAATGTAGATATACTGCTTGTGTACCTACATATTTTATAGTAAATACTAGTGTATCAATTGTAATGAAGACTATTTGAGTACATTTGTATTGGGAAGTGCTTCTCTGAAAGAGCAAAATACTGTCAAAATAGGACTGGGAATGGTATGTTTTATCCTGTGCTGTAATTTTTTATGGAAGATTAAGTCTGGAGATGTTATGTCTTTTGTTCTTTGTCTTTTTAAGGAGCAGTAGTGATCAAAATGGCTCTCTAGGATAATTCCTCATGGTTGGAGTCTTAAATGAAAGGAGTCGCTTGTCCTGCAGCACCAGGCCCTTAGCTTCTCTCTGTGTTTCACAAGAACAGACTTGGATGTCATATTCCTTTTGGTGTGGTGTGTGCATGGGGCTCTGTGAATGAGCTTTTTTCACTCCCATGGGGACCTTTCTCAACTGGCTTACGTAGCACATTACACACGGAACATGAATTATTCTGTTTCTTCTCCTCGTAGCGGAAATAACCTAATAGCACCTTAAAATGTTCTTGTTTTTCCCTGGTATGTGAGTTTTGTGTACAAGCATGTATCTGGAGAAGATGTAATGCTGTAAGTGTGGTTAAAAAGGGGTGTATAAGTGTAAGCTTCAGATAACTGCATTACTCACAAAGCCATCAGTGAGTTATGCAGGTTGTCCAAAACGAGTGCCAATAAAACCATAATGTGGTAGCTTTTCTGTACATAAAGATGTCATATTTTAAATCTCATAATTTGGAGCATTCCAGGGTTTAAAGCGAGGCTTGCTGTGTGTTCCCTTCAAAAGCCTGGAGCTTTCCTCCACAATGTTGTAAAACTCCTGTTCCTAACTGTGTGAGGCTGCAAGATGCCAGAGCATAAATCTGTCACAGGGTAGAGCTGAACACTGTCAGATTTATACCTTACTATTTAGTTAATTTACTTCTTAAAACCAAGGGTTCAGCTGAAAAATAGGCAACTAAATTAAGAGGCAGATTTAAAAGGTACTTAAGCGATTCTGTTGATGCAAGATGGGGATTTTACGCAGGTTATGGACTTGAACGTTGGCAGGTCGGAGTCTTTTTGTCTGGAATATCAATAAAAGCTGATTTGGTAGGATTTGATCTACCTGTTAAAACGCAATATGCTGTAATACTATAAAGGAAAATAAAAAAAGGTTTCCCAAGCAGTTAGGACAAGAAGCCAAAATACACAACTAGAAATTTCTTTCAGTCAAGTCACTGAAGCATTTTTAAATTTCACTTGTCATTTTTTTTCAGTTCTTCATCTCTTGTCATAGAATGCCCATGTGAGAGAAAGCATGTGTGTATGAAGTTAAAAACAGACCAGAACGCACAGTATTTAAAATATCTTCCTGGTGTCTGAAATTTCTAGTTGCCAGGGGAATGGAGGGTTGTCACGTAACAAAACTGGAGATAATTTATTTCAGCCTAATCAGAGTTCAGGGGTGTCTTCCATTCTTGACCGAATTAACTGAATTTTCTTTCTTTTTCTGTTTTTTTCTGGGAAATTTTGTTGCTTAGGGGGAGAAACCCCCCCTCCCTAATTTTCCTTAGAAACAATTAAATATGATAATTCTTCATGCTGTTATTGCATTCTAAATAACAAGGTCTGTGATTGAGACCCTTAGCATCTCCTGAAAAATGTAAACAGGAAGCATTATTCCCAGTTTGAGGATTATGGCATTCCTTTGCCAACACCAATATTAGTGCATGGATCTCCTGACTCCTGTGATTAAAGGAAGTTCTTTATTAGTTCTGTGCAGTGTACCCTTCATGTTGTGCTGCTCTCATACACAGGGTTGATAGACTATCCATCTGTGTTTCAGGTGGCATTTTGCTCTTGGCCTTGAACCACTTTTGAATTGGAAATAGTACCTTATTTCATCTAATGGCTCGCCGGGTTTTTTCATTCTAATAACTCAGTGGTTCATGGGTGGATAAAATACCTTTTGTGCTCCAGCATTAATAATAAGGGAAGAGGAGAATTAGCAGGTGAAAAGAAAGGTTTGTTTGTTTGTTTGTTAGGGAGTGTTTTTTCGCTTTGGGTGCTTTGAAGTTTGGGGTGGGTTGATTGTTTAGTATACAAAATACTGATATATGTTTCTGTAATGTTAAGCCTTTGTTCATACTATGTAAGTGTGTTCATGTGGGGTGCAAAATATCTGACAAAAGAATAAAAAGAGGAAAGGTGAAATTCTCTCTCAAGTTATTAGGTAATAATTAGTAAATACTTCATATTAATTATTAGTGCCTAATAGAAAAACTGCTGCTGAACTGAACAAACTATTCCTTATCCACATCACAGCTGATATATTTCAGCTCTGTTCCCAGTCAAAATTTTTGTCATGTTTATGTCCTCTTTAATGAAGAAAGTGGCACAGATGATCTAGCAGGAAAAGGTCAGCCTTTCCTGACCTCTCAATCCTATTTGAATTTAGGGTCACATGATCCTCCAACTTTCATTAGAAAGAAACAAAAGGGAAAAAATAGAATTTTAATACAAAAATTTCTGAGGCAGTACAAGAATGATAAAGAAATACAGTATTGCCATGTCAGCTGATTAGGAGAAAAAGGAGAAAATTTGCTCCCTAAAAGTAATTGTTTAAATGAGTAGAACAACATTCCATCATGATCCTTCTCTTCTTTTTACATGTGTTTGATTCAGTCTGGGTTTTGATTTAGGCTTAAAATATTAATAGTTTAGAGGAAAAAAGGTAAATATTTGGCAGTATTTGTATACTAGACTGGAAAAAATTAGTTTTAAAACATTCCATTTGACACTAGTGAGATGAGTATTTTGGTCAGCCTGTTGAGCCTGGATGTAGAATTCACTGCTGCTCTTTTGTTTGTTTTTTCTCTGTTGCATTGAGGTTATCTCTTTTCAGATACAATCTATTAAGTGGAGTATTTTTTTAGTAGCTGAGGTTTTCCCACCTGTCAACCCTAAAACACCTGCAACATATGTTTGTGTAACCCTGCAATGCTTTGTGGTTTGGGCCTTGAGAAATTTCCCCAGAGCTTTTTGCTTATAAACAGCTGAGCAATTCATTTCTCTAATGACAAGTGCTTTTCCCTTGGCATTGAGGCAATAGCATGTTTGCTAAAATAAGTTTCATTTTTCGTTAGACATATTGAAAATCGGTTTTTGTTCCTGTGTCTTATTCTGAACCTTAAGATTTTGTGCAAAATTGTATTTGATTTTTTTTCCCCTTGTTAGTAAAACTAAGAAGGGAGAAAATACCTCAACAAAGAAGAGTGTTATCAAGATTCTTACACTTGCACCTGCATGTTAGCTTTTAAACATGCTGTGTGTGCAGGGGGTGAGATGTCAGGTGACTTCTGTCACACACAAACGGGCTTTGCTATATCCTGTCTATTCCGTGGGTAATGTGGTGTGATACGTCTCCAGAGGCCAGGGAGGAAGAGGGGTTTGTTTACTTGGGAATTTGAGCACATGGAGCAGGATCTCTAGCTGCTGGGAGCTGCTTTTCAGCAGCCTGTGCAGGTTTGGGGAATCGGCTGCATTCCGTGTCCCTGCCCAGGAAAAGTGCAGCTGTGGGTATAACTCAGCTCATCCCCATGTCCCTGGAAGAGCATAAATGCAAACAGAAAGTCCCCAAGAACCTCCTGACACCATGGGAATTGCAGTGAGTTAATCTGGGGGTGGCTGGGAATAGACAGGAGGTCAGGGAGAGGACTTCAGCAGGTGAAAGAGCCAGGGACTGGGGAATTTTTTAGGCAACGAAAGGCTCAGAGGGAGGAGTGCCTCAGAGATACCTGAGATATTTTCAGGCTTTTTTTCCCCCCTTAGACTGTGGCTAATACATTTTGGAGAGACAAAGTCCAAAATCACATCAATGTCTGTGTTTCTCTATGTGAATTTCATACAGTGTCCTTTTACAAGGATAAATTGGGCATTTTCTACCAGTTGGAATTATGTTTCTCTAAACAGACATTAAGATTAGAAGAATTATAAATCCAGCAGACTACTCCTACAAAATGGGTGTAGGAAAGGGAGGGATTCTAATATTGTCATAGAGAGCCTTGCTCAGATTTTTGCTCTCTCTTTCCTTACTAGGGGAAAATTGTATATGTGTTAATCTGTATAATGCCCTCAGCCCTCACACAATTTCCTGGAGGGATTCAACAAACTATAAATTTGAGGGATTGATTTCACTGTCATTTTAACATAATCCTTTTAAGAAAAAAATTATTTTATCTGAGTAAGTAACAAAATAATGTACATAAATTGAAAAAGAAAATGAGTAAATTTACTTATTTAAGTAATGAAAAATACAAATTTGATCATTCTAAATTGCATTGTGTAGGGAAAAACGGGTTTCTGTGAATGTTTTAAGTGACAGACGTATGCTTTTTGTAAATAAATTTAGTCCTTAGTTTAATACATAGGTCGCAATTTAGGGGACAGCTCAAACTGAATGCTTAGAGAGGGGAATTACGTTAAAATTCTTAAGGAACAAGCATCATAATTGTGTAGGTTTTCTGTTCTGCTTTTTACATTTAACTTACCAAAATGGTTTAAAAGAATACAAAACTTAAAGGACACAGTGACATAAAGATCATAATCTTCAAAATAACGTATTTTTTACTGTCTGAATTTCGGTTTTCAGAAGTATTTAAATTTTCTGTGGTGATACTTCACAGATACTTGTCTGCTAACATATATATCAGGTTACTTTTTTTTAAATATTGAAATTTTTTGAGGCGATATCTCAATGATGCTACAAAAGAAGTTGCAGTAGTAACCCTTGGCACTTACTATATTACATTTCTAATGGTTTTTTTCAGAGAGCTTTTTTTTCACTGCATGTAATAATACTTTAAACTTCTTCTTCCTTTGATACCTTTAAACCTCACAGGAATTTAAATAGGCCCCTGTGAAAGTAATGCTTGAGCCTCATTCATATGTTTGAGTTGGATGTTATTCCTATTAATGGCTTTAAGTGCTTAGATAGTAGATCAGCTTTTCATGTCTTCAATTGCTTGTCATTTCTGCATAAATATGTTTCAAGATACCGTTCCACATGATCTTTTCATCTTGTTCTGGTTTTGGGTTTTTATTTAATTCAGAAGCAATGTATAATAATCTTTTTTATTATTTATTGGCTGGTAAAAAAGAAATTTCAATGTTTTCGCTAACTATCAATATATACTGAGTTATTGGGAGCAAATTGCAAATCTGGCTAGCACCCGGTGATTTGTACTTTTCAAAGAGCTGTCTTATGGCTTAGAAGTGCCCATTATTTTAGCCATCTCTTACTCTTCAGTCTTACCCTTCAAAAACATGTAAAGAAAGAAGTTACTTGATTCATAGGAGAAAAGTTACACTGTTTGACTACTCAAACAGAAGTCGCAGAACCATCAGTTATCCTCATCACGTCAGTTTGGATTTGATTATCATAGAAATGTATTGAATTACCAAACTAAAGCAATAGTAACTAAAGCTGATTCATTGTTATTGCTGTCATTTGATGAGGACTGACTTTCAAGCTCTATGAATAGGTAGAGTTATTCAAACATTGTTTTTATAACAGGAGATGAAAAATGTAGAACAGCCATTACAGTGTGGGTGGTAGGATAGATGAGAATTTTTTAAATGCTTGTCTAATAGCTTTTAATTGCTTCATTTTTTAATGAACATTGCAAACATATATGTTTAAAATGTTTATTGTGTTTCCAAAGAAAGAAAATGAGACATTTCATACAAGATTAAGTCTAACTGCAGGAACCAATCTGGAAATTCCCACCCTTAAATATGTTTCCAGAAATCATCCTGGCCTTGGGTATCTACCAATTCTATAAATTTTCTTCCTTCCTTTTATGCTCATGCAATATTTTGGCCTTTAAAATTCAAGTCCTGTTTCCTCCTCCAGAAATAAGATTTTCAGGGAAGGAGGGCTATCTGTAGGTACATGGAAAATCAGAGGATAAGTCTGTAGACACTCCAGTCCATAATGAAATCTGGAGAGCAAATATACCACATGTGAAACTGAAACACCTGAAGACTGACTCCGTCAAAAATATAATGTACTCCCACCTGTGAACAATGGTTTTGGAAAGGTCAATGCATGGTTCACTAAACCTCTATTTAGTACTAGCAGGACTTAAGAAGGCAGATCAGAATATAAGGCAACAGCCAATAAATTTGTAGCAAATACTTAGAAAGTATTTAGATCTCTCTTACACAATAGATCTGATCATTGTGCAGAAATTTACCAGTTTGTTTTCCCTTGCACTAGAAATTATTTAAGCCAATTTCTCTGTTTTTTGGTTTTTTTTAAAGGGCCTCTCTGTACCACTGTTATTTTGGTTCCATCCACACAATTTTTTTTACTTAAAAATATTTACTTGCCCCTCCAAATAGTGTCCTTAAGGATGCATTCAATCAAGATACTTTATGCATATACTGCAGTCTATGCTTAATGTTTAATAGATTCTTAGATCCCAAAAGGATGATTTCAGAACTACTGAAGGCAGCCTGATTCCATGAAAGAGTTTCATTGTGTCAGAAGTGGAGAATAACAAGTGGATTCTGGTTTCAATATCAATTATATACACTTTATTATAGGACAACAGTTCTTTATTCCTGGCCTTGGTTTTGAGTAGGGTGAAATTTGGAGAGCAAAAATAGGCTCTGTGTGCCATCTAGTGGGATTTTTCAGGTTGTCTCACTAAAATTAATTCTTTGCTTAACAGAGATACTGTTAGTGATGTATTCAGTTCAAAATGTTTGCTATAGTTTCTCTGTACTCTTACCATTTTCTTTAAAAGCGTAGCACTTTAGCTTGGAGGTGGTCAAATTCCATACCTGGCCTGCCAGAAGACATCATATCAGTATCTGTTCTTGTCCAAGAATTATTGATTTAATTAGGAATGTTACCACTACAGCAAACAGCCTCATCACCATGTGGAAGAGTACTGATTTCTGTGAGCATGGAATGGACTTACAGGTAGAATTTGGTATTATTTAAGTATTAAGTCTTCACTTTAACGTAAATGACATTACTGCATTGAAAAAACCAAGATCCTGGGAAAAAAAATTGTTCTGTAAGTTTCTAATCCTCTTTAGTTAACATATTTCATGTCTCTGCTTAAAATATCCCAGAAAATTACAATGAAGTACTTTTTTATTTTTTAGCGAAATCCAAGACCGGTGACTCACCAGTTCCAACAAAATTTAGATTATTACAAAGCACGTGGAGCAGACCTGATGAACAAAACCCGGTAAGCTATTTCTAAATATATGTTCACCGAATAAGACCTTACATAAACAAAATGTTTCAGAAGTCACGTTTATCCAAAATAGGAATTACATAAACAGTATTAGAAGCACATGTGTTTATTTCATGACATTTATTTCAAATCTGTCCCTTGACTATTATTACATGAAAAAATTGAAGTTTTTACACATAGTGTTGCAGTAACTCACTGACATTGTTTTAAGGGAGGCTGAGGACACTTTTACACAGTGACATGTATCCTAAAGGCATTGCCAGTGTGAGTTCTGTAGCTGAACTAACCTGATAATGCACCTGATTGCAATCGGGAGTATCCATATACCAGCAGCTAAGTTAAATTAATGTAAATCCAGTGTGAAGTAATTTTTACAAAACCTTTTCTCCCGTCTTTTAGAAGTGGTTTCTATCAATAATGGCAAAATTCCTCGCCAAGGCCATACTATGTGGGTGGCCACAAGGTGGGTGCGAGTGGCTGGTGGCCGCTGGTGGCTGGCTCAGTCCAGCACAAGACAAATGCTTCAAGTGACACAGTCACGGGCAGATTCTTGGGTTGCCCGTGGCCCCAGCCGTACCCTCTGCCTGCCGATTCATGGCAACTTGCTGGCAGTTGGACTTCTGCATCTCTGTCACATTCTGTTGAAATCAACTACATTAAAAGCCAGCTAAAATTAAAATGGACTAGTTTGAGAAGCTTTTAAAAAGGGAAAAAGCAGCAGAAATTAAAGCAAAGTAGAGTGATTACAAAGACATCTTTTTCTTTATTTATAAATCGGTCTTTAAAGTTGAGGACAGGTGTCAAAAATTACTGCATTCTCTTGCATTTTCTTAATGTTTTTACTTATTCTTTTGAAAAATTATCTCAAGTGTTGTCTAAACTAGAAAAATAAGTTTATTTGAAGTTTCAAAAAGAAAGATTTCAAGGATTTTGAAAAAACAAGTAAATCATAAATCCCAAACAAGAATGACACCTGCCAAAAACCTAAATTCCAGGAAAATAAACCTCATTAAATCTATGTAGGAATATAAATTAATTGCACACATATACTCAGAATACACACCAAAGGAGATGGGAAGTTGTTTAGAATAATTCAAATAGAAGAAAATGTGGCATAAATCATCTCAAGACACAAAGGCTTAGAGTAGGTCAAATGTGGTAAAACTGCTTAAGATTGGACTGTGGAGAGAACTGGAAGATGTAACATTAGGAAATGGTTCTGCAGTGAGCAGAGATGGATTATGTCAACTACCAGGTCTATTTAATCTTTAATTCTACAGGCTCAGTGATATGTTTAAAATATCAAATCTCTAATATATATTGCTTATTTTATCACATACAAAACTTTTTAATTGGTCATATTCATATACTTGTCTCTCATCTCTTGTAGTGATTACTTACTGAAAAGAGAAATGCCTTTGAATAAGGCCTGCTTAAAACAAAACGTTTCCATCTTAGCAGAAAACTGCAGAGATTGAATCATCTTCCTACTGCTAGTTTAAAAATACACCATTCACAGTCAAGGTCAATGATGCTTATTGTGATGAAACAAAATTGTTTGCTTCGTGGATGGAATTCATGTCTCCTTGATACTTGTATTTTTAAACTGATGCCTTACTTTTAAATGCATCTGCTGATAACTCTACAACATAAAACAATCAGTATTTTTCTTGTAAATTGTTGTGCATGTCTGGTACATTTAGATGGCTAAAATGTAGATTGATCCATGTTTAATGGCTGTAATCATCCTTTGCATTAATATATCAGACATTTAAATGGTAAGAAGTAGACACATTGTTCTTATTTACTGAACTTCAGCTCACTTTTAGTATATGTCCTCCAGAGATACAGCACCTCACTATTGTTCATTTTCTGAAGCTGTCATTCAGAGAAATTGCACAGATTTTATTTCACAATACATTTTTTAGAAACACCTCTTGAAAAGATATTTAGATAGCATCATTATTTATTTTTCATTAACTTATACGTGTTTTGAGTTGATCATTAGCAGTGTCAGTTCACACCACAGGTTATTAGGAGCTAAGTATCCTTTCTAGTTGTCATGTAGTTCTAAAAACATTCTTGCATTTTACTGTTGGAAGCATTTCTAAAAAGCATGTTTCGGATATAAAGGCTTGGCAATTGTTTATTGTCCCTGTAAAATGAAGTTTTTCTCAAAAAGTCTCTTTCCAACCATCTGAAAAATGCAAATAAACTAATTTGTCCTGGTGTACATATATGTCAAATCAGCAAACCAAACAGTGTAGAAGAAAACCTTTTTATTAAGCAAAATATAGCTGAAAAATAAAGAAACAAGAAAGAAACATGCTGCTGGACACAAATGCTCAAGCCTCTGTATATGCTTTGTTTCCTGCTATCTGTGTGCTATCACAATTCCAATGATACATTAATTTCAAAGTGTCTGGTGGCTTTTTTGCTCAGGTGGTCTGTCAGTGTAAATCGCTTTCTTTCAGTAAATGTAATTTTTTGTGCAAATTCAAGGGGGTTTTTAGTGATTGTCAAGGTTCTAGACTTAGAGATAACATAAACCTAAGGCTCAATGTGCAAGACATTATCTTCCTTCTAAGGTAATGTTTCAGGTGAGCAAGTGATATATACCACCCCAAACTCCAACTTTAGTGCTTGTTTTCAGTAAAAGGAAGGAAAAAATATACCAAAGTTTGGATTCTGAATCTCAGACAAGTTATTACTGGTATGACCCCCAAAACCAGCAATGTAATGAGATTTATTGCAACTGTTGATAACTGATTGAGATCCCATTCAGCTTGACCTCATCTGTTAGCAGGTTCGTATAAAAAGAAAAGAGAAAACTCAGCCTACTACACGCAGTTTATTAAAAAGAAGCAAACCATTGAGTTTTGATCCACATACCCAACTCCTTTTCTTCTTTGGCATAATCCACTAGAGCAGCAACTTCAGTTTGAGATGGCTGACATCTGGGCTCCTGTGTCTACCACAAAAATAACCAAATATTTAAAAGGGCCCAAGGGAAAAGTGATTATCAAATCTCCCTGGCGATTTTCTGTGGCCATCCCTCACTTAAAACTGATTAATCTGGTAAATCCAGGTTCTGGAGGGTCTGAGAGGACCAAAGTGTGATTCCTAAGGGGGCTGCCCTTAGAGGGGTGACTCATGTCCTTTGATCTTCAGTGGGAGTGTGCTGGCATCGTTCCTGGAAAAGAAAACAATACAAGTCTCGAGGAGCTGGTCTGGACAGGTTACCCCTTAGTGGCTAAAGTTATTTAACAGCTTGAACTTAATGTCAGTTGGAATCTCAACTTCAGTCTCACAATGTGCTTTTTACACTGCTCTTGTTGCTTCCCCTACCTTTTCAGGGGTGTCTCCTCCAATTAATTTAATTTCCAGAGGGAGTGAGACTGCTCATTGTGCAGCCTGTGCAATGGTGGGTGAATGTTCATACCCTTGCAGGAGGCTGTTAGAGCTGTATTGCCCTCCCTTCCGAGCCCATGCCAGCTGAGCAGTGGTTAAAGGCACAGTATTGGAGTTCAATTGCCTGAAATAAACTGGAAGCCAGGACTCTCTGTTGGCTCCTTCACTGCCCAGGCAGGACAATTAGAAAGGGATTTCGAAACCAGCCCATCAATGCTCAGTCACACGGGTGCTTGTATTGTGGCTGTTGGGTTTGCAGTGTTGGGTGTTGCAGCTGTTAGTGGAACCAAATCAGCCATAACATCAGAAATTCTGTTTTGTGCTGCAGCTAAGTTCTAGCACTGTGAAACACCAGCAATCCTTGAATCACTCAGTGCAGGCACTGCATGGAGCGAGCACACTACTGTCTCTGGGTTTCTTTTAGGATCAGGGTCAGCAAACTTCTGCTTCTCACCCAGGAGCCACCAAACATCCAAAACCTGTCCTCCAACGCTTCAGGCTGCAAATCTGGCCTCAGCAAAGCCCCTGCAGCTTTTGCACATCAGCAATTGTTTGAGTCACTAACCATTAACACTTCAGTCTCTCACAAGTACTCAGTTTGCTTTTGAAACCATGTGGACCTCCTGCAGCAGTATGTTACAGTTCTGCAGATGCATTCCTCCTGGTGACTTTGTCACTCATTCTCAGGTGACTGTGGAAGGCCTTTTTTTAACACCAACAGCAATCAATAAAATCGGGAGACACAGAAACATCCTGTAATTATTAGTCCGCAATCATTCTTTCCCAGCTTCCACAAATTGGGAAACGACACTTGGTCCCAGTCTCTGCGCTGCTGTTCCTCCTAAAAAATAATAGATGCCATCTTTCTTCATCACCAGTATATGGCAGAAACACCCCATACGGCTTGGGGCTGTGTTTTGTGAGTGTGCAGGCTCTCATACTTCCTTCTGATAGCTCTCCTTTTCTGTCTATTCTGAGTATCTATTCTGATTCTAAACAACTCAGCTGTTGTTATTTTCTGGATATGCTCTATATGTGCGTGCATGTTTGTATTGTGTATTCTAAAAAAAACCAATCTCTGGAGACAAATAGAGAAATTATAGGAAGAGCAAAATCAAAATTACTCTTCCAGGTGTCTTCAGAAGTTACAAATTACCCGTATTAATTCTTTTGTAGTTTATATTTAGTTCAACTTCCCCAAAACATTGTAAATCTGTTTTTCCCCAGTACGATTGTGTTGGTTTTAATTATATTTCTTCATTTTTTAAAGGATAGCTATTTATATCATGGAAATACAGATCCATAAAATAAAACCTCAGGAGCAAAAAGGTCTTTGTGGTTGTGATATATTTTTGTGAAGGGTATTTCAAGTGTTAATTATATAAGGCAGGGAATTATTGCATGAACAAATAGGAATGGCTTTGCTAATCTGTGGGTTATGTGAACACTTCCACTGGGAATTAGAAGGTTCTTTGCCTCTTTATTTTAGACAAATTAAATGGTTCAACAATTTCCTCATTCTTAATGTTGCATATAACTGAAGTGAATTAAATAGCCACTGTAGTTAAAAATAAAAAGTAACAATTATAAGGATTGTGGTTCGGTATGTGTGTTATACCCTGAAGCAGTTCTTTAGCAAAATCACTCTAGAAATCCGGATTCCTGTTAAAAAGTGCTTGGCTTGAAATGATTGGGCTGGGCAGAAGGTGAACTCAGAGCAAAACACACTCTGCCAACCTAAAAGGACAGTCTAGTGTTAGCTTTGCTTGCTGAAAGAAATGTTTGGGGTTGAGTCATTTTAAACACTGGAGAGAATTTAATCTAGCAGAAATAAAAATTAAAGCAGTCTTCGAATAAGTGCAAAAATTCAATTTTATAAAGTTTTTAATTCTGTAGAGCTATTTGTCACTCTTTTTTCCTTTTTGTAATTTAGGAAGGCAAACTATGAAAATTGGTACAAACTCCCTTTGTTTGGGGTTAGTCTGCATTTTTCAGGGAGAAGGACCAAAAAAATTTGTCCATTTATGATTGGGAAAAATTCATACCACACCCAGTCTCTGTGGTCTCTCTGTGTATTCCAGTGCAACTGTAGTAAAACACCTTTTTTGTAACATTTAAATCTTGGATTTTTATCTCCAAGTTTTGAAGAACAACGTATGTATGGCTGTGCCTGTCCAAACCACTGGCAAGATGCGATGATTTCTCCTCTTCTTTTCTCAGGGCCAGCGCTAAAGCCACCCCTCTGAACATTAACAAAGTCTCCAACAGCTTACTGAATTTCGGCCGAAAGCTCATTGCTCCGGCCATGGCTTCAGGTGGGGCAGTGGGCACTCCTGCCGGCGGGAGCAGCTTCCCTGCCTCTTCAATGCCAAGCAGGAGCACAGTGGAAGCCCCTCAGCAGCACCACCACCACCAGCAGCACCAGCAGTCTCAGCAGCAGAGGATGATGAAGTCTGAAAGCATGCCGGTTCAGCTGGGCAAAGGTAAAGGGGAAACGCGTGGCAGCACCGTGACTGAGGGAGGCTTTGACCTACATCTTCAGGGCTGAAGAAAGTTCTTTCTTCTATTCACTTTCATATCAGCATGTACATATTTTGAGGAAACGGCAAAAATGTGGTTTTTTTAGGCAGGATGCCTATGCCAAGTACAACAGCACATTTGCCGTGCAATACAGAATTAGATGTTATCTCAAGAATGTAGAAGTACTATAAGTTTTGAACCTTTAAAAATATATTAAACGGAAACTGCATCAGATAGACCAACAAACTTAATCATTGCCATAAACATGAGCCAATTAATTTTTTCAGATTCTTAGATGCAACCTTTTTTTAACTGGAAGACTAATTTCATACATGTTTTTTTAGGTTATTGGCAAAAAATCCCATGCATAACAGTATTAGCTAAATACATAATAATAAGTGAAAGAAGTTAGAGAGTATTTCTTAATCAACAAATTTTTATTCCCTTTAGAATGTGTGGTGCTTATTTAAGAAGTTATTTGAACCATAACATAAATTTGATTTTAATAATTTGTGATGGCCCTCTGCACTTTATTTAGTAAACAATGCATCTTTTTTCTTAAGCCTTCCTTTTTCATTTCTTGAGGACAGCCTATTCAAACAGCAAACTCACAAGCTCAGCTTTGGTAGTTGTTCGCTATAGTGTGCCACACTCAAGGTAGGTCACTGCTTTTCATCTTCAGCCAGCCCATGGAAGTGTGTGCTTTTCAGAGGAGTATGTAAAGCAAAACAGTATCTGCTTTTATGTAAGCAGATATTTTTTAAGTATGTGCTTTTAGCAACTCATGCAGTGTCGTGGTTATCAGCTTGAGGGCTGGTGCTGGTTGCCCTGAACCTTTGCATAGGATTGCCTTTTTTTTTTTTTCACCAAATTTGAAAGTGTAAAAGAAGGGAAATAACACTTCATAGCTGAAGCTGGTGTTCTCTCTCATTCCTGTGGCACTCATATGGTCCAAAGGCCCTTTCATGATGCATGGCATCTCTAGCAGACACTGAGGGAGCAGAACTCAAAGGTACAGCTGTTCTTTTGGAGCAGACACATACAGGCACTTCTGTAAGGGCCACTGCAGCTGCTTGGCAAAATCCAGCTTCTCTCAGTTATAGAAGAATCTCAAAACTTGATCCAGCAAGGGTTTTACAGCACAGAGGTGAAACAAAAGTGCAGTTAAACTTTGATGCAAATCCTGTTCACAACAATGGAAGTAAAATTAGGCATCAAACAAAGTTATTTACACTGTTTCAGAGATACTTTTTCTTTGCTTTTTTCAGAGTTTCTCATGGTTCAGACTCTTATCACATTATTCCCTTTTCCCCTTTTGAGTTTAAAAGTGGTCCTTGTGTAGCTGTTTTGATTTTTCTTTCCTGCCTAATATAATAAAAGCACACAATTTGAAGCAGTATAGATGCAATTTGAAGTTTCTATGGATGGAATTGATTGTAGCTTAATCTTGATGTGGCTGCTAAAGGATGGCCTGTTGTATGGGCCAATTAACATGTATCGTCAGGAAACACACCTGATACTTTCCAGACAAGAGTCAGAATAAAAAACTGTAGCTGTGTTTGGGCATTTTCATGTACAAGCTGTGCACATATTGCTATATCAACAGGAATATGGAGATTTGGTAAATTTAGGAAGAATTTATGATGTAGGGCAAAAAGTATTTTCATGGTAAGAGGAAAAAACATACTGCAACTTCCTCTTAGTCTAGTCTGTCTATCCATATTTGGTACAGCCTTTGCAGAAGTAATTTAAGGGCAACAAAATGTAAATATACTATTTTTTAATAGGTTCAGATGACAGTGAGGTTAGTTTGGTTTTTGTTTGTTTGTTTGTTTTATATATTAGTGCTATGCTTGTTGTTCTGGACCTGTACAGTTATAATTATTTTGTCTATAATTGTACAGAAATTTTAAATGATGGCAGGTATGTTTGCAAGTGCCATAATTTATATTTTAAAGAGACACAAATAATAACAAAAGGAAATATTAGGTGTTTTAGAGGCTCCTCAGTGAATTCTCTCTGAAGTAAGTTTATATGTTCAGCAAAAAAAATCCCTATTTGCAATGACACCATGGTGGAGACAGGCTAAAATGCCTTTTGAAGCTTGCTTCAGGTGCCCTTGTAAACAGCACAATCTCCACCACACCTTAAAAGCAAGAGTAAGTCTTTTCTGTTCTGTGGAGGACAGTAACACCACCTCAAGAAAGAGCTGTACAGCAAATCCAGTGAATGAGGGCACTCTCTGCAGCTATGAGAAGCTGCCAGTACTTCTATCCTAGGCACCGAGATTTAGGATTTAAAATATATTTATCCTCTCAGAAGCTCTTGTTCCACTCCTGTTTGTGCTGAACTTCTTAGCTTCTATGCTGGCTTTTTTCTAGCCCTGGATTCTGCTGTAGGTTTTGAGTATCTAAAAGCTATTTGGCATGGTTTGGAAATACAAGGCTCCCGAATTACTAATTGTCTCCTGTGCTTGTTCTTTGCTGTGTGTTCAGCTCTCCTCAGATTCCTAGAGCCTGGTTATTTATCTGAAGTAGGCAGAGACGTGGATTTAGGATTTAAATTCATGGACATTTGCACTGTCAGCTGATGTAATACTCACAGATGTTCAGTTGGACAGTGTAACAGGCCAAAGTGCTGTAAATCTAACAGGCATCAAGCCATAAAATAAGTCATCCATTTTTCTCTTATTGGTCGTTTCAGGTTTTGAATGCTCAAGTAGTGCTGATAATTTAAATTAATATGTAGAGATTTATAAATTGGAAGAGATTAAATTAATTGGCTGATCTACTTTGTGAAGAAGTCCTTGGTAACAAAATACCTTGCAAGACTGTCAAAACAATCCTATCCCAGCTTTAACAGCTCTGTTTCAACACTTACCACTCACAAACCAGCTACCATTCATGCTGCCATACTCTAGATGAGGGATGATTGGGTTACATAATCAGTTGTAATCATTTCTCACTCCAAAGTTTTGGTACTTGCTGAACTTTTGTAAGAAAAAAAAATTCATATAATTCAGATAATGTGAATGGAAATACAGCAGACTGAAAAAAAACCCAACCATAATTGCAAGCCTGTAATTCCAGATGAGTCTTCAGCATTACAAATCACAGCTGAACGAAGTATCCAGACACCTAATTGGAAATTCAGTTCCTCCTAATAATATATTAATCCCATTCAGCCTGTCCTCAGCACAGAAGAAGATCGGCTATCATTGCTGATTACTTATGCAAGGTAGCCTGCTAACAGAAGAGGGATTAAAACATTCTCTTGATCCTGCACAGTGAAGTAATTCATTGGCACAAAAGTTGAATTCAAATATTGAGTTTATTGGATTTTCAGTTGAGGTGGTTATTTTGAAAGATAAAAATGCTGATAATGAAAAAAAACATGGGATAAAAGCACAATCGTTGCCCTTGTGTTCCAGTGGATCCTTCATCATTAAGAAACTGGATATTCTTTGATTACCAAATAGCAGTGTATTGCCAAGAAAAAAAAAAACAAAACATTTCTCTTTCTCTTCTTCCCTGATAGTGCCAGATAGTTTTTCTTCTAAGTTATTTCAGGGTGAAACGCAAAAGGCTTTTGATTTGAATGCAGCTTTATCACAAGGACACATTAGAGGACCAGTTTAAAGACAAGGTTCTGCTGAAACTGTTAAGAGTTTCCAAGATACTCTTTGTTTCTATGAGTTGATACTACTGCAGTATTTGTTGTAACACAAACAGAATTTCTGCAGTCACCACGTATGCCCTAAAGAAATGATCCCCCAATTTAGAGTTATTTATGAAGTGTCTCTAGAAAATGAGTATGCTTTTCATATGGATAAGAAATTGTCCTTATTAATAGCAGAACTGAGTACAAAATAAAGGAATAAAACACAGATTAACAAATGGGTTTTTTTCCTTTAAAAACATATTAATATACATATTATTAGGCAATTATGAAATTTCTTTACAGGAGGATACATCTTCTGAGCTCCTCAGTATAAGAGAGACACGGAGTGAGTCCAGTGGAGGGCTCCAAAGAAATTAGGGGACTGAAGCACCTCGCTTAGGAGGAAAGGCTGAGGGAGCTGGAGCTGTTTGGCTTCAAGAAGAGAGGATAGAGAGGAGAGACAGTATCTAAAGGGAAGTGTGAGAAGGATGGGGTGAGCCTCTTCTTGGTGGTGCCAAGCAGTAGAACAAGAGGCAATAGGCAGGAACTGATGAACGGAAAATTCCACCTCAATATGAGGAAGAACTTCCTTATTGTGTGAGTGACCATGCCGTGGAAGAGATCACTCAGAGGGGTTGTGGAGTCCCTTTTCCTGGAGATACTCAAAAGCCATCAGGAGACAATCCTGACTACTGTGCCCTAGGGGACCCTGCTGGAACAAGGGGCTTGTGCCAGGTGCCCTCCAGTGGTCTTCCAACCTCAGCCATTCAACAGCAGAATGACACCGTCTCTGTAAAGTGCCAGCGACAGAACAGTTTTGGCTCTTAGTCAAGCTTAGATTTTGATCTAAATCATTACTTAGAAGCCCTGGGGTTCTGAGCCTGTGACTACCGGTTATCCAACCTTCCCGTTTCCTATTGCCTGTCCCTACAGCGCTCTCTCACGATGTCCTTTCTGTCGAAAGCAGGGTGCTCCGGCTAACGCTGTTGTTTGTTTGCCAGGCGAGGCGGGCGAGGGGCCGGCCCAGGCCCAGCAGCATCCCCCGGCCCCCACAGGTAGGCCCGGGCGGCGCCCGCCGGCACTGCCGCTGTGCCTCCAGCGAGCGCCGCTGTTGTGCCGGGAGAGAGCTCGGCTCCTCCGCGTCCCTGCCGGCCGCTCTGTGCGTCTGCCTGTGTGGCTGTGTGCGGCTGTGTGTCTGTGTGTGTGTCTGCGAGTCTGTGCGTGTCTGCATGTGTGTGTTTACATCTGTGTCTGTGTCTCTGTGTGTCTTGGTGTGTCTGTGTGTCTGGGTCTCTTCGCTGGCATCCGCCGTGCGTCAGCATCCATCTGCACTGCAAGCCTCTCTGCTCTTGCACTTTGCAGCCCATTTCCCACTGTCATGGGGGGCCAGTTCTGCCATCATTGTCCCTTTTAGCTGCATTACTTCGCTCTTGTTATATTTGGGGCGGGTATTTTGTTCTGAACATCTGCTGTAGTGCACTCGACTGACAGGGAGCGTACCTGCCTTGGCTGAAATAAAAAGCTTATCTATTTGTGTGATGAGGTGGTTTGAATTAATTTTAAAAGTGCTGGAAGCCTTTGTTCCAATTTCACTATAGGAGAAGAAGGGAAACTAATTTATCTGAAAAGTTTTATAAAACTCATCTCAATCTTTTTGCAAATTTTAATGCCTTACATCCTCACTATGGCCAAATACAGACAGATGAGCAGATTCGAATGGTTTTGAATTATATATGGTGTCATACTTCTGTTTCTCTTGGTATCTTTGTCTTGCTCTCCTTATAACTATGAAAGCTATTCTTTTCCTCTGTAGGGACCAAACAGAATGAGCCATCAGTTTTGTATGCCCTTTTTCATCTTCCTCTGGTTTTTTTATATATTTAGCAAGGACCTCCAAAGTTCCTGTTTATAACTTAACTCAAATCCCCATAACTTAACTCAAACTTAGTAAAACCTGAAGCTCACTTTCCTTTTATTGTAAGTCTTCTCCTCCTTGCCATCACATTTTACTTTATTATGCGGCCTAATTATTGATCACATTAATTTTAAATTACCATTCTTTTCAAGACATCGGAGGTTTACAGAATACCAACAGGTTGGTCCCTTTCTCCACTGCCCCATCTGTGTGCTTCTAAATGGTTTAGAGGCAGAGCATGGGGTCAAACCCAGTATGATTAGCAACAGGCAAGTAGTGAGCCACTTAGAAGCCAGCACATTAAGATAATGTCACTCCTTTTTGCCTCAGAAGTTGATGTATTTTTAGTGTGTGAAATCCTGTGCATCATTACTGTGAACTATTTATGCATTTTAGAGTGCATATATATATGTATGTATATATATGTGTGTGTGTGTGTATATATATATATATATATATATATTTGAGACATCCCACTTGGTAATGTGTTCTGACTACTTCATACGTCAGAGATCCTTGCATATTTGTTCCGTGTGCTTCATAAGCATGTATTTGATTTCTGTTTTTAGGGGAAATTTCTTCGGCCTGTTTAAATAGGTTTTAGGACCTTCTGGTATATGCTTAGATCACCAGAGATTAGATTTCTCCAATGTTTTGTAAAGAGCCATAATGTATTTATCTGAAATTGATAGAATGAGCAAATGAAAATGAGAGTTTTGATTCAGTAGTGTTCTCAGGTCTCTGATTAAGCTGCTAAAGAAGAACATGGAGTTTAGTTATTAACTGTAC
>VXBU01010196.1:220758-248594 GCA_013400315.1 Bombycilla garrulus | reverse complement strand
CTTTTTCTTATTTTTTCTTTTTCCTCTTTTTTTTTTTTTTGAGTACTAGTCCAAAATTAGAAACTCTGTCCCATTACCTTCTTGTGAAGCTATTGAGTGAGCAGAATGTACTGTACTGCACATTAAGAAAGATGTAAAATCAGTAAGACACAGAACAAAGATACAAATGGCATTTGTGGCCTCCGTGCATACGTGATACATCTGAAGGACTTCAGAAGCAACGTGGTGACTCAGTTAAATGTTGTTGCAGCAGCTTCCTTTAAGAGTTGGACTCGATGATCCTTGTGGGTCCCTTCCAAGTCAGAATATTCTGTGATTCAATAAATTTCTTTCTTGGGAAAGTCATAGGTGTCTTTTTTGATTTTTCTTTACTTTTTTCACATTAAGGAAAACACATAAATTGGTGTGACCTGTCTTTCAGCTTTCTTATTTACAGCTGTGAAAAGAATAACTCCTCTGGAAATTAGAAAAGCCTATCACAATCCAAGAATTCTGCTTTATGAGTTGCAACACACTGTAATTATTCATAAGTGCTGTTCTTTCTCTCTTAATTCTCAATTACATCCCCAAACAATCCACGTCATAGCACTGTTCCCAGGGTTGAATGCAGAATGAAAAAAGTGTTTCTTAATGATAATTTCCCCAGATTTGCTTGTTCATGCAGAAGGATCAGGTGCATCCTAACCTTTCTTCTTACTTGGGTATCAAACATACAGATATACTATTTTTATCACTTCTGGTTTACTGTATCTCTATCTTAGTTTAACTAGATCTTGTATTGCTCTTGTGGTTTTTATTTTCATTATATATTTTATAGGCCATAAGAACCAGACTGTTCAAAGCTCTTGGTGTTATTGGAGCAAATTCCCTTTTAGGACAGTTGTATTATTCTGTCCACAAAATCTTGTTTGGTTACGCAAGTTGTTGCATATTCTGTTCCTCTGAACTGTGATACATCTTTTGAAGTGTAGCTGTTTGCAGTGGCCATGAGGACACTTCTCTGTCTTTTCAATTTCTTACTATATTTTTGACATTTTTTTCCTTAGAGCTGAAAGACAGAAAAAAAAAAAAAACTTCACACATCATTTTTTTTCATTGTTTTACCAAGCTGTATTATTTCATATGTGTGGGTTCCTCAAATATATTTAAAATGCTCTTCTCTCAATATTATCTGTGAATTTTTATCCCATGATCTACTTATTGGCAGGCAAAGTGTGTTAAGTCCAGGCCATACAATGAAGAGTATGTGAAAAATACACATTGTTCATTGTTTGACTTTGTTTGTTTTTGATTTTGACCCTATGGGGAGTATATCTTCTTATTACTAGGATGGTAAAGAGAGACTATTTAATCTGATATATACTTAATAAATATTTATCTTTTGCACTTTACTCTGTCCACCAAATAGATTTTTTTTAATGTTTAGTATTTATATTGACCGATCTTGCTTAGCTGTGTGAATTCCTTTTATAATTGCTTTATTTGCTAAAATGTTATTCCATCTGTTCCAGAACTATTTTTAAGTTTACCTACTGTAAAAGCACACTTCCATTGTAAATTGCTGTATGAGATGCATAAATAGTCTTCTTCTTACATAAAGGCAACTGTAAGGATACCAGTGTTGCCAAGTGACATGATTTTATCCTAAAATTAGAAATTTTCTAAAAATTTCCTCGCAACTGAATTATTTCTGCTGTTTGCCATGCAGTGTTTTCTCCTTTTTCATCTCCAGAATTATTTAGTGTGATTAATGCATATCCCATTTTTCTATAAAATGTGAAGGGAAAACTTAAGTGAAGTCTGCAACAGCTTCTGTCTCATGCACTTTTAAGGAAACTCCTCAGACTAGGTGGTAGGTAGTAAGTGCCTGGAGGACTGTGTAGAAACTGAAAAATCCAATTGAATTAAGTTGGTGGGAAGTAAAAAAATATGTAAAGTGAAAAGTTAGAATAAGAAGTTGCAGAAGAGGCAGTGTGGAGGTATCTGAAGAAGAGATGGAGGCAAGCAGGAAGGTCCACAGAAACCTGAGAAGCAGGGCATAAAATGTGAAAGGGTTATGGGAAATGTGAGCAGAATAAAGCAACAGAGAATGAAGGACAAGGTGGGAAGCAATTTATGTGAGTTTTCTTCTAGAACATGCTCAGAATATTAAACCCAAAGCCTTTCTTGGGTTTTGTCATTTAAGGTCTGTTTATTTACACATGATGTTTTGTTCTTTGCTAGTTCAGTCTCTTTGCATTTAACAGTCTCCTTGCAAAAAGTATATTTCAAGTAAATCTGTATTTATTCCCTTAAGAAAACGTGAATAATTTAATTGCAGAGATTGCTATAGATGTTAGCATGAGATCACACCAAAAACAGAAGAAAGGAAAATGGAGAAGATAAACCCTCTCATCAGAATAGCCATCAAACAAGAGACAGGAAGAATTCTTGAGCATTAGCTTTACATTCTATTTAATTTTTTTCCAGAATGGAAAACTAAAATTTCATGGAGTCATTCTATCTTGACTTCATCATACACATGATAAAAAGGTTTTTTAAACTACTGTCCGTCCTAAGGCAACATTTTCTTAATGAAAGTTGGTGAAAACTGACGTACTGGGGTTTCTTTTCCTCCTGGAACTAATTAAAACAAAATTTCACTTTAAATATTTGAAAACATTTTGCAAGCCTCAACTGGAAGAAATGGTCATTCTCAGAGGCTGCCTGATGCATACACTGCTATGGTGAATCGGCCCAGGCTTCTCCTCAGATGTCTTCACTGTGATAGTGGACAATGCTGGATTCTTTTCAGAAGCTCCATGAACTCACAATAAGTAGACTTCATCAAAGGGTCTGTTAGGTGGAGATGGTCTTAAAATTCAAAGCATGAGAAGCTGCATTCTTTTCCAAACTTAACTTACTTTTTTTCCTGTTTAAAGTCCAAATATTATGATCTAGATCTTCAGTGTCCAACCCACTTTTGGAATCTGAAGTTCTTGTTGTTAGCATTCTTTGCCATGTTTTATAGTTGGAGTAAACTATTTCCGTTGTAGTGTTAATGACATCAGATTTGTCTTTTTTTATTATGAGATGGTACTTTGGTCATTTTGCCACACAGGTCATGAAGTTCCTCAGTCTGGGGATATATTAGTGTGCATATAGTGAGGTGATATTTATATATATATTTATATATATATATATATGTGTGCATATATATTTTTATATATACATAATTTAGCATATATATAGATATAGGTGTGTACCAGGTAGTGTATTTTTGTGTATATATCTATATATACACAAAGATTTTGTGTTCTCTCATACAGAAATTAGGTTCCATGAGAAAACAGTCCTTCAATCTCTCAGTGCATGCTGACACACTTCAACATTTCATTCTGTGTTGGGCTGTCTGTGACTCTCAGTCAATGTCATTTAAGACAAGGAAGTATTTGTGGGATAAATAAAATGCTCATTGATTAACTGGTTTGGTTTTTTTATACTTGCTTTACAGGCCAAAGTTCAAAAAACATCAGCTCATCTCCAAGCATAGAGAGCTTGTCTGGAGGACGTGAATTTACAGGATCTCCACCTTTGTCTGCATCAAAAAAGGATTCCTTTTTCAGCACCATCTCCCGCTCCCGTTCCCAAAGCAAAACTATGAGCAGAAAAGAGTCGGTGGGTTCTTTTAACTTTTTTTAAGCTATTTTAATGTCATACTGTATGACTCATTAGAGACACTCATTTCTTCCATACATTGAGCACTTGCGCTTGGAAATGTTTCCCTAAGCATGCATTAATGTACAAAGCAGAAATAAGCTATGACAATTTTTTTGTGTTGAGGTACATTTCCATTATGGTTTCCATCCCGTTATCCTGCCTGAAATGAACCTGTGAGAGTGCCTGTTTCCTCTGAGAAAGACGAGAGAAGTCCTGGAAGATTTTTTTGCTTTTTTAGACTTCTGCTGTAGTCCTGAAGTTAATAAACGCTTCAGTGGGAAGCTTGAATGCTCAGCAGATCCAAACGTGTCCATCTGTTGTCCCTGAAATTCCTTAATACATCAGAGGTTTCCCAGTGTCTGTAGCATCTGTAGTCTGCAGTCACAGTTCTATTTCTTGCGCAGCTCTGACCTTCCATTTGGTCACAAGAAGCTAGTATTTAAACAGATTGCTCTCATCCAAGAAAATCAGCTCTTACCATGGGTATGTACCAAAGAAATTCTCATCCCATCCAAGATAGTTCAGGAGCACTACTTTGATAAACTAGGTAGGCGATGGAACATGAAGATTCTTTTTTTCTCTGTACACATTTCCCTTTGTCTCTCTGCTGACCAGAAATCAGTTACAGAGTAGATGTAATAAATTGTATTTTTTGTAAGGGGAAGGCACAGTGATTTTCACCATTCTTTTCTCAGAAATGCAGGCTCATACAACTGTTTATTGATTTCAATATGTAGGAATTGTTATAGCCAAATTACTGTTACAACATTCTTCAGGTGTTCAGAGCTAATATTGCACAGAAATTTCATCTGAACTTCTCAGTGCTTTTTGCTTGAAACAGCAGAATCTTTATTAATAGTCACATCATGTTTTCAATTTTATATTCAAAACGTTCTAATGAAATGCACAACTTTGTGCAACTTTGTTCAGTTTTTGTTCAGTGAATGAGAGTGTTTAATTCTTGTTCCAAATGCTTTACTGTTGTCTAAAGAAAAGCTGTGTTTTGTGGTTAGTCAACAAGAAGCTATAATTTTGGTTTGTGACCATTTAAAACATGTTGAATTTCATTTAAAGCTAAACCAACAATTTAATTTCTTTCTGCTTGTCCTCATGAGTTGAAGAAATCTAAATACAGCAATATTGAACTTTTCTTTTTATGTGGCTTAACAAAATCTAAATACAGCTTTCATTTGCAACTTTTATCCAGGGCAGAACTTGGGAGTTTTGCACCAGTAGAGTTGAGGAATAATTCCTCCTTAGTCTTCTAATAGGAGACAGGAGAATTTATCATTATATATTCATACTCAATTAAAGCCCATTAATTATTAACATGTTTTTTCAAGTAAATAATGTCCCAGATTTGGGGTATTATATTAATGTTTTCATAAAGAATTTTGAATAAAGAATTACTCATTATAACAGATTTGTTATCCTTATGATAATTTTTAGTGGATTGGTAATCATGATAAATCAGGGCATAAATTTTCAAAATAATTCTTTGAACTGTGATATGTAAATTATATTTTAACATTTTATGATTAAACAGCTAGAAAAGGTTTTAGGCTATCAAAATCCATTTCCTTGGGTTCAGTTTTTGACTGACCCTTAATATAGGCAGATGGAATTTGTAGCAGATCCAAGAGGAAAAGGTTTGTTTAAATCTGTTTTCTTTTGCACGAGAGAATGTTTGGGTTTTGTAGATTTCATGGTACTTCATTTTGCACATAGAGTGGAAGACACCAAAGAGTTTTTCCTGAGGTCCCGATCTATATGCAGCAGTATTCTCAAGTTGTGCAATTGCTTCATTTACAGCTGTTTTCTGGAAGCAGAAGGCTTGAAAATATAATGGATCCACATTGTTTTATTTATCAAACTGAACTGGTTTACATTTTTAATCTTATAATTATACAGATTATGTTGTTAAGTATTAGGGAAATTACCTTTGTTGGAACATTGCCATGCATCAATCTCTTTATAAAAAGATGGTTTTAAAATCAGTTATTCTTGGTGTGGCAGATGGAAGATAATCCATTTTCTCTTCATCCTTGTATTTCTAATAGAAACCCTTTCCAAGCAAAGTGGAAATGGAATGCATACATTAAAATATGTCCTTTAACATGCAGTTGAAATAAATAATTTTCACAGACCAGAGGGCAGTACTGTAATAGTGTCATGGGATGGACAGGAATGGCATTGTCCCAGATTGCAGCTGGAGTGCTGTGTCCAGCGCTGGGCTCCCCAGTACGAGAGAGACGTGGGTGTACTGGAGAGAGTCCAGCAAAGGGCCACAGAGGTGGTGAAGGGACTGGGGGATCTCTCCTGTGAGGAAAGGAGGAGAATTGGGGCTGTTTAGCCTGGGAAAGAGAAGGCTCAGAGGGGATCTCTCTGGTGTGTATCAGTATCTGGAGAGAGGGTATAAAGAGAACAGAGCCAGGCTCTTTTCAGTGGTGCCCAGTGACAGGACCAGAGGCAACGGGCACCATCTGCAACACAGGAGGCTCTGTCTGATCATCAAGGAAACGTTTTTTTTGCTGTTGAGACAGCTGAGCACTTGCATAGGTTGTCCAGAAAGACTGTGGATTCTCCATCCTTGGAGATATTCAGAAGCCATCTGGACACTAATCCTAGGCAGCCCGCTATGCTTGGTGGCACTTCTTGAGTGTGGGCTTGGGCAAAAAAAAGCTTGAGCTTCTGAGGTCCCTTTCAATCTCAGCCATTCTGGGATTCTGTGAGAGGATAAACTCTCACAGAGGAATGTGACATGTCTAAATTCTTTCTTTTCTAAAGCCAGTCCAACAAGCTGGGCTTTAGCTGTTAGAGGTGCCATCAAAATTGGTGCTTGTTTCATTGCCTCCAGAAATAAAATTTGTCTATTTCTCATACTAAGGACTTCTTAAGGTTAGTAACATTTGGGTTATATTTATTCTTCTACATAATTTTTTCCCCTCAGATGCAAAGATCAGTGGGATGACTTCTTTATTTCTGTTACCAGAAGCAGATGTCCCCTGTTTTATTTAGTTTAAGAAATGAATCTACAGCCTCAGGGCTGAATGCACAGTATCAGTTCATGCCTTGGCAGCCCATGGCATGCTGGTGTTTCTGACGTTACTGTTGAGTGGCACAAAGCTGTATGTCATTATCAGGTCCACCAAAAGGGTTGGAAGCCTGTTTTGTGCCCAACATTGAGATGGTTCCCTGCTCCTTTGAATCCTTTGTGGCTTTCTGAGTAACTTAAGCAGCAGTTTCTGGAGCTGTCATCCCATAAACAAACACAGGAATTTTTAATCTGTAATGCACTCTAGTACCTACTATCTTCTAAATGGCTCAGTCTTGCTGGAATAAAAAGTCCTACAAAATCTTCTCTCCCAGCCTGCCTACTGCCCTCCTCGTTTCGGTGGAGTTGTGAAAAAGGGTGCATTTGTGGTCCATTTATTTCTCATTGTGTTTCATTTATGTCTCCAGCAACCACTAAAGAAAGTCTACCCCTCTTCTTAGCAAACAGCAAAGCTGCTTAGACGTTGATTCTGGCAAATATGGTTGGCTAGTCCCAGTTTCTGGCAGAATATTCTGTAAATTGCTTTCAGACATAGAGATGTGCCAGAGAGGAAACTTCTGAGTCAAACAATATAAACATTTTTAAAACTTTCAGTAAAAAGACAAAAAAAATATTATGAAAATGGGGACTTGACTGAAAATAGAGTTTTGATTTGGAGGAACTTTGTGCTTTAATAAGTAAATTTCTACTTAACAAGTTTCAACTTAAAAAAAATCAAATTGCCCATTTGGAAAATACATTAGTTATAAAGTTCCCAAGAAGGAAACATTTCTAAGGAAAATCTGAAGTGGTTTCTTTTCCTTATTAAAATAATTTACAAACATGGTCAATCAGAATCCTCATTTCTTCACAAAAATATCCTGAACAGAAGTGTCGTGCATTATGGTTTTGATTGCACAGACTTTTTAATTAAGTCAAATTTGACAACATATGCTATTGTCCCCACAAGCATGTATAAACAACTGTTACTGTCTGTGATTTACGTAGCTAGTCTGACTGATTTGAAGTTAGTTATGAGTACCCCTACAGGTTAGAAAATTAATGTATGCCGTTATTTTCAATTAAATAGGCATCTGCTGTAGTGATTTAAGAGCTTGAGTTTAAGGATACAAACTTGACACTTCTGCTCAAGTAGAAGTGAAAACCAACAAGATAATAAAATAAATACTAGACAACCGCACAAAGAAAACAATGCAAAAATTCCTTTGAAGAAGAACATGCTTTTTGTGCATGGTACACATCTTGGAGATGGTTTTTATTACCATATATCTTTTCCCTGACTGTTACTTATTAAATTTCTTTAGAATGTTTTAAGCAAAATACTTGTCAGACTTACCAGTGCCAAACATTTATTTGGAAGTACAAATGCTATGATGAAATGTCCTTTTTTCGTTAAGCATCATAAAACTTGCCCAGAATAAGTTGGATTTTCTGTGTACATCAGCCAGTTCTTGATCAGTATATTGGATTTGTTAGACCTAATGTTAAAGACATGTTGATTATTCTTAATACCATTAAGTTTAAAATACTTTAGTGCCTTAATGTTTAACTGTGTTAATACTGGAGGGCAAATGTCTTCCTTATTCTGATGTGACAGGCCAATTCAGACATCTTAAAAAATGCAGTTTATTTAATACTTCAGTGCTTGTCTAATTTTAGGGTTAGAAGAAAAGAATATTAAATTTCAGATCCTGACAGGTCACATGAACAGAGTTCATAGAAAAACCTCTGAGATATTTTGGAACTGTGGTTCTTTTCTTGTTTGCCTTCCTCTAGCTTACATGACATCCTGTAACCCAAATGAAAGAGCTGAAAACAGTAGAAGAAAAAATAAGTTTCCATTTATAGTTCTTAATAGAAATACTTGCAAGTTTCTTGTAATTTAGTAAAGCAACAGCTGTATGCATGAGTGGCAGCTTTGAATCCTAGAGCTCCTTATCTTTTTTGGAGTGATTCATTTCAGGGAACTGTACTGTGATAAAAACAGAAAGTTAATTGCTTAGGAAAAAAAATATTAATAAAAACCCAAGAGGCTCTAGTGCTTTTTCTGTCATATTACAAGCAATAAACACATGTACAGAACAGACCTGTGGGGCCATTTGGAATATTTTTAAAATGTCACTGTAAGCTTATCTTTCTCTGGTACAAAAGATTCGGATACATGTAGGGGAATAATACTTTCCAGTAACTTCTGCTCAGAAGCAGAATTATACTATTTGTAAAAAGGCAGTAAGAACATCATAAGTTATTGGGCAGCCCTTTGAAACTGTCAGAAAGAATTTTAAAATTACCAAAATCATGAATGAATGAGACCATCAGCAATGTTTAGGAGAGGATCAAAGTGACTGAGGACACAAGAAGGGTGATGGTGCACTTTACAGCAGTCACGCTACCAGCAGAGGTACGGGACTTGCTTTCCATGCATTAATCAGGAAGTTAATGTTTTGGCATCCCAGTGGCAAAAAAAACATGTCAGAGGGTCTGTGTTGGTAGCTTGAGTTGCCCCATTTTCCTTTTCAGTAGAAATTTCATCTCTTCATCTTTCTCTTTTAAGATAACACCATGAAATTACTGTCCATTTCTGTGGAGAGACCTGCACTGAACTCTCAACAAAAACATGGGTGTGGATGAGACACTGGCCTCTAAACCAGGCTGTTGTTTTGTTTGGGAGTTTTTTGGGCGGAAAGGGTTTCTGTGTTTGGAAGGGGTTTTTTTCCCACTGGAATAGGTTGTGGCTATGCATTTAATAGCTTGATTCTTATTTGTGTCTGTGTTTTGTTAAATCAAACAATTCCCAATAAAAACAACAAGCCTTGTACTTCTGTTATTTTAACAATGTAGTATAAATGGTGTACATTTCTAACCCCTACATAATCACTATACTTAAGTTTTACCTTCCTTAAACTATGAAAAATTAGATATTCTAAAAGCCTTAAATAAACAAACCTTCTCTGGTCTACATCCTCAGTCATGTGAGGAATCATAGCAAAGGTCGAATACATCCAGCCTGACCAGAGGAAGATTTAGTGAAACTATTTTGCAACTGATGTTTAAAAAGAATTTAAATGAGTATGAGTTTACCAAAGGGTGTGCTTTGAGATTCCTTCATAAAGCACTGTGTATGTTGAACTGTGTGTATTAAAAAGCTTGTTCAGGCAGCAAAATCGAGAACGATAATTATGTAAGTATGTAACACCTAATCAACTCTTTCAGTAAGGTTCAAGTAAATATGTTCGTGTTTCCCTGCTCATATTTCTCTTACATTTGCCACAGTGGGCTTATGCAGTCTTAAAGGCCAGCAATGTGTGTAACAGATGGGCAGAAATCCCTCAGATGTGATAGTGTAACGGAATGGAAGAAATGGGATTCTCATTTTCCTATGTGGTTATTTATAACTATTTCCAAAATGCATCTAAATTAATGTATCAGTTTTATTATTTATGAAGACATTTTCCAATATTCTTATGTCAACAATCTCAACAGCAGCACTGAGAGAAGCCTTTTATCAGCATTTCTGTTCAAAGGGATATTTTCAAGTACCCTACAGCTCTTTCTGTTCTTACCTATTCCCTTACCAAGTGGAATACTGTGTGTTTTCTCAGCTGTTCAGTGCCTACCCATCCACAGTGAGTTATGCCCAGCTTTTTGCATTCCATGGATCTTGCAGATTTTCATGGGTTTTATTTTTAAACTTCTCTTGGCAGTCCCACAGTGCAGTGCCAGCAGGTGGACTTGTGCAGGCAGCAGGTAGATGTTTCCCATGTCTTGTGTCTGCTTGCAGAAGAGATTTCTTTCCATCCCTGCTTTCTTTGTCTCCAGCCAGGAGCTTTCTATTACTTGTGTTTATCCTTCCCTACTTCCTGCTAAGGAAAAATTGTCTGACCATAGAATTGGAATATTTTTAAGAGGAAAATGTACCCAGGTTAAAAGAAAACAAGTCCTTCTCGTGCTCCAGTAGTACAGTTGCTGGTTTCCAGCTCTGAAGAAGGTGCACCTGGAAGCTGTTCCAATAATAGGATTGACAGTGGGGGCTGCTTTGGAAATTTTCCAAGCCCATGTCCTTCGCCACTAACATCTCCAGGCAAGGTGGGATGTGGCAAACTGAGCTGGCAAGTTGACTTTAAACTATTTAAGATGGAAGTTCAACAGCAGGACCTGGTGATTAGAAGCTGTTAGCCAGAGTTTCAGATGTTTTCAGGACTTTAATTGAAATTAAATTTATCCGTCAGGTTGTAGGGAGATCCTCTGAGGCACCATCTTTCATTTCTTCCAAATTTCTATATACTTTTAGCTTTGTTTTAAGAAATAATAAATCAAATAAATTGATAATCATGCACTAATGCAGCAAAACAGCTATTTTGCATCAAAATCACCAATTTTATTAGCATTTATAAATAAATATCGATGGGAAATCAATATTTTTATATGTAAAGAATAATAAATAAAAATGTAAACTGAAACTAGGGGGCAAAGAAGAGGATAGTTATTCTCATTTGGAAGAAGAGAAATAATTGAGCACAAATTCTTGTTTCTTATATTTCAATAAAGCTACAGATACATAATGCAGTAAAATAAAAATTTGTCTTGCATTTTGAAAATGTGGGACTCCTCAACAAATGCTAACTCTAGAATGCTAGAAATTTGGATGTTGGAAGAGAGTTGCTAGGTTATTGGTTATACAGAATCCGAGTTGCAGCCCCTTTCAGTTTCGCTGGGGCTTGTTCTCTGTTTTGAAGAGGACTGTTAAGTACAGAAAGGCTGAAATTCTTATTCTTCGAATGCTTTATTATAATCTCTTTGTCCTGTTTATGTGTGCATAGCTTGGAAAAGCATCGTAGCTTGGAGATGCCATCCCTTACTGTGTTGTTATAGAGAGCCCACAAACAAAGTAAAGATTGTACTAATTCCCAAAAATATGTTCCTTTGCAAGTGAGTGCCTTCTAGCATTTCCATTTATTGCCAAATTTGTCTTGGTCTCATTCTACTTGAACATTTTTATCTGTATTACAAAATTCTTTTCTTGTCTTTGATACTTGTTTTCAATCTGAGGCCTCTGAACCAAATAATTTTTTGTTGTTGTTGCGTTGGTACATAACCTGATGTAGCTTGGCTCCTTGGAGTCCCAGTGGGTATTTTGTTGACCTTTCCTTCATTTTTTGTTTTATTTTCTTCTTTTTTCTCATTCCCATTCCCCTCACCCCTTACAGAGGGTTGCCACAGATATATGTTCACAGAAGATTTGACAGTGGCAGTTCTGTTTCAGGTTTTAAAACAGATAATTACTCTTCTGAATTTAGTTCTTTGGGCAGAAGAGGATGCATTGTACCCAAATGTTTTAACTTTGACAGCACTACTTTTGGAGCCTAGACTTCTAGGATTACTATTTGCCTAATTCATTTGTGCTTACTGAGATGTCCTCTGATACATTTTGAGACATACAGTACTACCAGAAAGCAAAATTGGAAAGTAACAGGTCAAAATAATAAGGTGGAGAAGAAAAGAGATTTTTTTTAAAAAAAAGGTTTCTCTAATCTGACAGAACCTGTTTGTGCTTTCTGATCTAGAAAAGCACTGAAATAAATAGGTAATTAGCAGTAAGTATAAAGTCTGAGCAACTATGCTTGCTAGCACTGCACCACACTATTGAAATTAAGAGAAATTTTGAAGAATATAGAAGAAAAATGACAAGAAAGACATTCCTATTTAAGCTATCTCATACCACATGGAATAGCAGTCTGAGTTAAAAGGTGTAAAAAAAAACATAAGCAGGAGTTAAAGTGCTATAAAATAAAAGCGTGGTTCATGTTTGCTGTGCCTACAGTCTAAAAGAACAAAATACAGGAGTGTAGGACTTAGCTAAAAGTACTGTGCTTAAAATGTTTAACATTTATGAAAGTATATTCAAAATAATACAAACTAGGCAGTTGTGAAGATGTAAAGAACACAAAACATGAGTTATTTGGAAATACATTAAGCATGGGGCTATTTCAGTTAGCACATAGATATATAAATACTGTCAGATAATGGTTCAGCTCAGGAAATCAATACCTAACCTCTACTTCTGCAAGAATTAGTGTATGAAGACAGTATCTGAACTTCTTTACATCCTCCATGAGTAATATATTAATATTCACAAATATTTTTTTTGTGCAAAAATTTCACAAGTACCAACATGTTCAATGTAAAAGTGACAATATGCATTTCACCCCGACTCTAATGTGCTTGGTGCACTTTCATCTAATCATTTCACAGCCCCTTCCACACAGAAGAAACTTTCTCTAAACATCTGCCAAATGAATGCTTTATGAAAACTCTCTCAAAAATTCCACCTTTTCATCACCAACAGTTTGGCTCCATGCTGAAGCCATGTCTAGAAGACTGACTAATATAGCCATATTGTTTCCATGTCCTCCCCATATGTGTGTCTCCAGCCATCTGTCGTCTCTTGGCTTGCACCGCCAAGTCCTTCAGAGAAGCGGGATTTTTCTTTGTGTTTGTACTGCACCCAGCAGAGCAAGGCCTTGGTCCTGATGAGGAACTGTGAGTGATACAGTTAAATAACAAGTTAAATTCATAAATAACATAAATTAAAAGCTTGGGTTAAGTTCCACTGTATGTAATTCAGTGCTCAGAAAAAGGGGTTTCTGGTTTAAATGTCACCATATGCCGTGCACTATTCTGTGGCTGGCGTCGAATATAAAAAAATTATGGGGGTGTCAACCAACATTCAGCTGTCAGAGATTCAAGATTATAAGGTTAAATCTTGGATTTAATTCTTAGATTAGAAAATGAAATAAATTCCTACAAAATGGAAGGAGTAACCACTGCTTTTTACTCCAGGGGAATTTGCTTAAAATTAATAAGAAAGCAATTTATGCCTTGCATCTGAGTCTTGTTTGACTTGTAAACTGCTACTGACATCTAAAAAGTATACTCTGTGTATAATTTATGAATAAGAACTTAAGTACTGGTAAGACTCTTAGCAAGTCCCTGACTTCAGGATTTCCATGTATCAATCTTGTTTTTCCCATTATTTTCCTCTAAATATTTTGATACCTCATCAAAATTATTTTCTAATTTGCCCTGCCAATTTTCCAAGAGCTATGGGATATTTCCTGAGTGCTCTTACTATGGATACTGAAAAAACTGAAAATGTGACTGAGCAAATTATTATAAGAAAAGTAGCTGTTAAGGACAGGAAAAAACAAAGAAACAAACAAAAGACCCCACACCACCTTGAGCTCAAGATATTACTGATGTGCAAATCTGTATAGTCTGGAAGAGTATTCTGGGCAGTACTGTTACATATTTATATCATGACATTCTATTTTCTCCACACTTCACCCAACCCATTCTTGACCAGCATCAGAATGGTCCCCAGGAAGACTGGGATCTTCTGCAAACTCAGTTCTGTCCCTGGTTTGTTTGGGGGTTTTTTTAATATTTTTTAAATTTCAGCATTAGTGCTTAAAGACCTGAAGTACCTTTAAATACTCTTCTCTTTGAAGATCATTTCTTTTCCACAGCCCTTAGCACTTGGTAGTGCTGCCAAATTAATTCTTATTCAGAATTCAGATTTAAAATGAATGGAGTTTTGCCATTCTGAGCATTCATTATTGAAATGCTTGGACATACATTGTTGTAAGCTTTGACAACAGTTTGCTTTTCCTTGACTTTCCTACATGGGTTAAACAGACAAAAGAGCAATTTTTCTGAATAGCAAGACTGAAAACTAAATGGTATTGTGAAAGAAAAGCATTAAAATCCTGATTTTCTAGGTTTGTATTCAATGTTTTCTATAATTCTGTGTTAAGCTACATGTCATGTATTTAGGAGAAAAATTGTTTAAACTGATAAAAGCAATTTTGAGAAAAAATGGCTTCTTCCAAAATGATATGTGATCAGACCTTGTAAAGGATACCAAATTCAAGTGCCCTTACCCAGGTCTGCAAACCATATTGCGGCTTGTAAAGCCATAAGCTCTAAAAGGATAGGATTACAATGTCAAAAGTGTAAAAGTTTCTGTTCTTGACTATACTGACCACTTGCAGCTATTCACAGCTTTTTTTCTGATGCAGTAAAATTTGATGAAAAATGGGGCATGGGAGAGGCATCGCTGATCTCATTATGAGCTCAGGGGAAAAGGAAGGATATAAAAATTTATTTCCACAGCTCTCTTTGTAGAGGTGAGAAGATAGATGAAAGGAAGGGTAATAAAAACAGAAGAACAAGTTTGGACAAATGGAGAGTACCAGAACTGTATAGACTGGGGGGAAAATAGCAAAGAAATGTCAAAAAATAATCATAAAGGAATTCGTTCTCACGGCAATTAAAAAAAAATAAAGGAAATCTTAACAATGTAAGCAAAGTTCTGTGTGTGGATAAAAAAAGAAGATAAATATGAGAAACATAAATATAAGTCAGTTTGTTTGCAGATTCAGTCTTGCCAAAACCAGGAAAATACTTAGAGATGTGTATATAAACACTCAAATAGAATCTTGATTTGACTGGAGACACAAATTCAAGCCTGCTTAATATTGTTAGTGAAATGTAAATCAATATAGCATCACAAGTGTGATGCTTCTTTTTCATTCTCCTGTTAAATTCCAGATGTTAATGGTTATCTGTAAAGCTCTACATCATCTGCAACGCTGAAGGTGTGTAATAGTTTTTTGAGAACTCTGGATCTGAATTTTCAGGAAGTATTGAGTTGTTTTTCTGCAAGATTGCATACATAAATTTGCAGATCTTGGTCTCTCGTGTCTGAAGCCTTGATTCCTTAGTTTGATTTGCTGCTTGATTTGCTTCTCTTCCTCATAATGCAACTCCCAATATTAGGAAATATTGAGCTTTATAGAACATGTTGTTTGGTAAATTGACACTGATTTTATGTTTTGGTTGAATGAGTTGGAATCATTGTTCACCAGTTTCTGGTGCTGTGCCTTTCACATCAGCTGAAAGGGCAGTTTCAGCTGAAAGTTTGGTCCCAACCATACTGGATTTCTCCTGTTCGAAGAATTTAGAAGTCTCTGTTCACATATAAGAGAGAACAAATCAGCACTGTTGTATGTACACAAAATAAAAATGGTATCCAGGCTACTCATTTTGTTAGCACAATGAAAAGTTGCATTTAGAAGAAAGTGCAATGTATACTGCACTGAGAGCATCTGCACTATGCTGGCTATAAATCAGTTGTTTCATCTAATACTGCTAAAGAATTTGACATTAGAATACTGAAAAAAGGTCCTTTTTCCTGAGGGGCTTTGTGATTTTGCTGTTTACCTGTACAGAGCAATCTTTGAAAGGTACTGTGAAAAGATTAGTCTTAGAAATGTTATATAGAAGAGACTTCTGCTTAGGCTGCTGCTTGGAATAAAACAATCACTAGCACTGAGTCAGGTCAGTGACTTTTAATACAAACTACCTGTTCTGTAAGTAACCTCTTCCAGTGCTGCACTGCTCTTCTAATGAAGAATATTTTCTTAATGACCAATTTGGACCTTCCACGGCTCTGTTTTGGGCCATAGTGCCTTCTGTGTCATCTGTGAAGAGTTTGATTCCATCATCTTTGTCACTTTGTGTAGATACAGGCTCCCAGTAGATCCCCCTTGAGCTCCTCTTCACCAAATAAAAGAGCACTGCTCCTTCAGCCTCTCCTCCAGACCTGTAGCCTTCACAGCAGCCCTGCACTGGGCCCTCTCCAGTTTCTCAATGTCTTTGAACTGCAGGCCCTTTGAAAAGCATTATTAAAGGGGAGGGCTCACTTTTAGCACTGAGTAGAAAGGGGTATAATGACTTTCCTGGATCTGCTGACCACATTGCTCCTAATGTAGCTCAGTGCAACTGTTTACATTATTCATGATAAGAGAACTTTATAAACAGCTCAACAGGCTCTGTAGCCTCATATCCTTTTCAGCAAATCTGAAACAAAAAGTTCCGTTCCTATCTGCACTGGTGCATTGGGATTTTTCTTCTCAGGTGCAGAATTTTGTACTTGTGTTAATTTATAAAACAGAAACCTCAAAAAGGCTTCTCTTGCCTAGGTTTTCCGTGTCTCATGGTGTTTGTCAGTTGAAGTGCCACCAGTCAGCACAGCAGCCACACCTCCCAGTTTTGTACCATCTGAAAAATCTATTGAGTGTACATTCTGTCTCCTTATCTGGGCTATTGATGAAGCTACTGAACGGTGTCTTCAGAGCAGTCCATTTGTTACTGCACTCACTTTCAAATATCAGCTGGACATCAAGCTATTAACTCTGTTCTTTAAGCTTGGCATTCTGAACAATCCAGCCCACCTACAGTCCTTTCAGTCAGCCCATACTTCATCATATTTTAAGTGACAATGCTTTTGGAAATGTGTCAAAAGCCCAACTAAAGTAAAACTGTTGCATTCACTTCCCTCCCTTCATCTGCATGCCCAGTCATTTTGTCATAGTGGGCGACCAGGTTAGTCAAGCATGATTTTCTCTTGGTAAATGCTTGTTGACTTTTCTTGATTATTGTCTTGTCCTTTACATGTTGGAAATTGATTCCAAGAGGACATGCTCCACGATTTTTCCAAGGACTAAGGTGAGGCCATTGTATAGTTCGTTAGATATCCCTCCTCACTCTTGTTTAGTATGTATGTAAAATTAACCTTTCTGCAGTCATCAAGAATGTTCTGTAATAGCACTGATTTTTCACAGCTGGTAGCCAGTGGTGTTTAATCACCCTGTCAGTATTTTCAGCACCCATAAGTATATCCCATGTGGTCCCGTGTATTTAAACACACACTGCTTCTTCAAGTATTGACCACCTTATGCCCTTCCCTCCTTCATAGCCATTCCTCTCCTTCCCAAACAGTAAATGCGGGGGTCTGGGAACAGAGTTGGCCTAAAAAGTGAGATACAAAAATGGATTCAAGTCGTGCAGCCTTTTCTGTATCATGCGTCATTGTCTTATCTCCCGTAGTAAGAAACAGAACATTTTCCTTGAGCCTCCTTTTGCTGCTCTGTATACTCATAAGATTACTTCTTGTTACCCCTTAATGTCCCCCATTAATTTTTGCTCCAGATGGGGTTTTGTCCTTCCTAGTTTTGTTCATGTGCCCAAACGATGATTGTGTGACTGTCCTTTGTTTCCTGCCATTGTTTCCACACATGTGCTCTCCATTTCCACCTCCATATGTGCTTTTCCCATTTTAGTTCATTAAGAAGCTCCTTACTCAGCCAAGTGGACCTTCTGCCTACCTTGTCTGTGTGTGCTGATTCCTCATGTATATCTGGGTTAGGTCTCTGTTCTGTAGCAAACTCCTCCCCCCTGGATTAGCAAGTCTGTTCACAAAAATTTCTTGTCCATCTTTGCAAGGTACAGCTGATCTCTAAGTTGTCTGTCTTCATCAAACTGGGTGCCACAAGCAAAATAGTTGAAGCTCAGCTAATGCCACCAAGTATGTGACCATACATGGGCTCCCTGGTACACATGCTGCTCTCCAGGCCTTCCCCTTTTGTCATAGGATTGAAGGAAAGCACCACTGGGGTTTTGGTCCCCTTCACCCTTGCTCAGGAGCTGCACAGTCACTTTTGAACAAAAATAGTTTCACATCACCCTGTCTCTGGTGTACACATGAATAAGCAGGAAAAATGTCAGGACACAGGTAACCCCAAACAGTCTTTTGCAGCACCACAAACTGAGGCTCCATACAAGCCAGAAATCTCAAGTCAGGCTGGAAGAGTCACCAGTCACTCACTGGCACTCATCACTTTCGCTTGGTAGTACTCTGGTACAGTGTCCAACCTGAATTCTTCCCCTGAGGGAGCTTGTTCTTACCCTCTGCTGCCTGGGCCCTGCACCACTGGGCAGCCGTTGTGCTGCCAGAAGTCACAAGTTTACAGTTCCCTCCCTCTTAGAGGTGCATGCCTTCCTCCCACTGTATCTTGCCTTAGCTGCACATTTCCTGTCTGTCTCATGAAGTTTTACACTGTGAAAGATCTTGTCAATGCCCTGTAAGTCACCCCAATGCAATAAAATACACCTGCCTCTTCTTACAACTCCTCATCTGCTGCTGGGGAACTGCAACAGAGCTACCCCCCCCCCATCAGGGAGGTCGCTCTCACTGGTTGAGGGGGAGGTTACGCCTTGTAGAAAGTCGTCACCATTTGGGTGTTGTCTAATTGTGCAAAAAAACCCTGTGTCTCTTGTGGGTCAAGTGCCAAATTAAGTGTCTTGCCTGTTTGTCCATCCCACTGCCAGCACTCCTTGGTGCCTTTCCTACAGGTGCCAGATAAGTCAGGAACTCTAAGTTCATTTAGCCTTGTGCAAGGTTTCCCATTTGGACAGGAGACCTCTTGCACTGTCTGTGACTCCCTGACCACAGCTCCCTCCTTTGTGCCTGCTGGGTCTGCTGAACACTGCTCCTCCCCGTGCTGGATCCCAGCGAGCAGAAAGAACGGGGGATGTAGCTTAATCAGCACTGCTCTCACTTGCCAAGAGAAGAGGTACTGTTGTATAATTGAAAGGGTCAGTTTCAGACTCTGTTTGAGTGGATTCAGCTGTCCAAAAGCATTTCAAGATCAATTTACTACAGTTCTCACCTATGAGTAAGAAAAAAATAGTGTTGGAATCATGGAAATATTTACTACAATAAGTTAAATTTTCTTATTCACCTGCAGGAGATAAACTGCGGTTCAATTACTGGCTAATGATTTTAGAATTTGATTGTGTTATTTTATAGTAGAATACTCAAATATTGTCACCTTTCCCTATCTTACAGCTGCACTTGTGGTGCCAATGGCAGTTTAAAATTTATGGTAGATTATTTCTTGCAGTCAATAGCTGTTTGTACTAGAAAAAGGTCTTCTGCAGGAACATCACTTGAATAGAAATGTCAATGCAGATACTCTTGTATAGGCTGTGACAGAACTGCAGACTTTGAATGAGGTCACTCAGCAACTCTAAATTGGCAAATTAAATCAATCCCTTTGAAGTGTAAGTGGTCAAAGTATATGGATAAGAAGGAAAAGGTGAGAGTATGTAATATGAATAGCAAGGAAAAGATATCTATCATATCTATTAGGTCTGTGGAAAAGGCATGTAGGCAAAAAGAGATACTGCTACTTCTTGCAAATGCTACTGTTAGATTGCTTTTTATTCATCAATTCTTTTGGATTTATGATATATTAGGGCAAATTTTCCTTTGCTTGGTTATGACTTGTTTTCTGATGGAGATTAAGATCACTTATACCTTTAAATCAAGACTGACTCATTCTCTTTATTTTTGCTGATCAGTTTTGGGGTTTTTTAAATGAAAAAAATGCTCAGTGATCTCCTTCAAACAAGACTGTGATAGAACTGCAAAGCTCAAAAGAAAAAAACCAGGAGGCTAAAAAGTTACTTTAGCTTTCTGTAAATATCTTCAATTCAATTGCATACTTAAACAAAAAACTGCTTAATACTGTTTGTGACTTAGCTTTGAAGGAATTTTTCCTAGGGAGTGGTGACCTTCCTCTGCAGTATGGTCTTCAAAGTCAAGACAGGATGGATTTGTAAACCAGCAACCAAAGGCATTCAAAGAGGAATTCTTAGCTGAGGTAGTTTCCACTGCGCAGACAGGGCATGTATCCATGGCTGGGTACTAATGCTTCTCCTGGGCCTTAAAATCAATTCTTTAAATTCCTATTTTAAATCACACTTCATGCATATTTTTTAAACATAACTTGATAATTTAGAGTAACTGCTTTATAGTATGTGTGTAAAAATAGTTTTCATCTAAATATTATGTACGATGGTGTCTGAAAGTGAAGTTGGCTGTGCACAGAAGTGTAGGGATTAAATTAGAGGATGATGTGTTACAAAAATAAGCGTGCCAAAATATATGGCAGTAATGCATCCTTGAGATGCTATACTAGGTCTCATGAAATATATCTCTTGAAATTCAAAAAAAAGGTTTCAAAGGAATAGCTGAGGAAATTTTTCTGGCAGAAATAAGAATTTTTCTCATTTGGTGATTTTTTTCAGCCAATGCCGTGGTACTGTGTTTGCACAAGTGAAACCAGGTTGCTGGTCTGTAAAAGAATTCTGAATCATTAACCTTTCTGAGGTCAATGTAGATAGGTTTTTATTTAACTCCTTAGAAGGGAAAAAGAGTAGTACTAATAAATACTGAGTTATTAAAACCAAACCCTATTTCCATGAAATGACAAAAATATCCAAGAACAAAGGAACAGAAAAAGTTAAAAGAGGTCTAAGCATGTCGAGGATTAACCTACTACTTTTACTCTACATTATAGAAATTCTGGGGGTTTTAATGCTGATAATCTCTTCATTGTAGGAGGAGGAATTAGAGGCCCAGATTTCATTCCTACAAGGACAGCTAAACGATTTGGAAGCCATGTGCAAATACTGTGCAAAGATGATGAACACGCATCTTGGTAAGTAGAGTACCTTGTATTAACCTGTAAATCTTTGCAAAGGCTCTTTCAGTGTTTGTATTAGAACTACAACAATATTTATGTAGTACAGTGGATATTATTTTATAAGCCATGATGAAGATTGAATTGATGTACTCAGTTGTTTTATCAGATGCTGCCAGCCACTGTATCTTTATTCTGTCACACTTTTAAAATTGGGAGTAGGATAGCCACTGATGGTACTAAAATGAAATAGAGGTATTTTAGCACAGATGCCTTCAATTTCTTCTATTGTAAGAGACTTGTTGGAGCTCAAACCATATGAACTTACAGACTTGAAGTCCATTTGCAGTTCAACACTCCCGCAGTGATACTTGATATGTGCAGCAATAATATAAGATTGATATACTTTCGTTAAATGTAAAATTTTCATAATCTACTGTTACCTTTGATATGTTAAAATGTTACTGTAGGCTGGGTAGTTTGTAATATTTGTCTCAGAACAGAGAAGATATAAAAAGATAGAAGTCAATACATTGGGAACAGAATCAGAAAATACTCCAGTCTAAAATTCTGCCCTACATATTGCCAAGTCAAATCAGAGAAAGTAAACAAAAAATTTCACTGAGATCAGGCGTATATGTGTTTAACCAGGTTTTGATAAAAGTGGTGTTTTTAAACTGTGTTGAACTGAACTCTAAATGTTAGTATATTTAGTTATGTGAAAAAGCACATTCTTGAGAAATCAGAGAAAAACTACAACAATTTTAAGATTTATTTATGGCCTGCAATATCTGAGCAAAATAAAGTTGATTATTTCAGTGGGTAGAACTAAGCATGTGGTATCTAAATTTGCTAGGTCAGAAGGTTCAGATGTGAAAACCATATTGTATTTGTATTTTCTTTTATGTGGGTGTTTTGCTAGCCACTGTTATAAGCCTAGGAAAAGTTATAAATATTGTATTGCTTGCAAATTGGGAATCACAGCCTTGAAAAGCCAAGTCTAAACCTCTAACCCCGACAGCTTTAGTCTGATGTATTGTATCGCTTTTGTGAAGGCACATGACTAGTGATGAGATCAGAAGCAAGCAAAGGGATAAATTATTAGCTACCGAAATGATGGGGAAAAGATTGCTGTGTCAAGAAGAAAAACTGAAGTTTCTTTCCTCTGGGAAAGAAGACGAGGAGTGTTTAGCAAGGGTATCAGTTCCAAGCATAAACATTTCACCAACTATAGCTGCACCAGAGATCAGAATAAACCCAGACAAAGCTCCTTGAAGCAGTCTGCCTTTCAGCACTGGATTCATGAACTGAAAGCATATGATCTCTGATCGTATCCAGCTGTTAAATTCCTTTTTCCCAAATATATTGGAAAAAAAAGCATTTAGGGCCTGTAGTCTCCCAGGAACATTGTGGAGTGGTTTGTTACCCTCACAGGACAAGAAAAACCATCCCATATGGAGCTTTGGCTGCAGGGTGTGCTGGGTGCATTGTGACACCCCTGCAACAGTCTCAGAGCCTGCCAGCCTAGTCTCTTCCCTGACTACTCCCTGTACATCTTCACAATATTCCTGCATGTCTTGTCAGCATCATGGACTATTAACTTTGTACATTTGTCTTACACTAGTGTGTTTATATCCTAAAGAGATTAGTGGTTATGAGTGATAAACAGCACAGAGACAGAGACACCACCACCCTTCACAGCCCCTACACTTGTAGCAAATTGATGAGTTTAGGTATACCCAAATCAGCCAGATGATCCACATGAACGCAGGAAAAAAAAAACCAGCCAGAATTCTTGCTGATGTGCAAAATTCCCTCTGACTTGAAATCCGTCTGTCCATGCGGCACATGCCAGCAGGCTGTGCAAGAAAATGGATTCTGTGGTGCATTACAGAGCACTCCCTGATGATTATCTCCAGAGTCCATACACTGCTCAGGGCTTCAGAGGAGGGGAGCGAAATAAAACTCAAGTGCATATCTGGTTATTTCTAAAGGGAAAAGTTAGCAGGAGCTGCTCCAGCACCTGATCTGATTCTCCCTCAGGTATCAGTTTACCCATGAAAATGACTTTGTTTCAGAAACTGCAGAGCAGATGAGTTATATCACTCCTCTTGTAAACTGTCAGAACATTTAACTTCAAGGATTTTACTTTTTCCTCTGGGGCTGAATTTTTCTGACTTCATCACCCAGCTACTGGCTCATGTAGCATTTTTAATAGCAAAGTTGAAAATCCTCCTTTAGCTTACCTATATGCAGTGATAAAAGTAATCTCTGAGCACTGTCTTTGCTAAATAGAACACTATATTTCATTTTATTTGAGTTACTTTTTAGACCAGATAATTTTTGAATTCTTCTGGATTTTCATATGTCTTTGCAAGTGAGTTAATTGTATCAGGATATGCTGTACCATCACTGGGCCCAGAAAAGGGGCTGCTTGGCACAGGGGAGGTCATCTCTCTACTCTCATGTGGCATTGCTCTCTTTAAACATTTGTACTGCAGCATCACATTAGTGCTCTTTGATACAGTGATCGTTTGAGGTGATAATATGATATGACCTTTAAAATTTGGTGAATCACTGCTTTCTAAACAGAGGCATTTATCCTGTGGGTAAAATCAGGAAATGTTTATTTCAGCATGTGTTCCTTGTATTTGACAATATTAAAATTCACTTCTTGCCGTTTGGCATTTTAGCTGAATAATTCAGGTAACTCTGTGATGTACTCAGTTTTCTTCTGTCCTCCTAACATAACCATCACATATTTAATAGTTGTCTAAATTGTTGATAAAACCATGCATATACGAAATCTGGGGAGCCCTACAGAACTAATTCTTTCAGCAAAGAGTTAGACAACATTTCTATTGATTATGAATATAATAATATTCAAGCAGTCAGCTTTCCTTTTAAATTTGATAAAATTGAAGGGCTTATTCTTGAAAACCTCTCTTTTTTTAGATTGATGTTGTAATCCTTTCTTTTCAGACACTATTACTCAACGAGTGTTCTTTTTCCTGTATGATGCGTTGCATTTGCAGGTCATGTTATAACAAAACAATATTAATTCATGCTTATAAAAATGCATATCCAGTGATCATTTGCCACAAAATTATCACAATATCAAACAATTACAGAATATTCTTCTCGTGGTTTATAATGAGACAGTTGAGGATTTTTTTGGCTGTCTTTTCTCAGGTTCTTTCCCTTACAAGGGGGATCCAGAGGACAATCAGGTGCAGTTACTTCATGACAGAGATGATGTGTTGTAGCTGAGAAATTATCAAAATAACCATGAAATTATCTATGCTGTTTTGAATATGAGGTATAGAATGACAGTTTTTATTTTGTTCATATATTCAAAGATGCTTTCATTAAATGTTTATCTCCTGTAAATAAACCCCACAGTCAACAACATGGCAACGACATAATTAACTGCTTGCAATATCAGGGTATGTTACCATGGGAATGAATGATGGTTCTGAAATATTGCTACTTAGTGCTATGGGTAGAAATTAGAAATAGGGGTTTCATTATTAAAATGGAGGAAAGTCATTTTGTGATCTTTGTCTCATCTTAGAATGTGTCTGTTAGAAAGAGCTTTACTTTTCTTCCCTTTCTCCCTTAACCACTGGAGTACTGCTCAGGGGAAATTCCTTTTAACACCTCCATGGACAAATGTAAAAATTTAGGCATGTGAAATGGCCATACAGGGAAGCAGATTTTACTGTTGCTCCCACCTGTTTTCACAAGCTTGTCATAGCTTTCAAAAAAATAAAAATCCTGTGTTCAATTTTTCCATTCCTGAAATGAAGATACATCCGAACTTATAAACCTGTCATTTGGCTTTGTTCACAAAATAAATGCAGCATATTACTCAGCTAATAATGAGAAAGTATAGTTGCCATAGCTATGACTGCTCCAGCACCATCACAGATACATTTTCTTGATGTTTCTTTCTCACAAGCATTAGCTTTCTTCGGGAAATAATATGATCTCTGGTGATTTCAGAAGTACAGTAATATTCTTTAGCATTTTTCTTTCTGGGAGATACTCTACTGTTAGTGCACATAAATTCCTCAAGGCTCAGTGATTCAGAAAGCCATAATACACCATCTAAGTATTATAATATTGTTGCCTGTCATAATGTTACTTCTTTTTGAAGAATTTTGATTGTTTCCTCCTTTCTTGCACTATGTGAAAATAAAAGCATGAAGCTAGCAAGTGCATTCAGAAAAAGATTTTTCTTGGTAACTGCTAAATGTGACATCTGTCTGATGTCTTAGAGTAGATCATGAAAAACATGTCTAAGAGACATGCACACAAACAGAACTCAGAGGCCCTTGAAGTATCTGCTGGAACGTTCCTCTCTTGTCCTTCATATTGAATATAGGACTGAGTTTGAGGTGTTTGTTCAACATGAAGTCAATGTGGAGTGTGTCAAAGAGCAAAGCTTTGTTACATCCCAGGCTCAAGCCTGTTAAATGGTAGTTCAGGTGACACCAACCAATGGCAGGGTCGTCTGACACCATCTGCTATTCTCATGTCTTTAGGGTTTGGACCATGTCCCCACTGGCTCACAATTAAAGTGCAGCTTCTTGATGAAAGGTAAATTAAAGCCCTGGAGAAGTATCAGCCCTCCATAGGCAAGTACCAATATGAGAGATTGTGGAGGTTCTATATTAACTTGCCAGTCTTGTTCCAGAAAGAAAAGCGCTGAATTTCAAAGTATTGTCTCTTTATATGGAACAGGAACCAATCCATCACCATTATCTGAGACAGAAGAACCTACCATTTGTTTCCAACAGACACATACTTTCAGACCTCCAAGTGTGGGAAAGTTTACCAAATAATTACACATGTAGCACAGGAAGTCTTTCTCATGAGAAGCAATTTAAAGGAACGTTGGTTCAGTACTAACTGGGATATGGAAATCTTTATATAGAAACTATATTTTTTTTGATGGGCAATTTTTCAGGTTATAAAAGTAGAAAAACTAAGGTCATTCCCCACTTGCTTTTGCTTAGGGGCAGCACTATGTAAATGCAGAAGGCTGCTTCCCCAGCTAGCTGAGATGCAGAAGTAATTTAGCTGCTTTCTTGCTGCACAGAGCCTCAGCTAATAAGCCCTGAGGATTCATACCAGTTCTGCAGAGTTAGCTCACAGGGTTCTGCACAACACCCTAGAAATATGTGCAAAGGTACCCAGTTATACAGAGGAAACATAAGTCTGCCTGGTTTTATCAATTTCACCTTCACACTGTACTGCTTAACTTGAACCAGCTGCCAGAGGGAGATTCAGGTGGGTCTCAGAAATATGTTGTTCAATATCCAGGTCTTTAAATCACTTCTTGTCTTGGAGGCAACATCACAAAAAACCTCTTAGTTCTGACCCATATCTGGCAAGTTTATGCTTAAGCATCATGGCTTCACTAAGCCAAAGCAATTAAATCCTTCTCTGAGCTACCCATACAGGGCTGCTGGCTTTTCCTTGTGGTGCATTTTCCAATTTCACTCCTGCTGTCTCTAATATGTTGCTATGTCCTTCACCAGTATTCCAGTACCTCTCTGCCCCTCCATTGTGGATTATGGAAAGGATGTGGAAAAGTGAAGTTTTCATCTCCCATTCTTCTAAACACCTCCAGCATCCTGCCTTTGGAATGGCATGTCAGCTCTCAGCTTTCATAGGTAGCCTGTAAAAAGCTGCATGTATTTACAGAATGCCCAGAAGCTATGGCATCATGGTAACAAAAAAAAAAAAAAATTAAGAACAATCTTTTGAGAGTTCTTTGGATGGGATCACAAGACATCCCTGCCACAAACATCAAGCAGTGCTGGTACTTTATATATTCACTAGCACTTCCTGACATCTCCCAGACAGATATTATTTGAAAGACTTACTAAAAATAGTTCAAAGCCACCTTTTCACTGTGATTATTGCAAGCACCATGAGCAAGGAAGAAAAAATATAGAGAAATAAAAACTTACAGGATATAGTTGCTAGTATAATTTTAGTTGTTGTGTGAAATAGCACACAATACGATTTAAAGGTTTAATTAGACTGATTGCATTTCTCCCTCTTTTAATAGTCAGTGCAATTGTTATAAGGATGCATTTTGTTGTAAGGATCATTTACAGTGGGGAAAGGAGAGGAGAAAGTTGATTTAATGCTCAGTATTTAGGGACTGACATACTGCCCAATACAGATCTGGACACAGTGCTTGTTAAATATATGCAAAATAGTAATGAATTCTTGTTTTATGTGTCATGTGATGAGATGAAAGGTTATGACATTTTTGTAAGGATAAAATGAAGTGGAAATTACTTTGCTACCCTGTGCTGAAATGAAATACTTCTGCGTTTGTGGAGGAAGTAAATGCATTAAATTAGTTCTCTTATGCTTGGCACATAAATAAAATAATCCATGGTTTATAAATCCAGTGTGATTAGAAATGCTATCAGTAAAAGGCCACATCAAACAAAGGCCCATGAGTCTAAGGGATTGCTGTGTTTGGTTAGGAATAACAATGTAAAATAACCTATAAAACAGCGTGTGAAGGAAGAACATCAGCAAATTTATTAAGTCAAATGTATGAATGTTTACTGGGAAACAAGTATTTGTTGTATAGCATCATATACAACAAATACTTGTTGTACAGACAATTTCAGACTATCACTTCTGGTCATTTTACAGGTACA
>VXBU01010196.1:64057-220722 GCA_013400315.1 Bombycilla garrulus | reverse complement strand
GGAAGAGTAAAAGTGTAATTCTTCATGTTCCATGAATTTTAACCACCTTTGTGTCACTTAGGGATAGCTCTTAAGGTCAAAAACAACTGGTTCAACTCAGAGCGAGCCTATTTTCTTTCTATAACAACTGTGCCAGTCCTGAAAGTCCAGCTGTGGTAGGCACCTACAGATGCTTTCATCCCAGTAGTCTGATTGAAAAGGAGATTTAAATAATGAAGCTTACACAGCCCCTCATTACCTGATTAAGAGCTTTCCTTGCAACTTTCAGTGAATTCCCGTTGCTTCCTCCCTGCTGCTCAGTGTCTCCTTTATACTGAAATACACTGACAATCCACCCTTTCCTTTCCAGCATCTCTTAGGCAGTGGTTTCTCTTCCAGTTCCAGCTTTAAGGGAATAAAACCTTAGCAGAAGCTAAACTGTTGTATGACTGAATTGTTAGTTTCCCCATTATTTCATAAATATACAAATATAAGATATATGTTAAGCATAATCTGCTTACTGTGTGTCAATTAGAGTTCACAGCTAAGAATTGCTTGTGTCTTTGAGCAAGGAATGGACGAAATGGCTTCATGACTCTACCAATCTCCTTTGTACATCTGCAATTCTATACCTTGCTATGAGTTGATGATTGGTAACTTTTTACTACTATTTCTCTGATGTCACAAGCATTACCACACTGTAAATATTGATAAATTCTTAGTGCTCCACACGACACATCACTTATATTCTACACTGTATAAATACATCATTTATATTCAAATAAATGTTTTAAAGTATGCAGTGTTTCACAGATAATTTCATACTTCAGATTTTAGGATCTTTAAGTTCCTGAAGACTCAAATGTTGCTAAGTGATGCTTTTAATATAGTGTGTAATTGTTACTATAAGCGTTGGCATTCACAGTGAGATAGGTAAGTGAAAGTTAGGCTACTTAGCAGTGTTGCCCTCATCAACACTTTGATCACAAACACTGTTGTTTTAGAAGGGAATTTAACTCCTCTCATTCATATTTTTAATGCTGGAAGGAAAATGCAGCAGTTGGAAACATCCTGAATTGCATTATTAAACAGCAGCATCACAATGTCATACACCATAGTCTTTCTAGAAAGGCCACAGAGCAGAGCCAAGGTCTAGAATCCATTTACGTGCTCATCAGACCAAGTTCAGGTAGGAAAGCAGTATTTGCTGTGAAAAGAGAGAAAGATTGATTATCAGAAGCTAAAGTCCCAGTCTGTCCTTCTAGCCCCTTAATGTTCTTGAAAAGGGCAGTCTGGATATCACTAGTATATTGTGCAGGGAATGTTGGAAACATTTTATGTAAGCCCTGATTTCATAAAGACAATCATAGAAAAGTACTGGAATATGACTCCAGAGCTGTGGCTTGACATATATGGGAGCACTGGGATTTTTTGGCTTTCCACTTCTGGAAAAATAAAGAGGTTTACTAATACCCTCATTTCTCTCTTTCCTCCTGCCTGTGATAGAAGTGAGAAGGTTCTTTTACATTCTGAGTTTGAGTTCTCTTCTCAGTAGTGAAAACAAGGGTGAAAAAATTCAATTTAACATGACTGGCACTGTTGCTTGTTCACAAGTCATTGATCAGGAGCTAGTAGTAGAAAAGCAGCATTCATAATACAGCTTGCAGCTATTTCAAGTTAGCTCCTCTCAGCAGGAGTCATCTTCCTGGAAAGTCCCCACGGAGATCAGCTTAAAATAGAAATCATTAGGAGGGAGATGCACTGCAACAGCAACAGTGCGGGAGAAAACAAAGAACCTCAGAGAAGTTTGGTTTTCTCTGCATCCATCTGATTTTATGTCAGGTGTGTTTTGTGCCTTCATCTGGCAGGGTGTTTGTCTCCCAGCTCCTCGGTAGAAGAGAAGAGGTGCAGATTTGTCTTCTGGATGGATGGGCATGAAGAGATGCCTGAGGGGACCTTGTCTACAGCAGACAAGTTTTCCCATTCATTATTGCAGCTCTGGTTGTGTTTCTTGCAAAATTTGTATTGAATGGAAGCAAAATTTTCAGTGAAAATTACTTTATTTAATAAGCCTCTAAAATAATTATCAATATACCAAGCCTAACAGCTTTTCCATATTCAGAGAGGAGCCTTTTGAATAGCCCCTTTCCCTGGCCTGGGAACTCAGCAATGACTGCTCACACCATCATGCAATATGGAGCGTTTCAATCATCAGAGAGCATAAGCTTTCTCTAATTTTCCTGCAAGAAGCTGCTGTGGATGTTTTTCCTCTTTAATTGCTATAGATAGCATGTCTCCCATTTAAAATTTAGCAATTAATTTAGGGGAGGAAAATAGAAGTCCTGATTTTTTATAAAAATTATTTCTACAGTGAATGTACATGCAAAGTGATTCATGATTTGCCATAACTATAAGAGCAAGAAATGAAAAATATATTTTATCTTAATTTTTAGCTGTTTCAACTGTTGCTAACAAACTCTGTACCTGCTACAGCATTTCCCCATATTTTTTTTAAATGAACATGAATGCAATCATTTGCATGTTTCTGCTCTGTAGTTGTAGTTGGATTTAAAGTATATCAAGGCAGCTGATCACAGTCTCACTTAGGAAGTAATTATTGATTTACTGATCTGGTATCTATCAAATTGAAATGAGTCTTCTAATTTAAGAATAACTGCCTAAAATCAATTCTAATCCATTGTATAAAAGGCATCCTTTGAGATGTGAATTTGGTTTCGGGGCATCCATCAATGTTGGATAATGTTGCTGACTTCTGAAGAGAACAACTGGTTTAACAGCTCTGGTATTTCTGAGGCTTAGTCAGGATCACAGTCAGGGTATGACAGTTCATTTTGTGATAGTCAGACATTTGTTAGCACTATTTTGAAACAAATCCAGAGTCTTGTAATGGCAGTCTGGTATCTCGTACATCTCACAGCAGTGCTCTGACCACCAGGTGAGAAGATGCAAAATTCACTTTCTGTTTTCCTCTTAGAACTTCACTGAATAAAGAAATATTGTCTTTTTCTGCAGAAAACATTTGGCGTCAGCTAAATGAAATCTTGAAAGAAAAAAAAAAAAAAAAAAAAAAAAAAAGCCAGGCAGTCAGGAATATTTGACCTTAACCTTAGTTTTCTATGTACAGTAGGATTTTGATAACTTTTGAATAACAACAGCTATCCCAATAGATGGATATTAATAGCACCAAATCAAATGGGACTCAGTTTTGAATAATATAGAAATCACATAATCAGTTTGTTTGATTCATTGTCCAGTGGAGGGGTTTTTAAGGGTAGGAGGATGTTTTCACTTCCAAATTGACATCTGCAGGGTTTTTTAAATACAGATACTTTTTTATTTAAAAAAATATATAAATAAAACACCAGCACAGCTGTGAGGGTACTGATATAGAGCAGCAGATAAGGAAAAAATCAATATGTGGCCAATTCATTCATATACATGAAGCACTTCTCTCAAAGTACAGCAACATCTCCTATGAAGGAAGAATAATTAAATTATACATGTCAGCTGAAAGTAAAAGTCCTTCAGCTGAGTGATATCATATCAAATATGCTTCCTAGCATTCTTTAAATAGTATCTTTTAAAGTATTTCTAGTTGCAAGGGTATCTTTTGAGATACAGAAAGGTAAAATAAGCTTTTGTCTACACTTGAAAGCTTATTTTTCCTCTTCATTTCAGCAACTGACTGCCCTATGGGGTCCCCCCAGCAGTGGGAAAAGCGTGGATGAGGGTCCCCCAGTGAGGATGCTGTGCCCTGGCACAGCCATTCACAGGAGAGCAGCTGCAGAGCACATACCAACTTCCTTGCCATCCTTCCTCTTCTTCCCACCTCTCTTTCCAGTCTACATGGATTTCAAAGGGTGGTCCCAGCAGAAGGGTGTGATCAAGGAGGCACTCATGCAAGATCACATTGCCTGTATGCTTTGCTCATCTAAGGATTTTATTTTTGTTTTAATTCCTCCCTACTCATTAGGCAGGGAAGAAAAATGAGCGCTGGTAAACTTGGGTTCCACTTATTTGAAAGTTAAAAAAATTTTGCGTTCAAAAGAGATGAGGACAGCAGATTAGAAGCCATATGCAGTTCAAGGACATATTTAAGAAAAGGATTCACTGCCAATTCCACAAAGAATTTTATCTTCCTTCTGTTTCATTGCACTAGAGAAGGACATCCCAATTTATGCCTTTGTGCCTCAGTTGCTGTTTATTGGCTGTATTTCCTACCTTTTTACTTCTAATTTTTTTTCCTATGAAAAATAATATTAAAATCTGGCATTAATCTTGCTAAATTAAATATGTGATGATACAAGCATTTATATTAATTTTTACTGCCAGGTAACTATCATATTCCATTCATAAGTTTTTAGAAATTTCTCAATGTACTGGCTCATCAAACACAGTTACAGCTGGATTTTATAGTGATGATAGATTCTTTTCTATATTTTTTTAAATGCTGGCTTGCAAAACATCTCTAAAGAACAGTAATATTAGTAGAGTGTTTCCACATCATGTGGAATACCTTCTAGCTTTTGTTTTCTTGCTCTTGTCACAGTTTCTCAGATTTCCTTTATTTAGTCCTCAGCAGGTTGGAGGTTTGCTTTGAATTATTTTCTTGGTCCATCTGTTTAGTTGTTATGCATGCCCCAGTTTTTTAATGTATGGTTTAATTTATGTGGGGTCACACACTATGGAATATTTTTCTTTCTAATGCTGAGAAATGGGAAAGAGAGTTGAATTCAGTGATTCAGGCTGTGGTCAAGCATGACTGTCCTGCCTGTGAAGGCTTTGGACTTCTGATCTTTCAAATTCTGAACCTTTTAAAAGAACAAAATCATGCATTCTTTGAAACAGTGGAAAACAGAATGAAAGTTATTCTCTTATAAATACATATTAATGTATTTTACTTACCAAATTGAGGGACTAGACAATTTAGATGTAAAATATAAAGGCAAGTAAAATATTGCAATACTTATGGATTTTCTCAATTCAAGATGCTACATATTTGCAGAAAGATCTGGTTTTTTATTATTTCTGGCCTTCATAACGCAGTGTCTTTCTCATGTAAAATTGTTCAATTGTACAGCAGTTTGACAACCGTACAACATTGCTGCAGGACATTCCCACTGTTTTAAACAACTAGTAAACAATGTAGTAAACAATGTGTGCTAAGTAATCTGAGTATAGATCTCCTTGTTCTGCTTGTGCAAAGCTGAGTTGTGGTACCTTCACTGATGCTCTTGATCACATCACCTTGACTTTTGTCAGCTATTGCCTTTCATGGCTCTAGCCTTTCATTCCTTCGATGTCTCATATTGCTTTTTAGCAGTTCATTTAGTACTTAGGCATGGATCATCCTTTCTCCTCTTTGCCTTTTCCATTCCTCCTTTATACCCATTACTGACTTCTGGCCACAACTCAATTTCAAACTTGTGTTTATACACAGGTTGTTAATCTATCTCTCCACTTCTAATCTTTCTCTTGTCCTGTCTCTCACATCTCATTATTTTGCTATTTCTTCAGTAAACACAGAACTCATACCAAATTACTCAATGCTTCTGCTTGAAACTTCATATTGTGTCAGAGTTGGCAGTGTCATCATTATTTGTCCTTGTCAGGGTCGTCTGTTAAAACAGTTCTGGCTTTTCACTGATTTGGGCCCTGAACATGCAGGGCGTTGTTAAAAACAAACAAATGCAGTGCAGGTGTGGATTAATGGTACAAAGCTCTAATTGTGAAGTACCTGGGATACAGATACACACGAGCAGCAAAGCTTTCTTCACAAATGAGTGTCACTGAGGGATTTGGGCTCAGTCTGTGTATGCAAGACAGGAGTGGCACAAAGGAGTATCCTGTAATTTTCAGTTGACAGATACCATCTCGTTCTGCCAATCTCTCACTAGGAATTTTTGCTGTTTTCTTAAAGAGGAGGAAAGTAGGAGCCAGGAGGCCAGAGAATGATCTGAGTCTGCAGAGTTATTGGAGTTGTAGTTTCTCCGGGCTGTATTGGAGTGTAGTAGTGCTGGAGCTGTCTTCCTGCAGTCTATACCAGGGTAGTGAAATGCATCCTTGAAGGACCACACTGTGGGTGTGGAAGGCAAGAGTCCCCTGGAGTGCTGTTTCTGCACTGCTCCTTCTGTCAAATAAGTTTTGCCCAGTCCCAGCTTCCAGCTAAAAGAAGAGATTGGAAAGGGAATTAAACGTTTTATAGTCCTTCTATAAAGAAGAGTATTCTAGCATCTGCAGTGGCCATGGGATCAAGATGAGGATTGCTGTACTTCTACCTAAGGCCTTTTGTGAGAGGCAGCATATTTCTCTAACTGTTTCTGAATGCTTTCCAAAGCCCTTTTAGGTTCAAAACTGTGTGTAACACAGGTGCTGGTGTCTTCTAGGGGCCAGTAGCAACCTGAGTTCCTTGGTACACAGGGGCAACAGAAGTCCTGCAGGAGCAGAGCATTGCTGGAGGCTTCCTGGCAGCAGTGCCAGGCTCAGGCTGGCCTCACCTCTGCAGATAATAAGGTTGTCAGTCTCTGGGTTTGGATATGGAATTGTGTTTGCAGGTCACAGAAGTTTGTTTTGAAAGCATCAGTCAGCAGTAAGTAACAGCACGTTAGTTTATTTAGGATGTTTTCTCTCTTTATCTTTCTTTTCTTTTGATGTTACAGGAAATATTCAGGAAGTCATTTTGCAAGAACGCTTGGAAAAAGAAGATGAAATTCTGGTTTCCTTGGCTGGTTTGAAGCAGGTATTACTATTGCTTAGTTTAACCTTCTTGTGCCCTTCAGAGCTATTAATCCTTTCTCCTTTTCTCTGTTATTTTATTATTTTTGTATAGTGCTGTTTTGTCTTCTTGTGGAGTTTTTATTTGTAACAATAAAACTCAGCTATAAAGAGTTCAAACAACTTGCACAGTATTTGCTCCTGCGGAAGTTTTGGAGGCCTCAAATCAAAACTAAAGAAGTGCAACACCAAGTGCTGGACTTGAACCATGCTATCATTTTTCTTAATGCAAAATGTACTTGCTAGACATCAACTACGCCTGTGTCCCCATTATTTCATTGTGACAACACTTGAACATTGCTGAATTAAAGGAAAAAATACTACATACATAAAATGAGAATGCTGCTGAGCATCTGGAGCTCTGATTATACTGCCCTCTGCTCCCTCAAAATACGTTTTATGAAGAGCAATGTGGCATATGTTAAACCTATAATGAGGCAGGGAATAATCTTAACAGTTTTATTCTCTTTAGATTTCCTGGATAGTTGTTTTCCAGACTCTAATAAAAACCACATTTCACTGTTATTTCTATCTTTAACCAATATGGGTATGAATATTGACTTGCTTCCTATCTTTTCAAAGCAAATATTTTGGGGAAATGGTGTATGAAAGCAGTCTGCACAGAGCTTTAGAAAATGCAGAATTCCTCCCAGTTTTTAACTTACATCCTTTCCCCTCCTATTCAACAACAGATCAAGGATATCCTGAAAGGCTCATTGCGTTTCAACCAGAGCCAGCTGGAAGCTGAAGAAAATGAGCAAATCACTATTGCTGATGATCATTACTGTTCCAATAATCAGAACAAGGGGGCAGGTGATGGCCTAAAGGGACCTGTCATGACAAAGCAACAGTTCATCTCAGGACAACAGGTAAAATAAAAACATCTCAAGCAGTCAATTGACTACCTTCCATTTTTCAGAGACTTCCTCTAGCATGCCCAGACATTACATGGGACACACCAGCATTCCTGATCCATGTGGACAGTGGGTTAAAAGTGTATCTCTAGCTGCTGTCCTACTCTGATCAGTTATTTTTATTGTAGCCTTGTGTTCCACACACAGATGTTTAAGTCTAAGTGTTAAGCGGTGTTTGGGGGAAATTCTTTCACACTGTTGAATCACAGAATCACAGATTAATTTCCTACAAAAAAAAAAAAGCAAAAACTTCAGGTAAGTGTTCCCATACAAAATGTTCCCACGTGATTATTCTCATTGTCCTTGTCCTCCAGGATCCCATTATGTAAGAGCTGATTAACTGCATTGCAGTGTATTCATGGCCAGTGCCAAAAAGGAAATAGCAAGGAGGTTGCTTTAACCTTCTACTTCATTGTATTGACTTTCTCCTTGAATCTGTAAATAATGTTTTCACATACAAAGCATACAGTCATAGGACAAGTTCACAGACAAAGGGCCTTCTCTGTCTAAGACTCAGTCCAACCCAAACGTGATCTTAAAAATAAGTATTTTGTGCCTTCTCATTTCTATGTTGGAGTTCTATTAAGTCCGCCACCCTGCTGCTGATACTGGCACTCATAAATCAGTGGCAGCACTATCACCTCAAAGTCTAACTGAGTCTGCAGTCAGTTCCCTTTTGACAAATTGACTTAGGAACTACAGGAAATATTTATTCATTTTCAAGTAATGACACAGGGTCATTTTGATGTATTACACATGATCCCCCTGAGTTAGAACACTCTATGTTCAAAAACATGTTTTAATTGTATTTTGGTATTAGAGGCAATACCGAGATTTATTTTTTTATACTCAGTAATGGCAAAGAGCAAAGCTTTGCTAGAGAGTTTTCATTGTTTGCTTAGCTGTTGTCATTACAATCACAATTTTCTGCCATTATAAAGCCAGAGGTTAAACCAATACAGTATATAATTGCCTTCTATTTTTGACCTTGAGCTCCTAGTATTCTATATGAAGTACCTCCTTTTCTTCCCAAAATGGCAAATAATGTTTCTTTTATGATTTTTCACTTCTATAAACTCGAAGGTAGAATGCCATATAACATGGCAGCAAGCTCTGTGTGTGTCTATGTGTGTGTGTGTGTGTGTGTGTGTTTGTAGACCCTACTGCTGCTGGAGAAGCCCTTACTCAGACTGGTCTAAGCCATATATCGTGGAGGTACTGGGTCTCTTTGAGTATTGAGGGTGGAGTGAGTGAAGCCTGATCTGCACAGATTTCTCTCCAGTGCAAATTTTCAGGGCCACCAGTGTGTAGTCAGGGTATATACATCCAGCCCTGGAACTGAGTGGCATTCATGGCTCCCACAATTTCAAGTCTGCTCATAAGCCAACTATGGCAACGTGAGTAGAGGTTGTACAAGCTGAGCTGTTGCAGAGCATTAATGAGGTATTAGCACTGCATGGTTTAAATTTGGAGGTGCGGTACATTCATATGGATTAGCCTCCTCTCCTCTTATCTTCTGGAAATTCCAATTATGATAATGAGCAACAGCACCTTTGACAGAAAAGTATTAGTGTTGGAAATGGCACACCAGGAGGACTGGTAGTGTCCTTAGTTAGTTAATGAGGGATAGTTTGTCTGTCTAGCTGCCCCTTAGTTAGTCTGTGCTGTTTCCGAGCTCTTCGGCTTTAACCACCACGCGTAAAATCAAACAAAAGGAGGAGAGCTTTGGACTGCTTTTAATAAAACACAGGAAAATAAAACAGTGGAACAGTGGACTGTGACATTAGACTGTTAATTGGTGGGCTCAGTTGTTGGCCCAAACCAGACCACAGCCCAGGCTTTTAGCTCTGCTGAAGGAAAGGGGCTGTGCTTGTTCCCTGGGTCATGCTGGCAGTACTTACTGAGAGCTGCAGGAGGATTAAAAAACAACCACTTCTAGGCATTTTAATGCATTTATTGCTAAATAAATTTCTACTCTATTTGCATTTCCTGTGACTTTGGTAATGCCTGTAATTCTATTTGGTGTGATTTGTACTGTAGAGATTGTTCTTTGCTGGAGTTATAGGGCTATTTTCTAGGACAGCTGGAACAGTTACAGGTGTAGCTATTCTGTAATTGAGATTAAAATCTGGTTTTTTGTGCTTGGTTGTCATAGAAGTATAAATTATTTATCATCTTTGCTTTTTTTAAAAGTGTTTTTTCTCTTTTTTTTTCTCAAAATCTCTTTCTGCAAAATGAGGATAAGGATATAGCCCTTCTTTAGAAAGGAAAGCTGCAAAATTAAAAATGCAAAAAAAAATAAGATGAAGACTAAAAGAAATCAAGCATTTTTTGGAATGCTTGGCTTTGGTAGCAGCATGCAGTTGACAAACAGAAGGCTTCTGTTGCTAAATAATGAATGATAATTAACACATTATCTTGCCTTTATGTCTGTTCAAAGAAGGAGGCAAAATGAGCTGCTGTTCTTCTAAGCTTTCTTGAATTGTATCCTTGCAGTTAGTTTTAACTCATTCACAGTGTGAAGGCAAATGAAATAAGCCTGGTCCTAGTAGCTGATATTCATCAGGAAAAATTGTTTGGAGAAGCCATATGGCAACGGGCGTAAGGTTGTTAACTTTCAAAGCTACTGGAAGTATAATTCTGTCATTTTTCATTTATTCAGTAGTGGCAGCAGATGGGAGAAAACATGCTTCACGTCAGCATGAGTTTCCTGAAACAGAAACAGGCGAAGGAAGAAGGAAGGAGGTATTTTACCTCTGGAGATATCAGTTCCAAAATACCAGTGTATGCTAGGGATAGACAAACATTTACAGGAAGCCCTTTTATAGAATTTTGATGTCAATATCTCTGCTTTCCTGCTTCTCTCTTACTTCAGTGAGCTGTAGGTCTCCTTAACCAAACCAAAAAGTGTGGGTGGCATGAAGAGTACTGTTGGGAAGCTCAACAGAAGCAACAAGAAATTGGGATGAGTAGTTCTCTTTGCTTTATTAAAGAGAGGGATGCTTTTTCAACTGCATTAGAGCACACTCTTGAAAGCAGACTTTAGGAAACTGGGGAGTGCCAGAGACAAAAATACTGATCTTGTTTGGCGAGTGTTTCACTAAGTAAGATCTCTGTCACCCTACGCAAGGTGGAGGTGTGAGGGCTGTGAGGACTGAAATAAAGGATTCTTGATAGCTTGGAATAATAAAGTGTATAATTTTGAAAAATGAGACGGTACTGTGTTCCCTGAGAGCTTTTAAATAGAAGTGTGGAAAGAGGCCAGGTGAATTATGTGGCAGTGGTTGTTTAGAGGAATGTATATTTCTGTTGTACAGTGAGGAGGGGGTGAGAACAAAGCGCTGAAATTTTGACTGTGGCATTGAGAACTTCCAAAAAAGTATCAATACAGGCTGGAGGATTAGGGATTGAGAACAGCCCTGCTTGAGAGGGAGTGGAGAATAATGGTGGATGAGATGAGGCTGGACATTTCCCGAATGTGCAGTTGAGCCCAGAAATCCAGCTGTACCCTGGGCTGCGTCCAAAGCCGTGTGCTCAGCAGACCAAGGGTGGTGATTCTGCCCCTCTGCTCCCCTCTGCTCCCCACCTGCAGCACTGCATCCAGTTCTGGGGTCCCCAGCACAGAAAGGAGATGGATCTATTGGAGCAAGTCCAGAGCAATATGACAAAGATGATTGGAGGGATGGAGCACCTCTCCTATGAGAACGGGCTGAAAGAGTCAGTGATTTTCAGCCTGGAGAAGAGAAGGCTCCAGGGAGACCTAATTGTGGCTGTTCAGTACTGAAAGGGGTCTTAAAAGGGAAACAGAGACAAATTTCTTAGCAGGGCCTGTTGCAACAGGACAAGGGGCAATGGTTTTGAACTAAAAAAGGGTTGATTTAGATTAGATTTAAGGAAAAAATTTTTTATAATAAGGATGGTGTGAGACACTGGAAGAGGTTTCGAAGAGAGGTGATGGATGCCCCATCCCTGGAAACATTGATGGTCTGGTTGGACAGGGCTCTCAGCAGCCTGGTCTCATTGAAGATGTCCCAGTGCCTCACTGTGGGAGTTGGACTATGTGACCTTTAAAAGTCCTTCCAACCCAATCACTATTCTGTGATTCTGTGCCGGTGGAGCAGGGCCGTGGTTGTGCGCTGCCTGTGTCCTCAGCCCCCTGGAGATGGCAGCTGACTCACTGACAGCTCATGAAGACAGCCTTTCAAACAGACAAGATGAAAGCAGAAGGCTAATTACTAACAAATGATGTCTCAGCTCAGAAGTGTTTAAACAGTGAAGTATCTCTCCTTGTAGGATATAACTCTGTGGTTTTAACTTCATGGAAACTGCTTGAAGTTTTTGACATTTGAATTACTCTGGTTCTGCGTGTATAGGAGGGCTGGAGATCAATTTTGATAACACTCAGAAAAGGCTAGTTGTTGATCTTTCTAAAGCCAATCTGTTGAGTTTTGTATGAATTTTATTAAGCCTTCTGTGAAAAGAGAGTTACTATCAGAAATAATAGATGCNCAGGGCAGAGAAATCTACTTTTGCTAAGGAACTGATAAACTGCCTTGAGAACACCAACAAACGACTCCAGACTCCTTCAGCAGCACGGGCTGCAAACCTGGACTTTTCTGTATCTTGTGGGGTCTCCCGGGGCTGCGGAGATCCTCGCACCAATTTCTATCAGTGTGACAACTGTCTTACGTCAGGACAGGTAAAATTTTAGCTAAAACTCTGGACTCAAGATGCTCCCATTTGAATTATAAAGTACTAAAATTAGTTCATTACAAAACAGAATATTAAACCTATAGTAATATTAATTATATAATGTTATTATACCTGCGTACTTGTAGATAACACACATAAAAATTCCAAATAATGAGAACAGGATATTTCAAAATTTACTAGAAAGGGATATATTTGAATCCTTATAAATTTGGGTACAATTCTGTATTTGAATATATTCTCCTATATAGCTGATATTTATCTTGATTGTAACATTTAACAATTTGAATTGACTATGTAAAGGACAACCAAAGACTTCCAGCTCCCTCATTTCATCTTACAGTCATTCAGAATCACAGGTGGCTTTTGCTTCCTGAGCTACTCTACAGTACCATTTCAAGAACGTTCTGATCTACAATCAGTAATCAAAACAAGAAAATAATTTTGAGCTGTAATAATAAATTATGCAAAATAAATTTTGCTGGGGGCCATGGATTTTGTAAATGCAGTTGTGGCTTGCTGATGCTTGTAGTACTCCAATTTTATATACCATTCTGTAGGTTCACCTTTATCTCATTCAGATTATTCCTGTTTTTTCTTTTTCTGTAACTGCTTTCTTCTATTTTTTTCTTTTTTTTTCCTTTAATAACTATAATCTCTTTTCACCTCAGAATGAATTTTCTTTTTTTTTTCCTTTTTTTTTTTTTTTTTTGTGAGAAGGTCACAACTGAAGGGCTTGTATTGCCACAGATGTGGACAATTGCACATTTCCTTCTACGTCTCCTTTTTCTCAGTCTTGCATTCATGTAATCAAATATGTTGGTTTCAGCATCACACCTTTTCAGGATGCTTGTACCCACAGGCTGTTTAGCAGGTTGCATTATTACTCTGAAATAAACCTGTGTGGAAGCAACCAAGAAAGCAGCTGTGTTCTTGCCAGAGGAACATAGCACTAGACAGGACCTGAATGCAGCTCTTGCAGGAGGAAACAAATTGTTCTCCATTTGGGTTGCAACCAACCTAAAAGGCTGCCAGTTGTCAACAAGTGAGAAATCCCACTCTGCTGTGTATGGCAGTCTTCCTTTCTAATTATGTACAGCTCTGAATGGAAAAGCTGGGACTCTTGAGTGTGGCTAGTATAATGGAATCTAAGATTGAGACTTCATAGAGTTTTCTGATGCACTGATGCGTGGTTTTGAGCCACTGTCGAAGTACTCAGGGACATAGGTACTAAGTACTCAGGTACTCAAGGTCTAACCAGACAGAATTGGGATTTCCAGACCCTCATTTTCTGAAAGAGTTAGGAAACAGTCAACAACATTAAAACTGGAAGCTCTGACAGCCCTGATTTTTTTAACCCAAACTGGTGCACACTAAACCAGGTCTATGAGTGATTCAGATTTCACAAGTCAGGGTTTCATTAGGAAATTTTATATCAAGCCATTCTCCTGACAAGCTCCAAAATGCAATTGTACATGCAAACCAGAAAAAAAATTGTCAAAACTGCTTCACTAAATACTACAGAAACCCACTGTAATTATCGAAAATCTCCACAGCTGTAATGTATGTGTTTGATGCTTGGCTGCTGTGGTCACTGTGTGGATGCACTGTGATTATGAGACATGTAAGACTGTTAGAACCAAAAAGTGTATTTTTGGAGTATCACATTTTATGCTTTTTAGCATGGTGCTAATATACCAAGGTTGTGGGTTTGATCTCTGAGTGGGCCATTCACTTAAGAGCTGGGCTCGATGATCCTTGTGGGCCCCTTCCAGCTCAGAAGATTCTATGATTCAGTGAAATAACAAGTGATGTCATCCAAAGTTAACATCCACTATATTTTTCACTTTCTTTAGTCATTGCCACTTTTGGATAATAATTATTCCTTTGTCCCATTCCCATGTGCCTGACATGCTTCATAAGCCTCGTTATGTGGTAACATTTTAAGCTCACTTCTTTTTTGTGTTCATTTTAAGTCCTTTCTGTGCCATTGTTTCACAGACTACGACTGATTCGAGCACTAGTGAGAGCAAGAGTGCTGATGACTATATTATGGTATCCAAAGAAGAGGAGAGAAGTAAAAGTGCTGTTCCAGAGCCGGTGCAGGCCCTTCAGGCACACAAGGAGGCAGCGGTGAAGCCAGAAGCTCCATCTCGTTCTTCTTTGATATTTTCTGACCCTCTGATGGGTTCCATTTCAGCCTCCTCCAGCAACCTGAGCTCCAGCCCTGATGACGACAGTAGTAATAACAGCAAAGATTCTGACTTTGCTATTGTCAGCCCACTGGACATCTAAAGAAACAGGTTGGAAGAGTTTGGGAAATCTGTCATTTCAACTCAGCTCTAATTTCTGTGGTTCCACGGGCTGGATAGTTCTTTGGATTACAAGGACACAAAATAGAGAAAGTTAACCCATTTCAGTTGCCAAAAGCCTAAATTAAAATAAAAAGGCAAACAAAAAAATAAGACATAAATTTGCTACTTTTAAAAACTAATATATACATTTTAATAACTGCCTTAAATAAAGACCCAATAAAACCCAGTTCTAATATACAGTTATTATTAGTTATGCTGTTACCTTACTTAAGAGCTTTGTTACTATAGAACTGTTGCTTTCCCACAACACAGAATGGTATATGCTAGGTACCATAATGGAAATGTGTGGGTACTTGGCATCAGGCGTGAAGCAGCAAAGACAGAATAAATTTAATGTTGTCCTTTCACAAAATATACTTGACTGGGTTTTCTGCGTAGGAAAGGGTACTGTTTCTTCAGAGACTGTGATTAGAGAAATAGGAATTGAGTATCAAAAAGATTAAAAGTATCATCCTGGTAGGAAGCTTGTTCTCCCTTGAGGAATCCTAGTTTCTTCATTTTCATCTGGCAATAGCCTGAGGTGTGTTCAGGGCAGAGGTCTGTGTAGTTGTTGCTTGGTGCTTACAGGAGACTGTGTGACAGACTTCTTGAGAATGGAGACCTTCACAACAGAACCTTATTTGCCTTTGTCTACTTTTCCCCCCTAAGAGTTCCCAGTTCACCTCTTTCTCTCGTTATCTTTGTCTACTTTTACTTCCCCTGGCATGATTTTTTTAAATTTTACTCGGACTACCACAGTTGAAGCAGTAGATGCAAGGGAAAGAACAGTGATTCATAATGTAGACCTGAGCTGGTTGAATTAAAGCTGTCATTGAGTTGATAACTTAGCAGGGAAGGTTGCAAAGTGAAATGAAATGTTCATAATTAAAAGCACTTTACGTCTCATTGCTATTATCTTCTATAGACTCTGTTTACATATATTCCTATATGATTTCCATATTTCTACTCAAAAGAAACATAATGGTGCAGCAGCATTAGCCAACAGAAAGTTTCTAATTAACTCTGTTACTTGTTCTTCTATGGAAAATGTATTTCTTTCCCATCAAGTCCATAGTACATTTAATAACAGCTTTTTTCAAGTAGATAAGGGGAGGCTTTCTGTACTCTCTGATCCCTTTGACCTCTGTTGGAATTCACAAAACAAAACTGGTGGTGAATGGACTGCTCCTCTTGCAGGACTTACAGAGTTAGCTAGAGGAAGGAATGTTAGTATGTCACTCTGTCACAGCAGCAAAAAAAAAAACATTATTTGCTTTTAAGAGGCATATACATTATACTATGCAACAACTTCCTATCTGCATGGCAAAGCTTGTGTTTGTTCAAAGTTATGAAATTGTAGTTATTTGCTGCTTAGGCTGTAATTGTAAATGAAGTACCGTATCCCAAAGATGAGGTGACATGTAATCTGCTGGTCTTAGATTTTAAAAGGTCTGTGTCGGTGACTGAAGAGTTAATTGTCATGTAATGACACGGTAGCTGCCATCCTTACATGCTCAAAAGCCACCATGTAGTTCTTCAGAGATTCTTTGTGCCTTGTAAAATGTTAAAATGCTAGAATGTTATGAGCAGGCATAGCATCACACCTCTCTGCAACAGAGTGATGCAAACAGTCAGATGACTTTAGATGGAAGATCTTAAATGTGTAACATTTTGGAGAGGTGTTTATTTTGGTTTAGTTTTAAGCTTCATAAAAAATAACTTTGGAATTCAGCATGCATGCCTGTCTCCAGTTTATTTTATTGCCCTGAGTTTGTATGAATGCCAGGGGATTGGGTGGCTGGTTGATTTATTTAGGTCTTTCAAGCTTTTCTAGCCTTAACCTATACAGCAAGGCTTGCGGTGCCATCAGCAAAGGGTGGCTGCTGAAGAAGTACCTGTGGAAAGAGGAATGAAATATTCTGGGGACAGAGAGAAAAGTTTTATATCCTGTGATACATAAACCTTCAAAGATTCCAGTAGCTTGACAGAAGAAAATGTTTTTGCCTCTTTTTTTATTTTTTTAAGCATCAGTGTTTTGGTTTCTATTCTAATGGGTTGTTTCAGGGATCACATTGCTACTTTCTTGAACAGTCTCATTGCCAATGGAAGAGTGTGATTTGTACAAGTTTTTTATTTTTGTAAATTAGTTGTATCTTTAATATTGCACATTTTAAAACAGTAGTAAAAGAATATAAAGATTTGAAGAGTTTCTAAGAAGGATCAGTGAATACTGACGAACTGAATGTGTATCATGCCTTGGGATATGATAAAAATCTTCAGAAGAAGAAAGATGATTATACAAATAAGATCAGAGTAACTCCAGTAAATGAATCCGCTTTGGTTGTGCCATGTCCTTCCACATCTCATGTTGTCTCTGATATTTGATCATAGTGCAGAGATAGTTAAAAGTATTTTAGTATATTCATTAAGTTAGAAACCTGTAAGTTAGATGAAACATCAAATCATCACCCTGTTTTGTGTTATGTTAAGAATATACTGAAAGAGAAATTGTCATTTAAAATACAAGACTATTCTATTTCTCTGGAAACGACCTGCTCATAATGTTCGTAGATAACAATAATCAAATAGAAAATTTTTAAGCATTGCAAATTGCTGACAAAAACTAATGCAGCATTGAGATTGCTGATCTGAGACTGTTTTACTGTATCTCACATCTGTAATTTATTACTTTAAAGTCTCTTGCATGTCATGTCAGTTGTATGTACTGCAGAAAGGCAGTATCATATTTTGACTGGGTATTGATTTAGTCGTGGAGCTTTGTATCTTTACTCTGGAAGAACATCTAGCCCGCTTTATTAAAGAAAGAATTAATAAACTTTCTGAGTTGTGCTTGTGCTGTTTTCTCAAAAAAGAGGGAAAGCTTTTTGGCTAGAATACTGGAGGTATAATTTCTGAGAACTAGGATGATTAAAACTTTAAAACTATCTATATAAGCACAAAGTTTATTAATACTTTAATCAGATTTTATGTATGTGATCCAGGGAATAAAACCTCTTGTCATTTATCACAACTAAACAATATAGAATATTTACTGTTTTACCATAATTCTTATATCTGAAAATGAACCATAATTTACCATGACATAACTTTTTGCAATTTCCTGAAGCTAAGTATAGTATCATCATGGTGTCTCAATAACAGTGCCAGTATCTGTGCGGTTCATTTCTGAATCTCTGTACTTGAATTCACACTCTTAATTCTTTCCCATGATTCTCCAGTATGTTCTCATTAAATGGCACTGAGGCAACTATTTTAAAGATTACATTTCAGGTTCAAGGGGTGCTTGTGCCTGGCAGTTTCAATGTCATCTGTTCAAATACAATCCTAACATGAACAGATTTTCAAATTCTTGGTGTCAGCCCTTAAATAATACTTTTGATTTTGTGCTGCATGTGTTGGTCTTGAATGAATGATTCTAATAGTTTATTAGACTTGAAAAGGTACAATTTCATAAAATAAACTTCATTTGGCTACAGAATAGTGATTACACTGTCTTGTAATCTGTGCTGTTCTTTTGAGAGTGATTATGTACAGTCTGTGCATTAGCGTTTCCTGTGTCCCCCAATCTGCTAGACTCTGGCTTAGTAGTTAGCTAAATTTGGAGATGAAAGGGCATGAAAAAAAAGTCATTAGAGTAACAGCAACTTGAAGCATGCACACAGGCAACTTGCTTTCCTGCTTCGCACAACTTACTTAACCACTGAAATGGTGAGGGAGGTTTTAGATGTGTGGGAGGATCCTGCAAGAGGCAAAGTGCATAACCCTAGAAACAGACAGGAAGATGGAAGGGATGCAGCTTGAGAGTCTGAAACTATGGGTGCTTTAGGGCAAGAACCATCTTTTTCTCTGTTGTACAACGCAAACATTGTCAAAATCAGGATAACAATAATAATGATATACTGATTATTTTGCTCTTTCAAACAGTGAGCTAGATTTAATTCAGTAACAGTAACTCAGCTGATAGCAGTAGTATTGGAGCAGCAGGAATCTGGTCCCACACTGCTGAAATAAGTGCAGATGAGGAACAGTAGTTTAAATAAATAAATTAAAAACAAAGAAACCTCACACTAGAAGCAGGACTATAATATTTCCAAATACAAAAATCTGTATTTCTTTCCAGATATATACAAAATGTAAGTATTCTCTAAACTGTGCTTCAGGTACCTTGACTACGTCAGGTAGGTTTGTACAAACCTATCTTTAACTTTAACTCGTAAAAGCCTAGCTGATGCCAGGATGTGGGAAGTATTAAAATATATCAGCTGCAGAGGGAAGACATTGTGGTTCCATTTTCTATGGATGGTAAGAATTTGATCCTTCAAATCCCGCTGATTTAACACTTTCACTGTCTTCCGTGGCAACAACATGAAAAACCCTGTAATCATTTCCAGAGACCCGATGGGAACTCCACTGCTTAAGTCACCACATGCAATTGCAGAGCTTTGGGCTGAGAAAGTTTTCACAGCTTTGCCTTTGACTGTGAGCTTTGGGGACTGTAGCAAAACCAGATTTGTCTGAATTTTTAACTCATACAAAGAAGCAGTTGAAGACATTACAAATTATCATGTCAGTATTTGAGGCCTTTTGGAATATAAATGCTACATAATTTTGAGATGGAAGAACAGTTGTCAAAATATCGTGAGTGCCTACCTGCTGTGTTAATTGAATTCCGTGGATGGGGAATATAGCAACACTTCCCAAGCATCATTAAACTGCCCTTTAAAATAAGAGTATATCATGCAAGCAGATATTAGAAGACTGATTGTCAGCAATGTCATAAAGCTTGCTGGATAATACATATCTCTCTGCAGTAGTCAGGAACATGCATCATTTCTGACCACCAGTGGAGGGGCTTGCAACAACATGCTGGAACGCATGGCAGAAAATGTGAGTGAACGTGAACCTCTTCATAAAAACAGTTTTAAAGCTTGAAGGATTGGAATTCACCAAAATTATTTTTAAAATGTAAAATAAATACACACAAAGCTTATTTAGGCTTGCAAATATTATCAGGTCTCAAAAAAGTTTCACTTAGTTTAGAGAAGTTCAATGGAACTGCAGCCTCCAGGTGACAGCACAGGGTGTCTTACAGAAGCATTTATAGGAGTTTGGGACTGCAGTGAACTTCTTGTGCTTAAGACTTGTAACTTTCAAGTTCTGGAGAACATTAATTCCAGTATGTAAGCAATGAATTCCACATGTTTACTAAGTTGCAAAGAAGTCCTGATGGGGGAATTCTTCAGCAGACTCTCTTTCCAAACGTCTTTTGTTCTCATTTCCCACAGTCAAGCCCATCTGACAATTTTGTGGTACCCATAAAAACTTCAGCTGTTTAATCTTCTTGAATAACTGACTTCTCAGTCACTGTGATCAAAGTTAGCTGTTAATCATCTCAGGACTCTAATACCCTATGCCTGCAGCCTGGCCACCAGCCCAACCAGTGTGCTTCTTGTTCTCGTGTAAAATCTGAAATCTTATGAAAATCTCACAATACTTCTACAGCAGGTGGTATCCATATTCAGTCCTCATGACTTTCCTGTGGTAAACTTTATTGTAAGTTTTATTTTCTAATATTTTCTCTAGCCATACTTCTGTTGTAATTCTTACAATCAAGAAAAAATAAAAGAAAATCTTGGCTTTGCTCAAAAATACTTGGCATTTTCATTTCTGCCTCTACTGGTAAAGTCTCTTTTCTGAGAATTTTTGGTTCTGTTTCTTGTAAAACAGCCTATGTGTATTTAAACTGTTTGTGAGGTAATGTTCTGATATATGATCTCTTTAAAAACGCTGAAACAAAACACTGATTTCTCCAGACTTTTTCCCATATGAGTTAAGCATAAACTTTAGGAAAACTATGAATGGGAATAGTGGGGTTTTTTTTCAATTTCTAAAAAACAACATCTTTCAGTAAACAGACTGGAGGGCAAATAACGCACTCTACCAAATGATGCTATTAAAAAAAAATTAAATTCACTATTCCCCCTGGTTAAACTGTGGAGAGGGAGAGCTCTGTTTGAGGCAGGGTGCTCCTGGGCACAGGGGAAGGTGGCCCATGGTTGTGCTTGGAGGAAATGCATGACACCGAAGGCCGTGCCCCACTGGCTTGTGTTCCCATGTCTGGAGCATGGGAGGAGCCATCCTTGTGCAGGGGCCACAGGCTGCAGTGTTGCTGCACAGATGGAGGATCAGAAGATGAAAATTAGTGTGTTTTTTCTTACATGGATCTTCATGCTTCAAAGGAAATAAAAATAGGAAAGCAATTGCAGGCATCATTAACTGTGCGGGCATTGCAGTCACTGAAATGTGCTTTCCTCAGTGTTTTTCTTCTGTGGGATGCAAATTTTGATTTGTAGAGGGGCTTATAAAGAACAAATAAAAATCTTCTTTTTCATATTCTGACATTTTTGCTGTATGTAAATATTATGGGTTTTAAAGACATATTATTGGTGTATGTCCACATAGAGGTTGCAGCAACTTCCCTCTTCTGTCTTCCATGTATCAGGCATTCTGAATTAAGCCAAAGAAAGAAAGAGCATCTTTAAAATTCTTGTAATCTAAGTGCTGAGGTTTTATGTGATGGTATTAGTATGCTTGGTAGCTTGCACTGAGTAGAAAACCAGTGTCTATTAAACCATGTTGGAGACAGAAAAAGTGTCTACAATTTTTCATCTACATGAGTATTGTGTGTTTTGCCAGTACTTGTTGAGGTGCATTTGGCCTTACCGGAGGAAGTTACACGATGAATGTGGCTTCTGCAGATTTCTTGTTTCTTAAAGAAAGAAAAACAGTCTGAATTAAGCCAAAGAAAATTTCTTATTGTTTTCCAAAATCTTTCATTCTCTGAAAATACCTCTTTGTTGTGCTTCTGTAAGATATGTCACGAGTTCATTTTTCTCCATCACCATCTTCTGTCTTTTGTTTGTACTCTGGCATGTGTACAACCTGCAGAACCATCTCATCTCCCATCTCTGCCTTCCCCAGGTTGGGAATTTTGAGAAATCCGGTTGCAAATCATTTGGGGAAAACTGCACCAAGAGATGTGAGGGTACAATACAAATTGCAGCCTGACCCAAATGAGCAAGTCACACCTTGCCAGCAAACATTAATTGGTTCTCTGACCTTGCAAAGCACACCAAATGTCTTGGGCTGTTGAGTCTGGCCCCTTGTGAAGGGGAAGCATTCATAGGAAGCAATCTGCATGATAGAACAGCGTATCATTATTTGAGAATAATTTGTATCCTTTACCGTCAAAATCGGAAAACATGAGTCTAACCTTCAAAAAGTTTATAAAATGCACAGCAAAGAGCTCAAGCACAGAGAAGCAGCCCAAAATTCTCACATTTCATAAGCCTGTCAGTGCACACTGTGGATGCTGCCGTGATCAAGATAAAGACGTGCTGGGGGCTGGTGAGAAAAATATGAACTCCAGTTTCTGCTGCAAAATGCTGATGAGACCAAATAGAACCATCAAGTAGGAGCAAGGTGAGTTCAACAGAATGTGAAATACTATTCCCTTCCTTCAGAAATAAGCTGTAGAAGTTTCAAGTATACTACTTTGACTCTCTAAGAGAAAGTCACCTTCTGGTTCAAAATTATTTCAGTTGGAAACGTTATGTAGTCCTTTACAGAAAGTACAAAATGTGAAATATATACAAAACTTTTAAAAGTAATATATTTCAATTAATGATGTTTTAAAATTCCTTCATCAATTCACTGGTTTTTGGATGGAGGGGAGTTTATCTTTAAGAAATAAAATCTGTATGAGGCAGGTGGGCCTGTGCTGCAGGATGTTCCTTGGGAGCAAAGCCAGGCAAGTTTGAAACTGAGAGATACTTCAAAGAGAAAGTTGGGCTTTGCAGCCTACACTCAAAGGCAGGACTGGCATTTATGGGGCTGGCTGCTGGAGGGAGGTGCTGACCTGAAAAACTCACTCCTCTAGGAGAGCTGGTGAGTGGCACTGTCAGGGGCAGCTCATAACACTGAGGCAGATGGAGCTGTCTGTCTGTCTGTCTGTCTGTCTGGCTGGCTGTCTGTCTGTTGTCTCTGTACATGCCTGGCCATCTGTGTGTCTGGCAGACTGGGATGCTAATCAATATCAAAACCATTAGCTATGTGATTGGCATTCACCATATTTTGGATGAAAGACCAGTAGGTTAACCCAAGGTTTTCGCAGTGTGCTGGGCAATCTTCTCTCTAACCTTATCACGCTTGCAGAGCCACCGTGAGGACAGGAAAATCCCCATTTCCAGAGCCTGCAGTGCATACCCAGCCTGCTTGGATCAGATCACCCTGGGTGTGAATCAGCACACTTTGGCTGATGCCCACAGCCACAACAGTTTATTCAGATCAAGGTGTGTTTATTTTTTGTCCAACATGTGCTGGCCTAGATAACCATGTGCATCAATGGTTCATCACAGGACTTGGGATGGCACTGCAAGTCAGGGGAATGCAAATGGTCTCCAGAAACAAAGGCACCATGGGGAACTTATTTATTTTTGGTAAGAGGATCTGTTAAAATTTGAGAGTTTTAGATAGAATAACAGAGGACTTAAGCTTATTGAGAGCAGACACTGATCACACTTGGACTCGTGGCTGTGCACAGGACATCCCTGTTGAAAGCGTTCTTACACCTGTGCTGGGAGCAGCTCACCACAGACCCTCCCGCCAGCGCCTGCCGCAGCTGATGATGGTGCTGAATCACGTAGCAAACCCCAGCGAGGGCGGCACCAGCCGGCACTTCTTGGAAGTCCTCGCCTCAGTTCAGGGAAAGTCAAGAAGAGGAATCCCAGGCCACCCGATGTCTCTGCACTGGAGTGGGGATGGGATAATTGCCAGCAGCCCTGTGCTGAGCGCTAGCAGCGTAGGAACGGCAGCACCTGGCCCTTGCCCACTCCTTCAGAGGCTCCGTTGATTTTGGGCATTGATTCTGGGGGCTGCATGGGGTGCTTGGGACCCACCCAGCAGCCACTCTGTGCCAGACATCCTCCCCATGCTCTGCTCCTCAGCCCCTCAGCACCACATATCACTGTTCTGGGGCTGCTGTGGAGTTAGCAGCAAGTTTGCAAAGGCTTTTGGTGTGAGTGGGCACTGAGCCTCACACAGGCTGGTGTAGTCTAATTTTCATACATCCATGCATCCTCCAGTTTGGCTACATCTGGGGAGAAAGGTTTCCTTTCTGGTTGTTACTGGCTTCCTGCTGAAAATCTTCACAGAGCTGCTTTTGGGACTTGAACTCATTGGGTGGGGGGTGTTGGTGTTCTTCACTTTTTCAGAGTCAGGGAAGTGTTGGGGGTTATTTTCTTTCTTTTAAATGTGCACAGGCCTTCTTCCTGGGGATGAGCACACTGCCTCTCCGGTGCTGCTCTGTGCCATGAGAGCTGATCACAAGGCTCTAACAGGCCTCTGAGCATGTTCCAGAGGGACCAAGGGGTACCACCAGTGATTACTGAAAAAGTCTGCGTTTCAGTAGACTCAGACCCTCTCCCATCCCATGCGCACCTGGAAACCCAGGCTGTGCCACAGCTTGTGTCAGCAGGGAGCTGCACAGCACAGCACAGCCTCCAAGTTTCCCTGTGAACCAGGCTCTTCAATAAGCAGAGCGTGAAGAACCCCATCACTAAAGGTCTTCTGCCACGCAGTGCGTGGGCCAGGCAGTGCCCTGTGGACTGCCAGTGCCCCACAGCAGAATGAATCTGCACTGACCTGAAACAGCATTAAAAATAGATCCCGAGATACAAGACTGAGGAGAGCGGAAAGGGGAAGCATGAGCTCATTGCTGCTGCTGACTTTTACATTTGAATAGATTTTCTTAAACAGTAAAGAAGCAGCTAACATCTGGTTAGACTTGTTATGGAGTCCATGTTTTAGCACCATAATTACTGCTGTATTCAGAGTTTTCCTGAATTCCCTTATTTTACATCTCATATAGCTTAATGAAAGTGGCTAAGAGATTTAGCTGAAAATGCTTGTGCAATATTGATTAGGAGGATAATTTTAGGAATGGTTGGTAACTAGAACATTTCCTTAAAAGAACCTCTTTTATAAAAAAAGTGTTATATAGTGTCTTGTGATTTTGTGACCTACCTTCTCAGCTAAAGATTAAAGACAATTTTTTTTAAAGGTGTGGGAGAGTAAAAGAAACTAACTGTACCATGATAATAATGAGGAGAGGCTGTGAGAGCAATGTGAAGGCTGTTGACTCTAGTTGCCTTGAAAACAGATTTACAAAGAGCTCAAAGAATAAATTTAAGTACACATGAATAACAAGTGCATTAGTCACATTAGGGCTTAATGAAGTGTTTATGAAAAGCAGCCTTGTAGCACTGTCCTTCAGAAGTAATTCACTAAGATGGGTCTGATAACATGTTCTGGATTTAATTTGTCCAGTGTTTAGGTTACTTAGGAAGGGAGACAAGGATAGGATACTCAACATTGTTCCAGGATTAACAATCAATTGGAGAAAGTTAGAAATTCTCCTGGAGCATCTGTACTTTATCAGATTCAACTTTACGTGTCGTAAATTCATAAACACCATTAAGATCAAGAGTGAACTCTTGGTAGGAACAGGGCAAGAAATGGGGACTTGAAGAGAGATTCTGTACATAACAAATGAAGGCAGCCAATCACCATTTGATTACCTCAGTGCAAGGCAAAGCGCTGCCTTTTCTGCCCCACCTTGGACACTTGCCCATGCTGTTTTTCTTTTGTAGGTGACCTGTGACTAGGGAGTCTGAGGTTGTAATGCTGCCACCTCTGCTCTAATCGCTGTGGTCATTATGGGAACAGGGAACTTGCTGTGCTCCCACCGCAGCTGCATCGAGTTCCACCAGCTACTCAAGGGTCATACAAAGAATTGAAAAGGCAAATGCTTCTACTTGGCTCTTGGAGAAGACCAATGTGACAACTCGTCAGCAAACCAGATGTCTGAATTCACAGACAGGGGCAGAGCTGCACCAAGCAGGAGCAGGAGCTGGTTTGTCTTTGGTTTTGGTTTCATTGTGACCCCATGTAATCTGCAAGGGTAGAGCAGGCTCTGCACAGGATGCTGAGGTGGGACCAGAGTTAGCATTTGAATGAATTAGCTGCCTCAGTACCACTGAAGTGGATATTTGGATTTAATAGCTGAAGTGCTTTGCTGCTTCTGAAAATACTGCAGCTTTAAAGTCTTGTCTGAGCTGTTCTGTATGCCCTTTTCCAAGCTCTGGAGAGTACAATTATAGCACTTCCCTAATATTGCATAACAAATACATGAAAAAATGGTGTCCTCTGCTGCTGAGGTAATGGGAAGACCCTGCTATACATCAGATTGATAATTTATTGATTATAGCATTCTGAGAACTATAAACTCAGAAAAGAAAGAAAAATAGTTGGCTGCAGTGGTGAAGTCTAAAGGTAGTAGGGATACATCACTAGTGTCACATACTTGTTTATATTAATGCTGCAAAGAAAAAGCTGCAGTGGCCTGGATGCTGAGAGCATAATGGCTCCATGCTGGTTTGATTTTCTACAGAATTCAGATTAAGGCCACATTTGAAAAATAGCTTGGGTCAAATAGGTACATGCAACAGAAGTAATCAGGTGAGACTGTGTTTGCTGAAAGAAAGTTGCTGCCCCGACAAATCATTCTGTGACTTCAGTTACTCTCAGGGCATGGAAATATTGACTGACAAATGCATGACTTCTCCTGAATTATCACTTGCCTATGTATACTAATGTAGAAAATACAGACAGTGCCTATTCTTTGCCAATGACTGGAAAAATAATTCATGATCTAGGTTACCTTTGTGGTTTTCAGCAATAAAAGCTGGGCAAGCTTTATGCCTTCATTAAGGAATAAACCCAGCACAGACAAAAAAGGGTGTTGGGATACTTCAGCCTCTGCACTGTTACATGCCAATTTAGCCAATATCATGTAGTGCAATCTCTCTGCAGCATGAGAAAATGAACTAATTTAGAGCAGGTTCTTTTCCTCAGAGTCTTTCACAAAGTACATTTCTAGATCTTTGCTATTCAACCTATTCTGCAGAAAGGAAGAAGTAATTCTATGTGTACATGTGCTTTATTATTTCAGGGTGTTTATTATTTTTACATAAAAGTGCTGAACTTTATTTGAATTCACTAGTTCATTTCATTTGTGGGAGAGGAAGATTCCTGGAAAAAAAATTAGTTGAAGAAGTCTGTGCAGAACAAATATGGTATGCTTCATATTTGAATCTGGAAACCAAGACTTCTCATTTTAGAAAGTGTGGGAAAGAATACCAATGAATTCTCACACATGGGATGACTTTAAATGATCTTTCTTCATCTGGGAAGCTCTAACACTGACAGAGAATGTAGTATCTTTGAGGAGCATAAGCAAGCCTTTGTGGAAGGATGAAGGAGTTTTGGACAAGAACGACCTGTCCAAGATCAAAAACCAAATATTGGTTTGAAACGTTTTGGTACTTGCTGTATTTTAACTTGTTTCCTTTGTATGGAATGGAAACCTTCATTAAAACAATAAATAACTGGCTTGCAATGTTTATCTGGCCTTAAATAAGATACCACTATCACGGTACTTCAAAGTCACCATGGTCATAGAGAGAACTGTTCCTTAAGTTTTGCTTTAAAAAGCAAATCCCTCATTGTGCCTTTGATACAGGAAGTTCTGGGAAGCAAAGAACTTACTGTGAAATGCTGACATTTCCAAACTGGTCTTTTACAGTGATCTTCCTCCATATCTGAGCACCCTAGGGAGTGAGATCCTTAATGGACCTCCCAATCTCCCTCTTACCTGTCTTCTTACAGTAAAAGAACTCAGCACAGGGCACAAATATTACTCTGTTGGGACTGATTTACACTTCTTTTGAGGAGTGGGAGGAATGGGAACCTTTTATGACAGAGAGGAATCTTCCTGGCATTGCTATAGTTCTTAGAGAAGACAGCTGTGTCCAAGAACATCACTGATAAGCATTCCCTGAGGATCAGGACTGGAGTTTACCTTACCCTTAGATATCTGTTTTGGAGCTACAAACTATAAAAATGGAATGACAATTAACATGCTTCCCCAAAGTCTTCTACTTTTTCATTGTTTTAATTGTTATTAATGCCTCTTAAAAATACCCCATGTGATTTCTAAGGGTACGAAGCCCTTGCCTTGCAGATCATCTGATAAATAACATAGATCAGGGTACTTTTAGTGGAGAAAAAAATCAGCTGCTCACAGTGTCCTTCAGGAAGTGGGGAGATGTCATTCTTGCATGTTATCTCACTGTATTTCCTGTAAGGCTCAGCATGTTGGTTGGAGTAAACAAGGGTACGCCCAGATGAGTGCTGCAGGTTGTTATGAGTTGAAATAGCAGGTAGCTCATGTTATTTGTGTACAAACTTTCAGTTCCTTAATAGCATAGCAAATCTCGAAACTAGGCTTACACGCTTTTGTGCTACGTGGGAAGAACGCATGTTTCTTCGGGCTTTGATTATAAATTCTGTACATTCAATAATTTATGTTAAACAGGATTCTCAAATAAAACCAGTGAAAATGCAAATAATGCTTCTTCCTCTTTATAAGAAAACTTCTAAGAGCATATAAATATTTTGTTAGAAGCTCCGTTTCAGCTAGCAGACCTCCAGAAATTAGGGCACTGAGCTGTAAAATTCACATCCTGTTTTTTCCTTAATACCATCTGGGGAAAATAATGGAATCTAGGCTCTACTGTCTTTCCACAGATCATACACAAGCAAAAAGGCTATCACTTGCTTTGTTGTGTTGAGACTGTCACCATTCATGTGAAGCCTAAACCTCAGATTAATCTCTGAACCACGATGGCTTTATTTTCAAAGCAGCGAGCTTAACTTAAAAGCTCTGTGTGACTTGAGGTTCTGGCTGCCTGAGGCTGCTCTGGTCTCTACGTTTCCTTACAGTGGCCATATCTCATCCAATTCTTCACTAAAAGGTGTTACACTAACTCACCTCCCTGGCAGAAGAAACAGAGATAAGAAACTGACTCTAGATTTTTTTTCTTCGCACACATTGCAGCAACATCTATGCCACTGATATATATTTTTTTAGATGTTTTGTAAATCTTGTGTGTTTTATTGACAAGTAGGGATATTTCATCTGGACTCTCCCCAAACTACTAAAATCCAGCAGCCAAAGAGCTGCATTTCCCATCATCTGTGATACAGTCGTTGCAGCGTTGGCACAGGAAGAGGAGACCCATCAAGGCTCTTACTGCCACAAAGGATTTAGATGTTATGCAGAGGAAACAGCAGTCCTGTCAGTTTTGTTACCTAATTCTCCACCCTTCGAAAAGAAAAAGAACTTCTGGTTCTTTCAAAACCTCAGCAATATGATAGTTCATGATCTCCATCTTGATCTGTGTTTTCAGAAGCCTCCCGGCTGATTCCTGTTAAATATTTGAGTCTTCTTTCTTACATTTAATGTAACAGGAATAATATTAATGGGGTCTGGGTGTTTGTTTGCTCATTAAGCAGTCAGCAGGAGCCCACTTAATGGAGCACAAACTCGCAGTTATTACATTATCACTTAATTATTCAGCACTGACATCACTGCATCTTCACAGCAGGCAGCCGCACAACTCAAAGGGGTTTGTTTCACTTCAGCCTTGTGCATCTTGATGAAAATAGGGTAACAGGAGTGGCTGGAGGCAGCTCTGTGCCAGACTGATCCTGCCTTACTTCATACAGCCTTTCAAGCAAACCAGGCCCTCATCGCAGAGCACAAGCCACAGGAAGTTATTCTGAAATAGGGCAGCTACAGTGAAGAGTAATCAGAGGAAAGGAGCTGCCAGTAAAAATGTCACATTGCTGTATAACTGTGCTTGCTGAGATATTTTTAGGTTGTTTAATAGAGAGGAAGAAGAAATTGATGCTTTTGCAGTGGTAAGAAGTGTTCACCTAAATTTCCTGAAATCTCAATTCTTTAGTTAATGCACATGTGAAACAAATTTAACACCATGAAGCTGCTGTTTCTCTGTGACTTAATTTCTAGTGTAGACTTCCCTGTAGCCCTTGAGGAGTTAATTGTTTCTTGCGTCTTTCCCGAACAAAATCTTGTTAAATGGCCAGGCAATACAAGCCAGATTATCCCACCTCTCCACAGAGCTGTGTTACAGGGGGATGCTGTAGAGTTTTTGTTCTCACAGTGCAGTTTTAATCACTCTTCTTTCAAACATGCAGCACAGCAAAGGCCAGATGCCAGGCAGTGTAAGGTCTCAGCTGAGTCTCTTTGTACAACAGCTACATTGCCAAAGTCAGTCATTGTTCAGGTGGCAAAACGGGTGAGTCAGCGGCGTTCAGCTTTGCAAGGCCACACACCGGCTCACAAGAGAAAATGTGGAAAAGCAGCAAGGAAAAGAGGCAGGAATACTCTGCTCAAAGGCTTGTGGGGTTTTTTCATTGTTCTGTGCAGAAGAATATGTTCTCTTAGTGCTTTCTCAAGGGAACAGAGAAATCTCTTTGGGCAAAATTGTCTCTAACAGAAATGATTGGCAGACACGCAGAAGCACATTCCTGCAGATAAGTGATTGCTTCTTATACAAGGGAACAGCTTTTGCAGAAGGTCCTGAATGCACAACTTTCGAACATCTTGTATTCAGTGTTGAGAACACGTGACACAGGAATTTGTATTCACCACAGTGAGAGACCTGTGAAGTCTCTGGCAATGACTTTATAGATTACGTTTGTTGCTGTGTCATTACGAGATTTAGAGGTTATTTTAAAAGGTGATGTACAAAGGCAGAAATGGTTTTGTTCTATTGATGTTATGAAGGTGCCTACCTTTGAGTCTACGGATCAGGGTCTGCGAATTTGCCACCACAAATGGATCCCTTCAACCCATTCCCTTCCTTATTTAACTTTGTGTCTGTCATTTTCTTTTTGTTTCTAGCAAGACAACACAAAAGTAAAATTCTTAGAACCTTGGTTTGTTTAGCAGCAATTACCCATTTTCTATTGCCAGAAAAATCCCTGAGGAGAGGAAGCCAAGAATGTTGGGGGAAATACAGACAAAGTATAGGTAGCATGTGAAGCTTGAGGAAATGGCTCAGATGACTTGTGGAATATTGAATATTACAGAGGAGTGATCCCATATCTGTAGACATGGTTGATATCTACCTGCTGAAGAGGTTGCTGCCTGGTATGATTTCACTAATTGAGTTTTTCTGATCTTTGGGTTGTTCTGAGTAGACTTCAGAAACCTTTTGAGTGTTTTACTACATGGAGGCGTACATGGGAGGTACATCAAATTGCTGATATACTACTGTATAGTCTGCATATTACCTCTATGGAAAGCTCACGAAATTTTCATGAGGAAAATGTCCTCTGTATGCAACACAGGAAAGGCAGGAGGTCTGGCAGAGGCTGGGCAGGAGGAGCCCTGAACTCTTGTGCATGTAGATGGCGGGGTTATGAACCCCACAGAAGCTTTCTTCAAAGAGATGCCTTCATTGTATATTTAACTTAGATAATGGCATTTGGGAGTAAGCACTCCCCAAACAGTTAAATATGAGTAAATTCCAGTGTTAGGAACTGAACTGGCAAACTATAACGCAGCCTGGCATCATGTTCAGTCTTTTGGGGCATTCTGCAGCCACAGTACCTTCAACATTGAACAAATGACTCAAAGTCATCCTATAACTTCTTTTTATGCCCCTACAATGTTGCAGGGGGAGTTGACAAAATTGTTCAGCCACATAGGCAGAGCATGGTCCTAATTCAATTATTTGTTCAATAAACAGTTTTTGACTTTCAGTCTATAGCTTTGTTCCAGTGAAAACAGCTATAAACATTCAAGGATGTTGACAACTTGTATCTGGCATCAAGACAAATCTATTTTTGAAAAAAGGAGGAGATGCTTAATGAGTCCAGGACATACTTGGACAGCCCCTGTGGCCAGACACCCATTACCTTGAGAAGCCTGAGAAGCTGCAGCCCTAGAAGGGCTTTGCCAGCTCTGCTCTGCTCCAAGGAGGCTGGATTTCTCAGATATCAGGTGTTAGCTGTGCCACAGCAGGATATACATGCATACGAAAAGTTCTGCAACACCTCAGTGTTTCTGATGCTGATGCTGATGCTGTTCAGAAGTCTGTATGTGTTACCAGTGTAAGGGAAAACAACTACAAGGAGAACAGTGTTTAATAATGAAAGTGCAGAAGTGACACCCGGAGTGGTGTTTTTCTGACTTTCAAGGCTCCCACAGTAAGCAGAATACCTCTGTTTTATGCTTTTTTCTAACTTCACTCTGCCTTCCACCTAAAAAGTGAACTTTTTATTCTCCCTTAGTTTGTTTTGCTCTGCTGTCAGTCAGAATAGTGACTTGTGACCTTTTAGGGCTGAGACCAGTGCTCAGTGTGCATTAGCCCAAGCTATTTCATGCATTATTTGACAGCATAGAGATGAAACAACTAGCAGTAAGTTAATTGCAAACATGACTCTTCCAAGTTCTGCCTTGGGAATTCGTCTGCTTCTTAAACTTGATACAGAGAATGTCTTGTCTTCATTGCTTACAAGTGTGCAAAGAGATGGCTAATTGAGCTGTTGTCATCTTTGTTGCAAATGAGACCAGCATTCTGGAGCTGTAGTCTCAAGAGTACTATTAATCATCTTAAAGTGTCCTTTTTTACTGCAAGCCCAGAGTAATGTAGATTGATTAAGGAGCTGGGGGAGAGATGTGTGAAAACAATGCATCTGACAGATGTGCCCATGGCCACTGGATTAAACACAAAGGAAAACTTGCTTTCTCTGGATTTATATTTAGAGCTATTAAATGTTTAAAGAAAATTAATGTAGCTACCTGAAATGTTCAAATGCTAAATAGTTCGCCTCAGATAGATGGAGCTGCCTCTAAAGCACCCCTGTGAATTGAAGCAGGGACGTCCAGGATGGTGGCCCGCCCTCCTGTAGCACGAAAACGTGCAGCCCACTCTGTTGTTCTCACTGCACCTCCTTACTTTGTCCCTCTAATGTATTCCTGGGAGGCTGAGGCTAATAGGGGAGTGATAATTATGTGCTGACTGCTCTTGTTAACCTTCAGCGACCTACTCCTGTTGCTTTGCTGGCAGGAGCCCGCCCTCCCCACATTACAGGGAAGTGACAGAGGTGCTGGTGCCCCAGTGGGTGGCTGCAGTCTCACACGTGAATGCAGCCATCTGTGCTCCCCGTCGATCTAACACGTGTAAAACACAAAATTAACATGGTGAAGGCAGTCGGGAGTAGGTTAATGTGAAGCTGGAGAGAGACTTTTTCTTCCCCTGATCTTTTATTCTACTACGTTGTTTCACCATGATCCTTTACAGGGTTTTTATCTCCTGTATATTGATGTTTCTGAATAGTGCTGCTTGCTGAGAAAGCTCTGCAAGATGTGCCTCTTCAGGGTATTTAATTTTGATCTCATGTATGGCAATCTACAAAGGTATTACTAACAGGAGTTACTGCATCGTGGTTCACATCATGTGCACTTCTGGAGAGTCTGGGATGAATCCCAGAGATTCAGGAGATAATTTAGGAGCTGCTTTCCGAATAGTTATGGCTAGAACAGAGAGGCAAGGAGCTGCCAGCATGGCTGGTAGTTCCCGTTTCAGCAGAAAGAGGACAAGAGACATCCCCTGTCTCCACCAAAGGATGCCCTTTGGGGTCCCTGGCAAAGGGCTGGTACTGATCTTTGCCCTAAGCAGGAAAAGCACAGTTCAGTTCAGATGCCCTGCTGGGCAGAAGAGGTTGGTGCTGCAGTCTGTTCCCAGCCCTTTGTAACATCTGTGGGGAGAGCAAGGACATTGTATCTTTCTCCTTCAATCACCTACAACAATTGCCGTCATCACCAGCTAGATCACTTTTTTTAATGCCTTTTGTTTTCTGCACAGAAGTCTTTTCACATGAAACCAGGCAGGATTACTCATGATAACCTCACGGTTGCTTTAGCTTTCACTTCCCTTTTGCCCTGCTTGTGTTGATTGTCCATAAAAGATAGTTTTATTTCTTGAGCTTCCACCCAAGCTGTGAGGTGAGGGTGCATCTGGACAACACAGCGCAGTGCAGAGAGCTTCCAGTCTTGCACCAAAGAGATCATGTCCATGGCTGGAAGCAGTGGGCTGATGTTGACACGGTATTTGCCAGGACTAGCTTCTCCTCTCTCCCAAGAATATCCCTGAGACTGCCAGCTGAGCAACAGGAAGCAGCAGATGTGCAATAACAAGGGGCAATTTAAACCATGCTCTTGGCTGTGCTGTTCAGGACCCTCAGTATATTGTGGGTCCTGCACAGGAATGCAGAAAGTGAGGTGGCAGCTTATACTCGAAAGTGCCTCTGATGAACACTTGAATTCTACTCATGAATTATCACTGGATGCATATGATGGTTTATATTAAGTCGTTTTCTTACATGGTTGGCTGTATTAACCCTAGTTCACCAATCTTGTCCACACCAACACACCTGCTTGCTCCACTTGAATAGCAAACTTTGGGTGTCTCAGCAAAGGATGCTGAGTTACATTTACAAATTGCACAGAAAAAGAGTAGTTTTCTTTCCAAACAGGACTTTACTTCCAGCAGGATTAGGGAATGAGTGCATGGTAATTCATTTTAAGTCTTTGTTTCTTCCCTTTATTCTGATATCCACATTTTTATTTTCGTAAGTGTAGGGATGCGCCTAGTCAACCTGGCTGCCTCTTCATGGAATACACTTCTGAAAAAAACCCCAAAAAACAAAAAACCAGGAGATCCCTAGAAATGCAATCTGAAGCTGGTTTCATAACATAGCTTCTCCCACCACATCCCCAAACCCCAAATTACTAATTTTGCTCAGCCATGAGGCACAGAGAAAAGAAGAAAGATCAAGGTATCTTTGACGGGGAACTTGAAGCAAAAAGGGACTAAAAAATGAATTAATAACTGAGTTTACTCTTATTTAAGCAACATTGGCAGAAGTCCTTTGAGTGACCTCCACAAAGCTTTGCTGAGGCATCCTTTTATACTCTTCTAGAAGATTAAAGCTAACTTTCACAGCTTTAAATCTCCTCTTTCATAGATGCCATATGTTATCATTCTTGATATGCATAAAAGAGAGCTGATTAGAGAGCCACCTTGAAGACATGACTCTACCGAGTCATCCAGTTTTGAAGACACATAAAATTGTTGCTGGTGTTTGGAAATTTCTCCTGAAAGGGTGAATGAACTGATTAAGCTGGAGCTGTCATTGGCTTTTTATTGCCCACAGAACCAGGCACTGCCTCTAGTGAGATGACAGAGAAGAAATGCTGCGGGCAGCTATTTCAACAGCTCTTTACCAAACAGATTATGCACGATTTGTCTGGTATTGAATCACTGGCTTGTGTAAACACCAGATGCAAGTGAAATGCAATGTCTTAACTAAAATGCTGTGTTTTGGCCCGTGAAAGCAATAGATTATTGAAGTTAATGCTGCTGTTTCCTCTATTTATTAGGTAATATGTTATGGGATTGTATTATCCTCCCTGTGTCCCTGGCTGTGCCAGGGGCTCCTCTCACACCCAAAAGCTGCTGGCCTAGTGCCAGGAAAGGGTGCTGCCGAGACCCCATGTGTGCTTTGCTCTTGTGGTGGGCTCAAAGGAAACGTTTCTTGATGTCTCCAGAAATCAGGTCCTGCTGTTTGATACCCTGACGAAGGGCCTGGGCTCCAGCAACCTTCCTGTTCTCACTTCAGTACCTGCGCCTCTGTCTGTAGGGATGTACTGAGGCCAAGATCCTCAGGGAGAGGCAGGAACAGGGCCTTATTCCGGCCAGAGGGAAGGTGTGACCATGGCCACCTGGGGTGAGTGTGGAGGAAGAGAGACATCTGCAAACATTTAAACTGCAGAGACACAGCCCATGGGTGGGCACCTGCCATTCTGTCCTCCAATGGATACCAAGAAGGTCTGCAGAGAGATGCAGGGAAAGCACTGTTGTCACAGGGCTCTTGCCTTCCCAACCCAATCTCTGCAGCAGTGCTGGCCACAGTTTCAGGGAGTGTGTCCAGGTAAGTTCAGACCACGGGTCTAAGCAGGAGAACTCTTTCTGGGCGGTCAAAGGAGCTGGAGGTAGGTGTCCCACCTGAAGGTCGCTCCTGGGGCACCTCCCCAGAGCCCCCCACAAACGTGCGTCTCATTCAGCAGCACATGTGCAGGTGTAGTGGTTCAAGGTGCTCAGCCCTGAAACAGAAAAGCATTCGAGTGCTGGGTGACAAACGTGGAGCCAACAGGGCTTTGTGGCTGTCTATAGTAAACACAGCACTGAGAATGAAGAGGATATCCATGAAGATTATATATATTCATGTGTGTACATATGTACACACAGTCTAACCCCACCAAACTTTTCATAATCGCACAGCAACCATGTGCCTGAACCTAGAAACCTGCTCTTGGAAGACCTTGTCTTGAAATTTTTTTTTTTGTAGAAGGGCAACAAAACAACTCTTCTCCTACAGATCTGGAGAAGAAAATGGGGAAAGCTATGTGCAAAAGGACAACCGGTGGTGGTAGTTCTCTGCATATCTGCTGTGATGAGGGGATCCAAGACTGTCAAGAAGAGTTGCTGGTTTACCTGAATGGTGTGGCCAACTGACCCATGCAGAATTAATTAATTAAACAATAATTACAAACAATAAAATAAATACGTGACATATATTCAAGTATGAAGGCTGGTGTTACAAGCATTATGTGGTGCAGAGACTGAACTGGCAGGGCATTAGTGATATATGACAGTCTGAGGAATTTAGTCACAGGCACAAAGACACTTCTGGAGACTGAGCCAGTTCTGCATCTTGCATACTGCCCGGCTAGGGCGGAGTATCTTGTCCTGTCCAGCTCCACAGCCAGTTACCACGGCCAGTGGTGCAGTGGGGAACTTGGTTTCTCCTTCCAGTGGCCCGACATGGCTCCTCAGCTGGCAGGGAAGGAGGAAGAATAGCTCATGCTCAGCATGATGCTATAGCAATTGAGGACAAGGTCTGAGGTTTTCCAGTACTGTTCTTCCATGAGAAAAATAATTCAATTATCTGACAAAAACTATGACTTGAGGTTCTGAAATGTGTTCCTTCTAAGTGAAAACACATAATTATGGAAAGTCATTTACCTTGCTGCAGAAGAGCTGTGTCTTAATGCCTTAGTAGCCCAAAGACAAAATGTGAAGTACCTGTTTCAAGCTCTCAGCTTTACTTAAGCCATCTGGGATCTGCACAAGCCATCTGACAACAGGTTTGCACCACTGGTCTGTTAAATTAACTTCATTAACCCCACACTCCATAACAGTGTGTAGCTTTGTGCAGCTTTCTTTTTCTATCATGCAATTCATTGAATTACGAAGTATCCAAAAAAACCAGCATTCTCTGAGGCCAGGAATGGCCAGAAACTATAGTTTTGATCACAGTGATCTTGAGTCTGAGCTTTTTTAATCAATCCCATGTTCCTTCTGTCCTCTTTAAGAGCAAAAGATTTGCAACCTTCTTTTTTGTTGCAGTGGCACCACGTAGTGAGGAGTGAGCTAGCTTTTCCATTACAAAGCACTTTTTCATTTCTCAGCATGCTGAAGCCTGGCACACAATGCTAACCCAAGATGCAGGAAGATTTTTTAGCTGCTTAAAGCGAATTAAGTTTTCTTTGAGTTTTGGGAGCAAACAGAGTTGTTTGTTTCTGAGGGGAAAAACTGGGTGGTTTTAGCTGGAGCCTGGCAAAACTGTGCATATATAGAGCCAGGAAAGCCAAGTTGTTTCTCAGGCTCTAAATATACTCTTTTCCCTTGCTGTGACAGAGAATTTATTTTTAAAAACAGACAAGATTCCGGCAATCTTAGTTCTTGCTTTGAATAAGTTCCCTCTTTCGTTTATGTTGTGCATTTGCCTTTTTTTGTTTTCCTTCTTTTGCCTTGCCAGTTCAACACTGAATAGAGCCATCCTCTGTCCTAGATTTATCTGCACAGGAAATCCACCCTGTTCCCACTGCAAGCAGCTTCTTCTGGTCACCCTTAGCACAACACTCTGTGGACAAGGTGACCACAAACAACATGCACATCTAATCCCTGCATGATTTCCAGGGAATGCAGAGAAGGCTCATGCCGGTCTTGCAGTAACTTTACCAAAACACGGTCCTGGCCTGAGAAACGGTATCAATGTAATGAAGATGCAGGGCAATTATTTACAAGTCCAGTTTCCTTCTTAGAAATCTTTCCTTCCTTCAAGTCCAGTTCCCCCACCCTGAGATGTAGCTCTCAAAGTTCCCCGAAAAGGGAGTGGGCTTTTCTCTCCTCCATCACTTCTGATGAGAAAATGTTAATAACACCACTGGTAATATCATGTGCTTTACGGTCAGTTGCCTCTGTTTTATTTGTAAAGTATTCTGAGATGCTTGAATAAGTCCAAAATACCCTCCAGCCATAAGCCATGCTGGAGGAAAATTGATTGAGTAAACTGAAGTCATTAGAGAAAGTAAACAGTGTTAAGCAAGATATATGAATGTATAAATCTACACTGCTGCTTTGTCCATTCGAAGATCACTATTAGTATAGATCTATGATCTCTAGATTAATTTTGACTTGAATTGGTTTCTGACTGTGTATCCACTGCTATTTTCTTACTAAAATTATGTTTTACAGATAACTGGATTTAAAAAACTGATGGCCATCTAGTTCCCCCTAAATCGCCCACAGCATCTGCAGAGGCGTGGTTTGTTTTCACTTTTATAACACCAATACAACAGAAGAAATGTTCAATATGTGCTGCCACTCCTCCTAAAGACAAAACTGTGGCCATATGCAGTGATGAATATTCTATTAATGTAGATCCACCCTCAAAAACTAACCTAAGACAAAATCTAAATGGAAAATTATTAAAAATAAATGTCCCTTCTCGCTAAAACCACAACACGGAAAAAAGGTCACCCTTCTATAAGGTTAACCCTTCCGAACTCCTTGGAGCCTGTAGTTCTCAGAGTTATCTGCCAGGGGGAGTTTTCATCAGAAAGTGCTTCATCCTCCGGTAACAGAGGGAGGAAGCTGATAGAGCCCATCTGTTTCACTTTTGAGGTAGACAGCTAAGGAAGCCGATTTGCCCCACGTAATTTGACGCGCTGAATGACAGCGCCAGGAAGAGAGCTCAGGTCTCGTGTGTGCTCCACTCTGCTCTCGCTGCCCGAGATCAAAGCAGCCCCTTTCCTTTGGTGCATCTGTCACAGGCAAGGAGCTACATAAAAAGCCTTGCAGCAGCATTTGTGCTCTGACAAGCACATGATTCAACCCCTCAGAAAGAAGTAATGCTGAGCGTAGTTACCGTTGTAGTCAGTGGAAGTGTCCCGTAGGAGAAATAGAGTCCAGTGCGCAACTTGCAGTCCCATTCTTCAGTCACAAAAACTTTAGGCTTCAGTATCATTCTTTTGGCTAATGGTATCACATTTCTTACATGAAGAACCTCTTGCGACATCACTTCTGAGTGTTGACAATAGTTCTTGTGTCACTAAAACCACACGTGAGCACACAACAGCAACAAAAAGTAAGTGGGTGTGGGTTTTTTCCCTAATTTTTATGACTAGACTTTCTTTTTGATGCAAACAGAAAGCTTTCAGCTGGGGCCATAGCATAGAAGTCACATAGAAGTCACATTGTGCCACTGCCTCTCTTGGTGCCTCAGTTAGCTTTGCTGGGACACCGCCTCTATGAGCGATCTGCTGTGTGCATCTGTAGGAGAAATTAAGCTGAATACTGCAAAGGTGATCAAAGTAAGGACTTGAATAAAACCTTCAAAACCCCTATAAAGCTGGTTTCTCATTTTAATAAAAGCTGTAATTCTCTTTTCTTATTACATAAAGTAACTTTCTAGCTCTAACAGCCAAGGACAGAAACTAAATTAAATAAAAACCACTGTAATTGTATGATACAGGGAATGGAATACTTTTAATGTCCTTAACAGTGTCAAATTCCCATTTAACAAATTAATAAGAAGCAATAGTACGCTTTGGTATATCACCTATTGTAGTGTTCAGGGTGGCAGACATAGCAAAAAAAAAAAAAGCCCAGTCTTTTGAGTCAAGCCACCTGCTAGAAACTAGTTCAACAGATCCAGGTGCAAGAATTTGAATGAAAACAGTCTCTGAATTCACAGTGAAAATTCTCCAAATTCATTTTGGCCCTATATTCCTGCCCAATGGGATCACTGACCACCAGTTAAGCACTGACCTGAACTTTCATTTAACTTTCCTTTCTCAGTATTGGCAGCCCATGCTCAGAGACCTTTTATAGGGCATGGTGCACCCTATGTCATATTGATGGAGTTTTAAAGAACAGTATTAAGTGGAGATGATAGATACTTGCCTCAAACAAGCTATGGGTGATCTGTAAAAACATGGTAAAAAACCTTAAAATGTACCACAACCCAAAGCTACTGTGATATTTCAGGCTTGCTTCTTGTTGTAGCCTAAGTTTTGTAGTTACTTATTACCTCATGAGAGTTTTGTTTCCCATGTACTTCTCCAAACTGGTGAAATCCTTTTGCAACGGAGCTGGCGCCCGTCCACTGAGGAGAACAGGCTCTGCAGCAGACACGGCTCCAGTGCCTGCCAGCCTGAGATATAGGATCAGGCTGTACCATAAAAGAGAGAAAGCAGCCATCCTTGCTGCCAGCAAGGGGATATTCCACACAAAAGCAGGAGCTAGCGAAGATGAGCTTTTTACCAGTGGGGTCAGGCTGTGCAGTGAGAGAGACAGAGGCATCTCTGCGGCCACATCCTCAGGACACCCTGAGCCAGCAGAGGAAAGGAGCTGAGCCAAGGAAAAGAGGTGAAACACAGCCACAGCAAGCTGTTACACACCCTTTTCTCAGAGAAGATAGCCAGGCATCTTAACTAGATTAAGCACAAGAAAATCTCCCACTGGCAGCCAGAGAAGCCTCCATTGACAGAGGCTCCCAAAGCCATCAGAAGGACGTGGGTTTGGTCACTCCACGGGCACAGCTCTGTCCTGGCTGCATGAAGTCACCACTGAGCTTGCCCAGAGCTTGTTTAGACCAGGAACATCAGCGTTTGGTCACCACTGAGGACTGAGGGGCTCCTTCCTGTAGGGACATAGGAGTGCTCAGTCCCCCAGGACTTCCGAGCCCACTGGGTATTCTGCAGGCAAAACAATGCCGTTTGGGAATTGTGTTTGAAAAACCAAAAAAGCCTCAACCGCATCCTGCTTATTAAAGCCTTAAGGCTGGCAAAAGTCATCACGATGAGCTTTCCCCACCCCTTCCTCCAGTTACATTCATCTTCTTGTCAGGCCTTCTTGTATCCAAACAATAACAAATATGCCAGCAGTTTAAAGCATTTCCCCAGCCTGCCTAGGAACCGCTCCAAGTCCTGACATTTACCCGATCCAAAAACTATTTTATTTTGCCAAGGTTTCTCCAGACTCCACACAACACATTCAAAATCTTTACTTCTCAACTTGCACCATACCTAGACAGTAGCTGCTATTCTTAAAGGCTAACTCGTCAAAGCACAGCAGGTATTAATAAACAGCTGCTGCTTCTCAAGCAAAGCAACGAGAAGCTGCTGAAGATCTGTTTACATAATTCTTAAAAAGCCAAGTTCTTCTTTCTCCCCAGAAGCATTATTGATTTAATTGAAGAACTCCCCTGGGGGAGGGGTTTGCCTGCAGAAAGGTTACAGCCTGCTAAGAAAAAATTATCTCCATCAATTGTCAGCTCTTTAACCTAATGATGACAATCTTGAATAGCTTGCTCTACTCTGCAAAATTACATACAGCATTTAATTAGATTAATTAGCAAAATAGAGTTATCATAAAGAGTCTGGCTCTATATTTCAGTGCCAGAGTGTAAAGGGGGGGGAAAAGGCCAAAAAAAGTGTGTACATTAGTCTGAATGAAACCTGTCACTCATTAAATAATAACTGGTAACTGCTGTGGTTTGATGGTTGAAAATTTGTTTTCATGTCTATTCTGAAATCTGAAAAATAAGCTTTAAAAACTTCTCCTGTTTTGATGGATACTTGCAATAAATACAATTTAGGATTACTTATTGCTCTTCCAAAGGATAGTGTTTCAGAACAATGACTCCATCCTTAAACAAGCAGAGGGGCGTTGTAAAGGGAGGTAGCATGAGGCAATGAGGTGGCTCTGACAGGTTTCCCAGCATCATAGCCCTGTGCAAGAACAAGCTTTACCAATTTCTTCAGAAAAAACATACTTCAAAAAAAAGGGAAGAAGTGCATTAATTGGTGGTCTTTGCCAAGCCTGAGATGTGTGAGACTCAAAGAATAATGTTTTGTGGGTTTGCAGTACACACTAAAGTGAGTCAATGTTATGTTTCATATTTCCTGCTGGGGAGCATCAACATTCATATGATGTTCAGCAGCAAAACCCAAGCCCTGGTCTGTGCTTTGTTTACGGAGCATAAACTCCTGTTTCACACTGAAGATGCCATCTGCTCTTACTGTGTCAATTGATGTTTCAGAGTCATACAACATTACTTCAACCGAATGTTTATTGATAAAGGAGTGGCACCCTTAAAGTAACAAGGATGAATTTGGATCCCTTTTCTCATGTAGAAATATCAAAAGCATTATTCAGAAACTTTCTGAACATTTGACTTTGTTTCTGACTAAGTGTGGTAAGCTAAGCGTGTGAGAAAGTTCTCAGGACAGAAAAGCCAGAAGACCTGCAGTTGTCCAAAGGAGTAGACAGAGAAACTTTCATTATCTGGGCCATCATGGAAAAAAAACACAATGTGTAATTTGCCTGGGGGAGGGTAGGGGGAGAGAGAGGCCATCAAAGAGTGACAACTTACAAAATTTCAATTGAAGTTATTTTACCAAGCAAAATGTCAAGTAAGCTTACCTGCTTCTTTGATACAATTATAACTTGGTAATTTTGTGCTGTGCTCCATGCCATGCCTGATATCTTCAATTTTCAAAAAAATTCAAACTATCTGAAATTCATTTAATGATACTAATATGTAATTAACTTCAATGGGTAGTAACCACCCAGGGGTGTTTCTGGATGAGTGCCATGTAGTGCCTGAAGATTGCTTTCAGTTTCTTTACTGATCTGAAAAAACAATATAGTTAAATATCCAATTCAAAGAGAATACAGGTAACTGTGTAAATAAGTGTAAATGAAAGTGAGGTGAAATCATTTGTACAGATGGATTTGCATCACTTGACTACATGACATCATTAAACAGATTCAGGAAAGAAAAAAAGCTTGTGACCAGTAATGGAAGCTCATGAGATATATCACTAGCAGGGATCATGTCTCTGTCATTCCTGGAAACATTTTCATGGTGTCAACACCTAATCTATGCTGAGAGATCAAAAAGGATTAATAATGAAAGCAAAAGAGTGACTTGAGGCAATGACAATGCATTTCAGTGAGATACTTCAATCTGATACATAATATATATTCCATCATGGTTAGATTACAGGAAAGATTTCAGATTATGCTGGGAACTGTGATCTTAGTGGATGAGTGAAAGCTCAAGGCAGACAAACTCAAAGTGCAAGTTCTACCATGAGAAAACTTTGAAAAATATAACTTACAAAAACAGCTTCATTTTCAGTTTTCATCACTTCAGAGTTCTGAGAAAGGAAGGTATGTAGATGTTAAAAACTGCTGCAGGTGAAGAATCTAGACAGGAGAACTAGGTGAACTGGCATTTATATGTGGTGTTAGGCAGACTAAATTACCTGAAGTGTTTCAACCTAAATTTGTGAATACCTCTTTTTCTCATGTAGTGAAAGGATATTTGCCAGAAATTTTCAGTAAAGTGGATCTGAGACCAACTTAAGCCTGCACAGTGGCATCCCTCATGCTGAGGAGATGGACCTGTGATGTTTTCTTTCCTTTTCTGCAGAGGTGCAGAGTAAACACTGGCTGGTCAGATCATAAATTTTGCTGTGTGGCAACCTTCAGGAAAGAAGGATAGAATGTTATAAATAGGGACAGGCAAACCAACTGAGATAAAGTTAGAAACAACCTCAGCCCGGACCGCAGACTAATATTTACACAAAATGTGTGGTAAAATTGGAATATAAATAGCTGTCAGTGGCTAAAGTCAGGATGTTTTACATGAGTGAAGCACCCCAGGAAAGACATCTGATGGCTATTTGCATCATGACTTTACAATTTCAAAGATGGAGTCCCAGAAGTGTAGCCCCACAAACCCTGATTTTCAGTGGTGCTTTTCAATTTTGAGAATTTTGGTCTATGTACAGCCATTCCCAGCAGCAGTGATGACATCCGTCTGGCCCAGCTTTTGCTCACCTGGATCTGAGCTCCTTCTAAATAGCACATGAGATCTCTCAATGAGCATGGAAGTTGTTTAGTTTTGTTAAGTATTCCCAGGGAGCTCTGCCACAGCAGCCATAAATAGATTGTGGTGCACCCCAAGTAACATGTTACACATAAACCATGCAGAGCCTTCCTGCCACATCCCAGGATGCCAGCACACCTATAGTCAGTCCCACAGACACTCAGTCATGTGTTCAGCTGGGCTCAACAACACAGTATGGTTTGAGGTCTATAAAAATATATTTCTTTCTCAAAATATTCCAGGCCAGACCAGCCTCAGCTCAGTCTCCAAACACCCCTGAGATCTCATTTCTCCTCTCAATTACAGGCACTAAACAACTCTTTCTCTATGTGCAATTGGCTTCCTCAGGGAAGCAATTTGGAGGCTGAGCTCGGCAAGCACAAAATTTATGCTACTTGGAAAAAGATGAAATTCTGTTTCTTAGAAGGCGGCTGGCCACTCTGTACGAGACAAAGCCATTTGATTTCAGAGTTTTGCCAGCTCAGTAACAGGACAAGCACTAAACCAATGCAAGCATTTGAAGGTCTCTGGAGACAGACAGTTCTGCACTGAGCTGACAGACACGGAAAGTAGGAAGAGCCCATAGTGGATTTCACCTCAAAATGTCTCTTATGCACATGATATGTGCAAGACCCACGCACAAGGTCTGCTCATACCTATCTCATGTTCTTACGTATTTGCAGAGATGTATATATTACAAGCTCCTTTAATTGGGGGCAGGCCTCTCTAATGCTCCAGCAAGGCTCAACATCCTCTCCTTCACCACTGCTGCACGCCAGCATCCAACTTGGCAGAGCAAACCCAAGGAAAGCACACAAGCAGCAGAGACAACCGTTGCTGTGACTCTTTTGAATTCATTGCACTTTCTATTAACAGCTCCTCCTTTACCGAGTCCTCTCTGTATGGCTGCGAGGTCAAGGTGCAGCACAGGACGGATGTGGTGGTTGGTCACAGTCCATCCTACCTGAGAGCATGGTGGAAGACAGGATACACACGTGTGAGCTGCTGCAACACTAAGCCAAAAACCGTGGTGTCGGTGGGGAGTGTGTTCACACCTGATGTGTAGAGCCAGTGAAAGAGCAGGGACTTGCAAAGTGCCCAATCCCACTGTGTTACCAAAGGGGAAAGACCTGACCACTCTCCCGCCCTGCTCTCCCTGCGTGTGTTGGATCCAGAGGCAGCTGCTGTGCTGGGGCTGGGGTTTGGGTTCCTTGCTCACCTGCCACTGCTGTGACATTAGAGTTTGAAGCACTGCAGGGAAAGCAGTTAATAAAATAACTCAATTTCTCAGTCATTTAAACTATTTTCACATGTCAGGTTTCATTTCACAAACCCCTCGTATTCTGTCTGAAACCAGTTGGCAGTTTGAAGCTTTTGAGAACAATTTCACAATGGATCAGACAGTATGTGGCAATATGGCTATTATGGTACCAAGACTAGGTTTTGTATTTCTGCCCTCTAGGCCTTCCAGCTGAATGTAAATTTCACTTTGTTTTCAGTGTAAGCATCCTTCCAACTCCCGATCACCTCAGCATGCTTCAAACCTCTGGAGAAGCCTGAGCGTTCAGCTTATGTTTGCATTTCAGCTGAATACAACAATTTACTTGAGAAACAGTCGGCAATCCATCCTATTTTGTCATTTTCCCTGCTTCATCTGCAATGTTAGAGCTCTTTCAGTCCTAGAAGAGCTGTGTGCATGAGGAGAAGAACAAAGTCCTACTGATGAGACATTTAAATGCCATAAAATGTCACTACATCAGATAAACTTCACAATCTTAAAAAAGGATTAAAAGTGCAGAGTTTATTGGATGCTGACATGCATTTAATAGCACTTTTGCATGCAATAAATTCACACACTGTTTCTATGCAGTTTTAAATGTCATGTAAGTGTATAAATTCCATTTGAATATAACCTTTATTATGAGAGCATCAATAACAGAAAAATCTAATTAAAGAATAAAAGGCTTGCTGGAAACATAACCTTTTTCATATCGAATTGGTAATGAATTCATAGAATTCTATGAAGGATATTCTTTCAGAGGAGAACTGACAAGCACAGAGAAAACCCTGCCTTCCTCCACGCCGTTTAGTGGAAGTTCCTCCTCTCTCTTCAGCAGCCCATCCTCTCCCTTCCTAATCCTGAGTGAATTATTATTCAAAGTGTCTGCATCAAAATACATGAAAACAGCAGCTGCACCTTTGAAATCCCCCTGTTTTTTTCAGCTGGAATCATCTGCAGTGGGACACTTGTCACCTTGCCACAGTGTATTACACCCAAGCCTTGGCTGCTGAATTACAGCTCTGTGAATCCTCCTGTCTAGCAAATTGCCAGCATATGAGAAGGAACCAAATATCACTACCAGCATTACTGAACACCGTGGACAACACAATGGCAGGCTGCATTTCCCTCGGTCAGTGCTTACCCCAGAAAAATAGGCCATGCTGTCCTTCAAACCATAATGAGAATTACTATGGAGAGGACTGTCAATCTACATAAGAGAAGAAATGAGGCTTGACAGTTCAGAAAATTGGAGATAAATACAGTAGCAGAACCAACTACTGCAAAAGGATTAGTTTTTCTCTCCATGCTCAGTCTAACACAGCTAGAAATTACCCAGGCCAAAGTTGTTGCCTGATTTTGACAAAATACACTTATCTGTTTCTAGCTGTTGATTTTGCCTGGGAAGACATAATGTGATAAAGTTCTCTTTAGGGTCTGTCTCTCCCTAAACCATAGTTAAATCCAAGCTATGAATGTGCCACATCACATTACAAATGTATGATCAGAATCACTCTCATCCCTTTCTGGTTTTTTTATTATATCCTTATAGAAATATCATAAATATAAATATGACTATATATTAAAGTATTTTTTATCTTGTTCTTTGCATTGCCAAACATAATTTGTTTTTCTTCTGGACTGATTACTCATAAATTATTACTCTTCCCTCCAGACTAATCAAAGATATTACAAACCACTTGATACATACTGTAGGCTGACACTGAGAAGAAAGGTTCAGATTGGCATCTGAAGAGATGATGAAACTTGATTTCACATGCCTTTCTCTGTGACCCTCTGCTCCCTAATACTGCAGGGTCCCCTCACTCCTTTTCAGAAGTGCTTTCACTGTCAGTCCCCAGTCCCTTTCTTTCTCAGAAATTGCAGAACAGTCCATCCTGCAGCTGATCACAGAATCACAGAATGGCTGGGGTTAAATGGGACCTCTGGAAGTCATCTAGTCCAACACCCCTGCTAAAGCAGGTTCACCTAGAGCAGCTTGGACAGGACCACGTTGAGATGGCTTTTGAATATCTCCAGAGAAGGAGATTCCACAGCCTCTACAGGCAATCTGTCCCAGTGCACTGTCACCTTCTCAGGAAAGAAATTCTTCCTTATGTTCAGGTAGAACTTCCTGTGTTCCAGTTTGTGCCTGTTGTGCCTTGTCCTATCACAGGAGCCACTGAAAAGAGATGACATCCAGCATGAGCAGCTCCATCACCTTTCCAGGGACTGAGGTGAGGTGACTGGCCTGTAGTTTCTTGGGTTCCTCTTACCCTTCTTGAAGACTGGGCTGACACTGCTTTTCCTCCAGCCCTCAGGCATTTCTCCAGTTTTCCATTACTCCTTAAAGGTGACAGACAATGGTTTAACAGTAACATCTAACTCCTTAGCACTGGTGTGCATCCCATCAGAGCCCCATGGATTTGTGGGATCAAGTTTGCCTAAATGATCTCTAACTCAATCCTTCTCAGCCAAGGAAAAGTCTTCCTTTCTCCAGACTTTCTCCCTTGCCTCCAGGGCCTTGGGATAAAGCTGCAGTTACTGGACCCCGCAGTTCAGCAGCAGCTCATGAAAACCGTGGTTCATCTCTGCAACTCAAAAACTTCTCTACCCTGCTTTGCAGGATGTTTGGACCCCTGCTGCAGTCCATGCCAGGTCAGTGGTAGTTGCTGGAGGAAAGAACAGTAACCATAATGGAAATGGCAGGTCTGGAAGCTGCTGGCACTGGGGAAAAAAAGAATGTGACCAAATCATGTTCCTGAGCTCCCTGAGAAGCGTCTGTAAAAACACACAGCAGCCATCAGCAGCCTTGCTAAGGTAAAGACACCTCTTGATGTCAGGTGTTTCATGGACACTTTGCTACACCACTGGGAAACTCATTCAGATACACAAGCTGGTCTCCGAATTCCAGTGCACAGGCAGGGCTCGTGGGACTCAGTGTGATCATGTGCTTCTGAAAAGATCTGAAATCTGTGGGAAGTCCCACCTACTGTCACTAATGCTGGAGGAGGGAGGCTTGTTTTCAACATGTTTATGGTATAACACTAATTGCAAGTTACGTGCACTGAACCTAACAAAGAAATATCTAAAGAAAGCAGAAGATCTCCTGCAGCAGGAGACATGGCTGGCATTGGCCAATGACTGGTACCACTTGTTTAAGAAGATAGCCTAAAGTTCCCTCAAATATGAAACAGAGATTATTTAAGGCCCTGGTGCATGACATCTAATCATTCTTTATTTAGTGCAACACACTATAATTGTTATTCTGCATAAAATGCATAGTATCCTCGCTGAGCTTGCTAAGCCTCAATGAAATCCTGTGGCTTGTGACTATTAGCTACTAAGGAGAAATCCTTTATGGATTTCAGTATTTTGCAGCCTTTTACTTCATTAATGTGTTTCACCATTTACTTACTTTATCTGTATCTGAAATAGCTCAGTAGAACCTATGAAACAGCAATATTGAATATCAAATACAGCAATTCTTACAATGTTATAGATACTATTACTTGCAGCACAGATCATAAAATAATTTTAATCTGGCTCCCCTAATGAATAGTCTGTGAACAGAATCCTCAATGGAGGGGCCTAATTTTCAGAGATTCAGCACTTGGGGGAATTGCACCAATGTCATTTGCATGTTATATTCTTAGGCAATTTACAAAAGCTGCAACTCCAGCTTTCTTATTACAGCATTATTTGCTATTTTCTAGTTTTTGTCTGAATAAGGAAGTAAGTAGATGGCATATACAGCACTGCTGGAAACTGGGTTGAGGTTGGCTTTTTCTATATGAATTTTGATAACTGTGGAGGTGATTTGTTTTAGTGCTCCCACCCATCATGTGCATCTCCATCATTATAGGTTCAAGTTGTTTTTTCAGGGTGCTACTCTGGATCATTCTACTTTTGGTAATGCAGTTATGGTAGGCAAAGTACATCACTGATTTTCTCGAAACACTCTGCTCATATTTAATCATTGTTCTTGTAGTTTTCCTCTGGGCTTTGAGCTGTGACAGATATTTTATGTAGGTAGAAAATGCCATTTTTCTTTTACTAAAATTCTTCTGGGGAGATGCTGTCAAAGTGTTCCATCACATGTGACAGATCATCACTTACAGAGAATTATCTCCAATACAAAATTGAGTTTTTATCTTGAACTGTCGTGTCTGAGAAGTCTTGGCTGTGACACGAGGTAGTGGAAGGAGCTGAATTTAGTAGCTGATTCCTCTTCCAGGACTGAACATATCCTATCTCTCATACCCAGTTCTGTCCTTAATCTCATCACAGCTGCCACCTCCCCTTCATGAGCTACCAGGTCTCCTCAGTTAATACTATCTCCAGTGCAGCCTCCCCGAGCATTAGGCTGTGCTCACATTATAGTGACCAGTTTTTCAGTCCAGAAATATGTGTTGTCACAGTGCTGCCATCACCAGTGCTTCCTCATGCACTCTGGCTCTTACTGTTTGTCAGCTATTAGCTGTTAAAATCGTGTCGGAAATAGTGGTGTAAAAATACTCAGTTAGCAAATTAATCCAACATTCACCAAACAAATAAACTTTGAATACTGGCTATGAATCAAGCCTCAAAAAAAAAAAAAAAAAAAAAGAGTGAAGTGTATGCTTCTGTACGACTGTGTGCTAACAAATGTAAGCACAAAATATTGTACCCTGGAGAATGATGTTTGTGAAATGCTGTTTCCAGTCCTGCTTGCTGATTGCTCCCTGACAGAGGCATGGGGTTCTGAAATGCAGCAGCAGCCATCACTCTCCTGGGAAATTTGCTACTCACCTCCACAATTACAGATTCCTGGTCTAAGATGCGATCCTTATTTCTCCATCCAATGAAATTGCTTTTCTTCAGCAATCCTGACACAAGTGGCAGCACCAGTACATTATATAAAAAATACTTCAACATTTTGTTAAATATTTATAGTTGAGAAACATAATCATTATTTGGCTATGGACATACCCAAATCACAGCAGTTATCATTAGTTCTGGGATTCAGAACAGAGACAGCCGAATCTAAGTCTTTTTCTAAGATTTTTGTGAGGTTTTGTTTTTTACCAGAGAATAACATATCTGAGAGTAAAAGAAGTGCTCACGCCGCGAGTCACAGCATAAAGTCTGTATTATAAGAGTGTAACAAATTCATTTTACTCTCTTACTAGACAGGAAAAATATGGGAACTCTCCAGGACCTGGGACCCCACACAGACATGCTTAGTTTGTAATCAACAGATAGGATTTGTATTTCAAAACCCTCCTCACCAATCAGTAGCACGTTTAAGAATGCCTGCTAAGTACATGCCTCAGAACAGCTATGCAGGCATTAGTGCACTCTGTAAACCAGCACCCAGTGAAACCAAATGGACACAGCATTCAAACACAGAGTGCAGCCTTCTCACAAAGCCCTTATTTGTATGTCAGTTTATTTCGCTCCTAGCCACCTTGTGAGGGTTATTTTTTTTCCTACCATTACATAGTATGTTTCTCCTGCTACTTTAAGACGTGGTAGATGTCATTTCCTCCAATTTATGGATGGAGGAAGCTGAGTGCCAGAGAACAAAGCGCAGGCCTTCGAGTTTCCTGGCCATGCTGTTTCCCTCTCGCACAGTCTCCAGCGCACAGGCCAACGCTGCCGCCAGCCAAGAGGAGCCTCTGCTCCCCCACATTTATCTCCATGGAAAGGAGGTAGCTAATTAAACACCCAAGCTTATTCAGAAAGCTCTTCTACAGACTGCAGATAGCTTAATGAGGCTGGATTGCTCTTGACAAACAGGAGAGGTTCATGACAGCTGAATCACTATTTGTCCCACTACAGCTCGAGCTGCCTCCTTTCTACCACCCTCCCACGCCACCTCTTGAGCACTCTGCTCCTGCTCACAGACACACACACCCTCCTTCCTTCAGCTCTGCTCTGCCAAAGTGGCACTCACTGAGAAGTCCTATGAGCTCAAGTGGCAAAAGTATGAACCTCAAGGCCCATGCATCTAGGCCCAAAAAGAGAAAATTAACAGTTTGGTGTTTGTACCTGACCGCTCTCCCAGCATCACTGCTCTCTTGGTCTCACCAGAACCTATTGTAAAGGGAAGAAACACTATCTTTTGTCTCAAAGTACCAGTAACCAATGGGAAGCATTAGGGATCCGTCAGGATGGCACTGGAACTATGCCATCCCCTGGTTACCCACATTTCTGGGCTATTTTTTAATTTTTTTTTAACATTCAATTCTTCTTGTCTTTCTCTTCCTCAATACTGCCTTTTAGTCTTTAAGTGCTTTTCAGCTTGGTTGACTACAATGGATGCTCCCCCAAGCCTGTGAGGACTTGTTGTTCTCTTGTGTACAAAGTCCTATTTCTAATCTTTCTCTTGTGCTCCTTTTTGCTACCCAGTGTTTCCACAGCCACCCACAGAACAAAGGTGATGAGTCAGAAAGGGATGTTTAACAGGGTCCTAAAACAAAACTAACTAGAAAACCTCAGGAGTTTTACTTAGGCAGTTTACTGCCTTTTTCTTATTGAGAACAAACAGGTTGTAATGACTAAAGAACATCACATGGGTTAGTTCTGAAAATTATCAGACTGATCTGTTCCACAGCTGCTTTAATAACACTGAGAGCAACAGGAATCAGAGTGTTGAGAACAGTGGAGGGTTAGATTAAAGTCTTCACAGGAGATCAAAAGACTGAAGGTCCTTATAGGACACATGCAGATCATCTATTAATTTTTAAACCAAATTGTTAAATATTTAGAAAGTTTAATTGGTCAGAATGAGTAGGTGTGAATAGAGAAAAAAAAAATGATCTAAAGTCCTACACCTATTACAGTCAGAAAAAGCTAGCTGGGGACATCACCAGTTCCAGAATTCTGCTCATCGGCCCCATGGGCTCATCATCCTTCAGCAACAGCACTCCAACACTTAACTATAGAAGCATAAAATGATGTCACAGTGAAGAACATGCCTTTGCAAGGGCACACTGTGTCATGATCATGGCAGAATGACTACCCTTCTTGCAAATATCACTCTTTGTATTAATTTTTAACCTTCAATTAACACAAATGCAAACCTAGGTAGGCTAAAGATTATTTGAAGCTTATTACATCATGCACAGAACACTCAGGAGCTTCCTTGATCTGTGCAGCAAATGAATATAGCAAGAAGAAATCAGCATTACTTTTAAAATCCATGCCAGAGAAAACTATCAGGAAATCATACAAATGGAAGGGATACTCAAGCACTGAAAGAGCAAAGGATTAGGTCCTTTCAGATTAGTTTATTTGATTAGTGTCAAAATTTTTGGAACTCACTTCCATTTTTCATGCTGGCAACTCTGAATCATCTCTCTCTGCTGTTTCAACTTCAAAACAGGAAAAAGTGAATACAGTAATCAGCCATGGAGTCTTATAAAATTATTTTTGTGCTGTACAAAGTAGCTGAAAAAATGTTTGACTCATACAGCATCCTTCACTATGCCTGCAGGGGCCAGCTTGTGAAATTGTGCAGGGCGCCACTCTATTCTTTGCTGCAGCAACAGAACAACATGAAGGTATAAAAAGAAAGAAGGACCAGAGACAAAGGGGAAACTTTGCAACCCTGCACTTAAATCCCAGTCCTACTGACTTGAGTAGAAGACTACCAGTGACATCAGAAAGGCCACAGCTTCAAGAGTAGAGCCTGGCCCTCAGCTCTGCTTTGAAGGCTTTTGCTGTTTTGGCAGCATCACTAGGCTCAGGAGTGCCCCTTGGTAAGTGCTGCTGGGGAATTCCTGGAGAACAGAGTTGTCTGCTACAGCAGAGGTGTGTACAGAGGATGGAAGGCATGGTCCTGGCTCTGTGCTTAAATATCCAATGGCTGCTATGAACCACACCGAGAAAAACCAATGAGGAAGGGAGGAAGAATGCAGATGAGGTTTAGAGAGGGGCTCCTTTTTCAAACAGGCACTGTTTATAACCTTTTTCTTGTGTTCAAAAAAAGAATTAACTGTTAGTGTCTATATGGTTAATCTGTATGTGAAATTTTCCTTTCCCAATTATCCGTTAATTTTAAATTGACATATACCCATATTCACTCAATGATTTTTGGAGCCAAACAAAAGCTAAAAAGGCAGTCAGATAGTCAATTATATTTTGGGTCAATCTTCCACAGTTTAAAATTATAAACAGTTCAACTGCATTACAGCACATTTAAGAAAACAAAGGCCCCCAAAAAGTGTGAAGTCAATCTGTGATTAATTTTATTTTGAATACTTTGCTGGGTCTTGCTTGCATCTTTCTATATGACCTAAACTAAACATGGTAAAAAAATGAACTAATAATATGGATGCAAAGAATGCTTTAAGAAAATACAACTGAAAAAATATCCTAACGTATTTGCTGCTGAAATAATGATCACTGGGCTAATATTAGAGCCAGATACTTTGCTTGCAAGTGTTTATCCTGAACTCTTTTAACATGCAACATGTAAACTCCCTGAAGCACTTTTAGTTACACATCACCTTTCAGAGCTTCTACTTGACTCAGCTCATTTTAAGACTTTACGGTACATACAGTTTCGGACCAAGCATGAATAATGCACAAAAGTGACCTCCATTTAAAAGAATCAGCATTAAAATCGGATCCTAACATATTTAAAGGGTCAGTTACCTGAATGCATATATTTTAACATTTTAATAAGATATAATATGTATCTATATTACTCAAAAAATATTATCTTCCTTTTTAACAAGGTGGAACAGGATCAGTTCTATAATCAACAATTACATATATTGTGAGAGTGGAACATGCAAAATCTCTCAGCCCTTGTCTATGCCATGATAATCATTTTTCACTTACTATTTTTTGCCTTAAAACACAGGAAAGCCATCAAACTGTGTTGAACACTTTCAATGTTCCCTCACCTCTGTTCAGTTTGTAATGTGCTAAACAGAAATACACAGATGCTAAGAATGTCCCAAGACATCAGTTCTCATAACCTGGTTGGAGGAAGAGACTCTACAGAAATGCTCCACTTGGGATATAAATTATGTCTGTAAATGCCCTGCAAACACTGCTGGGGCAGGACTGCAAAAGGAGCCTTACTGGTTTTTAGGTCTCTCTGAAGCATAATGAGAACAGTGATGACATTTTCCCACTGCCTACATCTTTCAATTAGCACTAAAAGTCAGAAATAAAATTCCAACACCCTAGGTTTTGGGATTTTTGATAAAGTGAAACTGACCTTGCATATTTATAGTGAAGATGGATCTTGATCTAACACAGATGTTTTGCTGCAGATAAATTTAAATCTAACTCTAAATCAGATTTAGATATGATAGATTTAGCCCTGGAAGACTAATTTCGCAGTGGCTCAGAATACAGTTAAACAAGGTGAATTTCAAGTTGCTTCCCACCAGCTTCACGTTCCACCAGAAGACTTGCAGCTGCCAACACAGAAAAGGACTGCCTAAAAACCAACCCTCGCAGGTGTTTACACAAGTTAAATGTTTCATTTTGTACTACACAGAATAGAAATCACTCCTGGCAAGATCCTAACATTAGGGCACACAGTTTCTAACTAGACACTAAAAGAGCTTAGCACCTTCTAAAACTGCTCCTAACCCATAGAGTTTGACATTTAAAAGTGCAAGCTCAAGATGTGACATTTACTATGAAAACTTTTTTCATCCCGCCTCACCTTCACTTTAATTTTATAATGTCTAGAAAAATAAATTAAGTCCCTAATAATTCAATGAAGTGCAAGTGTAATGATGCACTTGTTCAGAGCTCTATTGACTTTTACAGGATGTTATACATATGCAGATTTCATTACACTCTCAGTGCAGAAAGAGCATCTTGAACAGGTTAAAACAAAAATCCATGCAGAATGCGTGTCTTGAAGACTTCTACTTAAAACAATGCTTTTCAACAACCATCACCATCTTCTCTTTTCCCCTGCAACTGAACAAAAAAGTGCATTTTGATCTCTGTAGGATTTCATTTGTTTTTCTTCAAATTTATTAGCTTCTGTAATTATATAGTCCATTTTATTGTTAAATCAGAAACAGTAAGAGAACACTCTAGGTTGGTATAGTCATTTTACAATGAGCATATCAGCTACAATACCTTTACCTAATGTTGTCAGAAAACCAAAACAGAATCAGAACAGCAATTGATTTATTTTTTGACAAACCTGCTTATTGAGATATCACCTATTCTGTAAGGAAGAAAATACTCAAAAAATAAAAAAAGTTAAAATTTAGTTAAAAGCTTTACTTGTTTACTTGTTTACTCATAAAACTCTTTTTAATATGAGCACTTCACTTCACAAAATGAAAAACTATTTACATCATTTTGCTTGTGGTTTGGTCACATTATCTACACACATTTGCAGAAGATCTTAGGCAAAATAGGTATGTATCTTCTTCTGACATAGGCTATCAGATTGATTGCACATTTTCCTTTTACATAATGGCTCTCCTATAGTGCACTGAAGTCAGTGATCACTGTCTAATTACATTCTCATTTTAATTTATGGCTCAACAATAAAATCAATACCACTTCAAACTCAAATATCCAAGCGGCTGAATTACATATAGTGTGAAACATGTGGATTCCACTTTTTTAGACCTGATTTTCGAAATAATAATATATCTCACTAGCACAATTAACAAACTGTGCAAAGAAAGAAGTAGCTTTTGCATCGAGTTGGTTTGAAAATCAAGGCATCTTGCCAAATTCTGTCAACTGATTTCCTGCTAGTTACATCTCATTTAGAAAATGTTCATTTCCTGATGGCACTACAATGAACTTTTCAGCACGTGATTACTGAATTACAGTATCTTTTACATATATATGCTATATTTAGGCCAATAAAGTAATTTCCATGTTACACAAAATCGTTGCCTTCACAAGCAGAGTTGCTACATACATTCACAGTTTCAATAGATTGTAATTAGCTTCTCCAGTTGTGCTTTAAAAATTCCGAATATTTTCCAACAGTAAGTGCAAAGCAAATGTCCTATGCAGCTACAATTGGTCACAGAGTTATAAACTCCAAAATTACGAGAAGAGCCTTCTCTCATTCTCCGTTTTCATCACCTGCTTTTTCAGGTATGACCTCCAGACTTCTACGAGGCTTTGAGATTTCTGCATTTTCAGTGCCTGGCTTATTAAGTCCACATGAAAGAGTAGCATAATGGATTTGCTTCAGATTCTCCAGTGCTTCATTTTTAGCATATTTGAGAAGATCAGCTTGTCCCTGTAAGGAAAAAAAAATGCAGTTAGAATACACATTTGATAACAGCATTCCCTTCTCTTTCACCTTTCTGCTTGTTTCAGATTAAAAGTATAGTTGTCCTACTTAAAAAAAAGAAAAAAAAAGAAAGAAAGACCAAAAACCAAAACCAAACCAGCCAATGAAACAAACAAAAAACTCCTCAAAAACCAAAACAAAACTCAAATATGGATTATTTGGTGTTAGAAAGAATCAAGTTCTTTGCTTTCTCTGAAGCTGATGGGTGGCATCAGCAATGGGGTATGGGTAATTTCTGTCTAACAGTTTCCAAGAAATTAATCTGTGCTGTATTTTTAATCCATGGGGACTATAAATGTTTCTGCATAATGAAAATTGTGACGATTGATTTTAATACCTTAAGGGAGTCATTTAAAGCTTTCCTTTATTTTTTGGTTCCTAGGGATTTTTTTTCCTTAGCGATATGAGTCACTAAGTAGCAGGATGGTAAAGGACCAATGCTTGTCAATGCATGAAATATGAAATCACAGACTGGCAAACAATACATGAAAAGGACAGTGATGACAAAGACATAAAAAGGACAGTGATGACAAAGACTTCACAGGACTGTCTGCAGTTCAGCACTATCGCTATCCCTCTTCAGAATGACAGAATCGCTTAGGTTGAAAAAGCCCTTTAAGACCATTAACCTAACACTGCCAAGTCCACCACTAAACCGTGTCCTTAAGAGCCACATCACTCTTCCTCTTCATAGCAATTAAGCTATAAACAAAACTGTAAGATAAATTATCCCAGACCTGGGTGATTTGGCTCTTGTTCTACAGTCCTCCATCTCTCTGTATTGATTCAAGGCCTCTAACAGCAACAGCTCTCACTGGTAGACTGTGGACAGCCCTCCCTGCAGCTGGCATCTGCCTGGCCTGCCCACTTGCAGCGATGAGCAAGGCTGTAGCACATGGTAAGCGTGTCTGTCTTACTGGTTAGCACAGAAAATTCAAAAACGAGCAGCAAGTCTGCAAGGGCAAAGTCATTGTGCTGTGCCCATGCTCCTGAGGGAGAACTGCTCCACAGCTCACAGGAAAATGCCTGAAGGAGAGAAATTCATACCTGATGGGAGAAATACACACACACACAAATACACATGAAAAGTCCAGGTACTGTAGTTCCTTGAGACCGCCAGTACCAGTGTCCAATTAGGTATGAACACTGACTGCACCTTCTCCTGTCATGTCTGTCCATCCTGGCTAAATTCTGTCTCCTGACAGACACTTCTCTTGAAGACATGCAAGCATCTCTTCCAGTGATAATATGTTGCCTCTCATCTGCCAAATAAGCTTGAAATGAATCTTTACCTCTTGATTTTAAAAATAAAGGAGTAGAACAGCAGTCAGACAAAAACGTGTGCACTCACGATGTGATACTTCTGATGCTTCTTTAGCAACTCAAAAATTAAATACTATCCAATGAAGTGAGCACACTTATGTATTTGAGACACATAAATTGAAAACAAATATTACTTTCTTCAAAGAAACAATGTTCCTCCCTTCCCTTTACCCAAAACCATAATAGCCGAAGTCTTTTTTTCTGATCACCAGAGAGAAAAAAATCTAGAATGTCATCAATCACAGCACAAGATTCAGTAATATTTTCTTCTAAAGAAAACCAGAGCTACTTTTTTTTAAAAATCACATACTTTTTTCCAAACTAACAAACAACTAAAAGCTAATTTAAAACACTCCAGCACACTAAATGAGTCATATCTGGAGTGCATCTGTTTCTAGCCCAAGTTCTGTTTTGCATGGATTAGTAGAATATAGTTCTGGAATTTTAATCAAGTTGTTTATTACAGGCAGAGCTGCTAGCAAACAGTCTATTAATACAGTTGCCCAAAACTTCTCAGTTAAAAAAACACCCCTGCTTTCAGTTACTTATATGCTTGCCAAACTTTAACTACTTAAGCTGATACTTTCTACGCAGGATTGGGTAGATGGGCAGATTGGGCAGATTTGAGTATTATTTCTGTTTAATATTATTCTTTAACCTCATCCATATGGTTCATTCAGTTCTGAGAACAAAGATGGGGAAATGCCATCAGAAGTTTGTTTAAAATCTTCTATGCTTCCTTCCCTACTTTCACTTGGGGTAGAGACTTGTAATTCAAATGACTACAGGGCAGTAGATCCAAGCTATGAGCTTTTAATAAATAAAAATCAGATTTTGAATGCGGTTAGTACAATCACTCAGGATTCCAGTCTTGATCATCCTTCATCTCCTGACAGCTCCAGCAATGTGGCAAGACAATGTGTATTCCATTCCCACAGAATAATGAATGCACATTAGGAAAAAAGTTGGGTTTTTTTCCTGGGTGGCTTCTCCAAGCCACCAACACTGGGTCCAAAAGCCAGACTAGAGGGGAGGAAGGAAGAGTCTGAGACAGACTCTGGAGAAGAGGTGGATGGGAAAAGGAGGGTGCAAGAGCGATTTCTGGGACTGACCTGGCATGAAGCCTAGGGCTGCAGAAAGGGAAGCTGGACTGCGTTATACAAGGCAGATGCTAGATCTTACTGGAAGAGGAGATTGTGAAACACAGACACAGAGCAACAACACTAAATTTGGATCTGACAGGTGAGCAAAGAAAGAGAAAGGGAAAGACTGAGGCAACATTTGAGACTGGAATACAGATAGAATACAGATCGACAAAATTCACCTGAAGGAGCCTGAAAATTATATGCAACTAGAAGCACTAACAACTCAAAAAGAGTAAGAGATTGGTAATGAGAATAAAAGTTGGTGAGAAAGAAAACAAAAAAAACTGAGCAGGGAGAAGGCTGCTGAACACAATGAACTGGGTAAGGTGATGAGAAAAGGAAAATTAACAGTCATTGGGAATCATCCAATCTAGGATCCACCCAGAGGTGGCAAGGAGGAAGAAGAAAATATTAGGCATCAAGTGGGAACAGAATAGTGGATGTAGGAAAGCAAGGAAGAAGGCATCGGGGGTTAGCAGAAATAGCTGGTTTTCAGCAGGGAACTGTGAGTGTCTGGACAATTCCAATTATGGAAGATGAACTTCAAAGCAACAAAAGTATCTAGGATAAAGGGCTGGATTATTGTAGACAAGGTGTTCAGACTAAACACAGTTGACCAAGTGGTACCATGTTCAGACCAGGGTGAAATAGAAAAATGTATCAGTGCTCATTACTCTTTTCTCCAATGCTCAGAATTTATTTCTGAATGCCATTGATCTCAGAAAAATGTTTGTGAAACCAACTGTGCTGCCATTATCTGCTGGTATGTATTGATCTCAAGATAAAACAAGAGGCAACCACTGCTACCAAAAATGCCTGGAGCTCAAGTGAGAGAGCTCTGCACAATTTGTGTGGAGTGCCTAGTTCTGTTGATATACCATCATGAAGACAAATGCTGGGAAAATGAAACAGCATGCACCTCAAAAATTCAAGCTGTAGTCAAAGTGAACACCACTGTAAAGTAATACAATGCATCGGAAAGGCAGAAAATTTAAAAAGTCATCCAGATCTGAAAAAAAACTGCCATCACACACACAACTAATTAAACAATCTCAACTACTTTCTTTCTAGTTAGGCATCAAATGTCTCTTCTCCAAGGGCTCTCGAGATTCAGTTTCAATTTTTCTGTATTTTATGCATCCTGATTTTCACAAGTAGGTGCTGTTGACTTAATAGCAAAGTCGGTTGACTGCAAGGAACATAGGAATCTCTCGGATCTGTGGACTGCTCAGGGGTCTTTGACTTTCTTAGCAGGCCCAAATGACTGTAGCAAATGGCTCTGATAAAATTCTTATTGTAAAGTCAATACAAGAGACTTGCAAAGAGCTAAAACTTTATCTTAAGGGAGTACTGAAAACCCCACATTCCAAGAAACAAAGCTGGTTGGCGCAGAGAACTCAATGCTGGGATCTGAAGCAGCTGCAGAAGCAAAACAGAATGTTTCTTGCTGTGTGGAAGGGCTGCCTTCACCAGCCTTTCATCTCAGATAAGTCAAAACATAAATTAGTTTAGTGTTTAATGTTGTCTGGCAAGAGCACCAAAAAACTTTAATTTACTTCCAGCACTGTGGTTAACAGGCAGCTTGTGGTAATTCCCAACTGGGAGCAGGATGGATCTGGGCCTTGCAGAGCACTGGGAGAGCACTCTCCTCACGGCAGCACACGGCAACCACTGCTCCCTTTCCTTCACCATGGTTAAAATTCCCCTACAGAACTAAGCACTATGTAACTTGAATATTTCATGTCCACAGGCCTCAGAAAAAGCTGTTTTCTAGGAAGACGCGGAAAAAAGGATCTTAAAGAAGATCGAAGAACAAAACTGATATTCATTCAAAAGCTTTCAGTAAACAGCAGCAATAAGGAATATGGATTAATTTGGAAGTCCAATTCAGTACCCTTTAAACCTCTCTGGCCCAATATGCCCATGTCATCCAGTCTGGTTTATTTTTTCTTAAATCATTGTTAAAAACATTCTGTTTGTTTTGAAATTTTTGGCTAAGAGGCAGTGCTTTTATATCATAGCTCCTTAACAGTAGCTGAAAACAAGCCCAAAATGTTTCCAATCAGTTCTTGTATATCCAAAATGAGGTACCATTTCAGAGTCAGTTGGATATAGAATCAACTAGAATGTCTCAGCGCAGCTACCTGCATATGCTGTTATGTATTTACTCATGATTTTTGATGAACTGGTTCTTCACTAGGTGTGTGAACCTGAAAGTAAAATCGTACAGATGACATTTGAAATAACTGCATGAGCACCCTTTTCCCCCCAAAATCCCAAGAAACTATCATTAATGACTGGTCTTTAGCTCAGGATCTGGAACCTGAAGCTCCTCTCAGGAAATGTAAGAAGCCACTATCCCTTTCTCAAAGTGATCCTCAGAATACAAACATAGAGACATTGCTTTGAGCAACCTGTTTGAGTGGGAGATATCCCTGCCAACAGCAGAGGGGCTGAAACTGATGACCTTTAAGGTTCTTTCCACCCCCAGCCATTCTATTATTCTGTGACACACTACAGTGTTCCATGCCCGGCTGATGTGCTCTGAGTGCAGTTTTGGAATCAGGACATAAAGGCCTTAACTTCCTAACTTCTAAATAAGGGGTTAATTAGGCGCCAAAATCCCATCAGTCCAGCAACATCAAGAGACTAGTAGCTTCAGATATTTAAATCGAACTGGGATGTCTTCTGAGACCTACAGGACCAAGCAGCAACTATCAGAGGCTTTATGAATGCTCTGTGGCTGGCAGAATTCACTTGGAGATTTGGTTGAAAAAGTTCAGATTATTTGAAAAAAAAAGGAAAAAGCTGCAGTCCTGTAAGTGCCTTGAATGTTATATTTATAATACATTTTTAAAAATACTGTAGGTGCAAAACCAATGCCATTACGGAGATAACAGCTGCCATGGACTGCATTCCTTGCAAGAGAAAATTCACATCATATAGTGGGACACGTCTAAAAGCTCACAGCCAACAAGAAACATCTAACAAATGCTAAAGTCAGGAGTCCCACCTTCATTCCAAATACTTCCACTGACCTCTCCCTTTGTGTTGAGAACAGCTCTTCACTGCCAAGACAAATTTACAGATGCTGCTACATTCTTCCTACAGGCATCTCAAATTCTGAGCCTTACAGAGGTTTTTTCTCAAAGTTTGTCTATGCCAGACAAGTACTTAAATTTTTACAATATATTGTAGGAGTCTGCTGCAACAGCACTTAAGAGCGATTTTCCTTCCTCAACACTGTACTTTTGGCAGCAAACGTGATAATCTACGTTTAGAAAGTATGAATTCTATCAGCCTGAGTAGTAACCATAAATAAATTACTAGCAAATAATTGTCTGTTTGAAAGAGATGAATATTCTAGCAGTTTACAATCTCTAAATCAGGCAACAGACCAAATTTACTTTAAGTGATGTTGTGAAGTTAAATATCTCTGTGTGCATATATGGGGTGAATAAGAATGGGCATGTGTGAATATTCACATTCACAAATTGCATGAAAGTATTTCAGCTGAATTCAAACATACTATACTAATAGTAAATTTGGCCACATGGCTTCAAATTAAGAAAAATTAAATCCTTTAAAACAGTAACTGTAATGCATGTCCATGCAAAACACATAGAGGTACTTATTAACTGTGTCAGATGTTCTAAACAAAGTTTCCCTAGAATTAAGCTGTCAATTTTGTTATTTTATCAAACTTTCCATTGCATCAACTGCAGCCAAAATGTCCCAATTGAAAGAGAACAATCAATATGTATCTCGAGGGTAAAATGCAGCTTGATCAGTCTGGAAAATACATTAGTCACACCATGTGAGCATTCCATGAGTCCTCTGTGCAGGAGCTGAGGATGGCATTTGCGTAGAATTATTTAGTAAGGTTGTTCAGAGCACACAGTAATTCCTATATTATAGCCAAGAGTCCACATATTTATTGTGTATTTCCATGTGGATTTCTGTACTATTTGAGAAGGAAGTTAATTTGAATAAGGCTGGGAATTCAACACATAAAAGAAGTTGTTAAAGCGGTTCAGACTGTTGCTCTTCTGCTCAATTTCTACTCAAAAAAAATGTTGACGTTCACTTTTCATCCTGTTCTCTCATACTGAGAACTTGGAACATGGTAATGGAAAGAAGATTAGATCGAAATTATGATTGCAGATCATCTTCTCCAGACAGGAAGAGCAGTGTCTTAGAAACTGTTTAACTTCTGCTTAATTATATGACATGAAGAGTATGCTTATAGGCCACAGTTGAAGAGTTTGGAGTGAAAAACCTCAGCCTTTAACTTTCTGTACATCTAAACATGAGCAACAGCTTATCTGAACTATAGTACCTATAAATAACTTTGAAGATGTAACAACATACCAGAACTTTCCGCAATGCCTCCTGTTGAAGTTTCAACAGGCTGATTAAAATCTCACCAATTTTTTAAACTAAAGTATTATGGGACAAATTGTACCTTTCTAAAGAAAGGATTTTAATCTCTGAGTAGATTACCACTGAGTCAATGTTGAAGAGATTTTCTCACTAATCTCTTCAAAAGGAAGGCCTTCTAACTTCAAAACGATGGTAATCCTAATGACATGTACACAAGCCCTTCAGTGCTCCTCAGAGCCAGACCTACCATGTGGCTTCTCCAATTCCTGGCTAACGCAGAAATCACGACTTCACATTTCAGTCACTCACCAACTGCAAACCTCCCCCCACCAACCCTTATGTTCAGAATGTAAAGCGGAGACGAAGCAAAGGTACTGCTGTTTCAGGCAGCATTAAAATAGATTTGCCTATCCAAGCTGCTATCTGACACCTTTGACAGAAAAGGAAAAAGAATTTATTTCTCTGATATTTGCCCAAAGCCACTGAACTGACTCTTCTCTATCCCTTCGGAAGCCCAGGACTGATACATGACACTGTCCCATACACTGTCCATACAGTGTATCCCATACACTGTCCTCAGGAAGCTGTTCTGATACAGGAAATGTGATATTCTGGTCATTTACCTATAAGCAGAGTCTGCATGCATATTTTTAGAATGCATTAACTGTACATGCTGTAGCAAATTTCACCGCTTTTTGATTCTCCTTGGTATTGAAGTTGTGCAGTGTAACACAAGCAGGATTGGAGCACTAAGCGACATCATGAAAAGCTTAACAGTTCAAACCAGCATGGAAAGCTGGAGAAATACACATGCATTACTGCTTTTCTGTCACAGTTCACTGTAAGAAGAGGTGGTATGGAACTGGATTTTCAAGAAGAACTAAAAATAAAACTAGGTGGGAGAAAGTAATTTTCTTTATAATTGAAACAGACTTTATAGTTTAATGTAGTGAAGAAGTATTTGATTGAGTCAGAAAGAACTCATTAGTGGATGTAAACACAAAACTTGAATAATTTGAGCTAGAAGAATAGTGTCAAGGGAATAAATTAAGGGAGGCAGTTTTGCTATCTCTACAAATTTTGGTATACTCTGCTGAGATGAAAGACCACCGATAGGAAACCTGAACTGTTCCACATTCTAGTTTCCTGAGGGTCTCTGGCTGAAAGCTTTTCTTATACCTCACCATTTACTCTTTAGTCAAAATGTAAGCAAATGTCCTCGACAAAATGTAGAGAGTCTCGCTCATACACTCAATTTATTCCAGCCTGGATTATGAACATAATTTGCTTCTATCATTGATCACCATGCATCACTGACTGCAGCAGTAACAGCTTCCCTTTTGTTTTTCAGTAACTGCATTAACCTTTAACACTTACTCCCTTTCAAATCACAAAACAGAGTTTAAACAATGGCATAGCTTCCTTCCAGCCTGAGCCACTTTGCAGAAGTCAAGAATCATTGTTTCAGCCAGGTATTAAAGATTACCAAGGATCCTGCCAATGTTAGAAGATTGCAAGAAGAGAACGTCAGACAAACTGAATGAAATAAGCTTCCATAATACCACATGAGAATAACAAGTCACGTTGAGACTCTGCTGTGTTTCAGGTTACATAAACCAAACTATGATTACAGAAGTGAATAAATCCAGCTGAACTGTGACACAGAGTAATGACCAGTAACAATATTAGAATGAGAATTTTGAACAGAAAAATACAGTAACTAACCAAAGGAAGACACATTACCTTTAAAATTGTAATGTTCCACGTAAAACTTTCTACTGATTTTTGCAGTTTTCTCTCTTTTAGGCCTTCTCTTGCTCCTATATTGTGCAGGTTTTCATGAAACTCCATTGCTGTGGAGAATAAAAGAGGGACAAATATAGTATCTATTTTAGTGCATTTTTGTGATTACAGAGAAAGCAACTTAAAACTAATATGGCAAAAAGACGGTGAAAAAGCTTCAGAAATTTTATTCTTCAAGCACAAATCTTTCAGATGTAGTAAGATGCAATGTTATGCAATATGCCAATATATACAAATATATATAAGCCAAAATCCACTGAAGTGCCTGTTAGGTCATTGCTATACAAAGATGGAGCCCAGCAAGTATTTCCTATAGAAATATAGTCTCTAAGCACAACTGAATTTGTTGTACCACGTGTAAAATCCTTTTTGCAGTTGCTATAGGATGTAGACAGTAATTTTATTAATTACTTTCAGACAATAAATTTATTTTGTGTCTTGCTCTCTTGCTCTTTCATGCATTTACATAACAGTTGTCCAGCTTACAGCTTATATGGAGTCTGCCCAGAAAATAAACACTTTACCATATCCCTGAGAATAAAGGAATAACTGTGAAGGAAGAATGCCAATCGAACTTGCAAAGGAATGCCAAGGACATTTTACCACACCATGTAAACTACTGTGTCTACAAAACCTGTATCTGACAAACTCCAAATCAAAAATTTTTTGTCAAATTCAGATTAGCTTGATCTAAGCACTGAGTGGACCAATCACAGTCTGTTTTTATGCTGCACAGACAGCAGAAACAATTTGCTTTCCACGCTGCTGTTATAAGCCATATAAAAATAAACTTTAAACAGTTTCTTTCGCACAGGAGAAGTCAAATGTCCTTCCATGGGTACACAGAGTAATGTAACATGGCTTACAGCTACTGTCCTGTGAACGCCATAGTTCAGTTATGCTCTTAGGATCTCCATCTCTAATAACACACAGGGCATTCTGAGGTCAAAAGTCGGCAAGTGGTTGCGATATACATCTATGAACGTAATAGTTAAAGCACAAATTATATTTTAACTATGTTGGTTGTGATCTTCTATTTGCCCAGTGAGTGTATGTACTTCAAAATTTACATGCACTAAATTACCATGAATAAGCATATAAACTTGGGTTTGCTGTCAATCTGAAAGAAGACTGACTTTTAAGGACATTATCTCTTCTTCATCATCTCTCTATCCCATACTCATGCTTCATTAAAAGAAAGAGAGATGACTGAATGTTTTCATTGTGCACTCCCTTACCTTACTCCCACCTATACACACACACATATTTTAATAAGTATTCATAGATTCATTTGAAAGGCAAAATTGTTCTTTCCACCTTTTCTTACTATTTTAAATTTTGCTACAAGAAAAATAAATGGCAAATATTTTCCCTGAATTAACATACTGTATCATTTGTATTTCAATCACTTCTCTATAGCTCTGCCTCTGCAGTCTCAAATGTAATGTTCGTGTTCTATTTCCCCAAAACAGATTTCTATACAGGTGAGAAATCAAAGTTCATTAACCCATCACTGTTGTAAGTATCCATGTCCTGTTCTTAAATAATAAACTCCCAGTATGATTATGGAAAGATTATACACAGATCCATATTTACAGTATTACACTTGTAATAAGGTAGTGCATAGAGCCATCACAACAGTACAGATTTTCTAATCTGTACAATAAATTCTGAGACATACTGGTAAACTTTTAAAGTTCTATACCTCATTTCCATCTTAATAATTATTGCATTTTAAGTTGGTAGACACCAGCAATCGATAATAACGAACTAAAGTCAGTTCGACAGATATTAAGGTTAATGCTGAGTGCCTGCATGTTAAATGTGGAATTAGTGCTTTGTAGGTTTCAGATTATTTTGATGTATTATGAAGTTCCTGATATCATAGATGTGGGCACAATGGTGACCATGTATTCTGCCAGCCAGAAAAGCTCCTTTATGTTCACCAACAACCTTCTGTGGTGATGCTCTTCCAACTCTACACTCATGCTATGATACACTTCTGTCCTGCCAAAGCCATTCCACCCCGGCTAAGTACATTTGGAAGCTGGCAGGAACATCTCATCACCCCTCCTCAGAAAATTAAACAGTCAGATCGTCCTACCAGGCACACACATGTAAAACCTCAGCTAAACAGGTGCCTCCTGCTTAAACAGCACTGATCACGCCCCTATCCTCAGCATCTCTCACAGACTGGCCAACTCCTCACCATCATGCTACACTAAACCTATCCTACTCTGAGCCTAAATATACAAGCAGGGACAACTAGATTTGAACTTTATTTCTGCTTCCATTAGCTCTTGCCTGATTAACTGAAGTGAATTATTTCATCTCTTTGTCTCAGTGTTTTCATCTGCTGAAAGGAATGAACTGTATTTGCTACACAATATATGGACAATTAAATTTTAGAGCATGAATGCAGCACAACATTTAACTGTTGACTATGTCTCTCTTGGCATTCTTGTATATTCCCACTTGGTTTTCTTGCACTTTGCCTCAGAATTATTTCATGTATTAACTATGACAATGGAATAACACAAGTGTTAAACTCCAAAATTAAACTTCTTACAAGATAACAGAAAAAGGAAAAAAAAGAGGAATGACATTCTCTCAGCTAAATTAATAAAATAAATTACATGTCCATATAAACCCATGTGAATGTGCCTTTAGGATATGCTTACAAAGAAAACTCAATGTTAAATTACTTTTTTATATACACAATTTTCTGTCTCCTTGCAAGTAAAAATTCAGCTCTCACTCTCATTAACATATAGTAAACAAGTCACTTTTATGAGGCTTAATTACTTCTAGATTTATTAGTCAATTAGTAATTTTGAACTGCCTGAGAGCTCTTGAATGATAACAGGCATACTATTAACCTGATGTATTACACACTGTATGTTTGCATACACCACCTCAATCAAAGAAAGCACAAATTAGTCAGATTTTCCATTTATTGTGGCAGATGTTAAGAGAGATATAATTTTCTCAACTTTCTGAGTGACCATGAAGAACATATAGGATATGTGCTCCTCTGTTTGGATGGTATTTTCTGTGCTTTAATTTTTGCTCACTGCACAAATGTATTTATCTACAATGAAATTATTATTGACTGTTGCCTTGAGCCAGAAAGCTCAGATCTAAAAAGCTCTTTTGACTGGAGATGTCAACTTTACTAAAATCTTTATTTGCATAGAACCACTGAGGTTGGAAGGCAGCTCTGGAACAACCCGTTGCTCAAAACCAGGATCACAGAGAACAGGTGGCCCACGACTCTGTTGAGGTGCTGTTCAATATCACCAAGGGTGGATATCCCACCTTACCTGGGATTGAAGTGAGGCTGACTGCTTTAGTCCTACTTTCTAGCTTCCTTTAACTTGTTTGACTGTGGTAACTCTACTGCTTATGCCAGTGTGATGATGTTTCAAACATCATTATTTGATTCCCTTCTGAGTTTCTGCTCGGGGGTACTAAGGGCACTTAGTTTGCATAACCTGCATTAAGAAGTCTGGTCATGGCTGCATAAGTAAGGATGAGCTGACAGAAGCCATACAATTTCCTAAGCATTTGCAAAATGAAAACTGATTCAAGACTTCCACATTAAAAAGACCAGCTATGCAGTGAAACATTCCCCCCAGCTATTGCAAAGCATGTAAAGACACTTAATTTATGTAACAAAACAGCATAGCATGATTCGACAGCAGGTATGTACAGTGAACAAAATACTGTCGACAAATTTTCCTAATCATAACCAGAGATTTCACAGCATATTCTCCTCTGCAGTACACTTATTTATTCTAAAGTATTCTCATAAGCAATCCTTCAGTATTTCCAAATAATATTTTCCCCAGCAGTGCTGAATCTCTTTCTGGTTCCCCAGTGGATGCTGGTTGCTTTGAATTTCATGATTGTCTCAGCCTTTCCCTCTCTCTTAGACCCTTTCCCACAGCCCTGGAATGCATTAGATAGATTTAACACTTCTTCATTCCCCCAGGAATACCTAACCATCCAAGATGCTACTCTGAAATTTTATGCACAATTCTCTTCTCCCATTTTCAATAACTTCAAACAGCATGAGGAAAAGAGAAGTACTATAAGGCTACTCGGTGCAGTAAAAGCCATGTATCATTGAGGAGACTAAGAAAAAATTTGCTTGGTTAGTCTTGCAAAAAGAAAACCAAAAGAGAAGCAATTGCTGTCTAGGTACTCTAGACTAATCAGGTAAGGCCTTGGACTTCAAAGGATCATTGCAACTAAAGAACAAGATAAGGATGGATGTCCACCAGCAAAATCAGAACTTGGGTAAAAATTATTACCATTGTAGATGTGGTTCTGTGATCAGCTTTAAAATGAGAAAATTACTCAGATCAAAAACTCCTATTAATTTTAAAATACAGCTCAACATGATGAATTTTCAAGAGCTGTACTAGGAAGCAGATTTAAGGGCCCGACAGTCCTGTGCTTCCTCAGCCAGCTGCAGGATGAACTACAGTACTACAAGCATAGGATGTCAAACCTGTATTAATTTATCCTTAGCATATTCTGATGGAACATTTATCTCAATAAACTCAACAAGGACTAAACAATTGTATAGAGAGCAAGGTGTCTTATTGCTATGACATACTTTAATAACAAAAAGTTCTCCTAAATGAAACAAGGCAATATAATTGTCTTGACAAGATGATAATTTTGAGTCATCTCCTGTCAGAATAGCTTCCAGACTAGAACTTCAGCTTTGTTTTATGTCCTGGATTCTTAGTGTTTAATTTTTTCACAAATAGTTCAGTAGATACAAAACCATTCAGAACTTACAACATTCATATGAGCTTAAAATATGTGTTATTGTTCTACTGATGCTTGAAATGCTAGAACAAAGATGGCCTCCATATTGTTGTAGTCCCAACATTGTATCTTCATTAAAAAATATTATTTGGAGATATATCTCAAAAGCAACATTTTTTATACTATTAAAAGACACTCATCCTCAATTGTATTTAGCTTGAAAAAATAGTTCCTTCCTTTCTTGAAAATGAAGCTACTTCATATGAAATTCATTATCCTTAATTACTAACTAGAAATTTCACCTGTTGGAAGTTGGTTAGCAATTCCTCCCACTACTGGGCTCTCACTATAGTTCCTAAGTACCATACTTCAAATATTAATTAAAATGTATTATATAAAGCAGCATAAGTGATTCTGCTATTTTTAAACTAGTTCAGAAGAATGTATTAAAAAGGAAAATGAACTTAGGTCACTGAGCTGCACATAATTATGGTTTTACATACAATATATGTATCTTTGAACTCTCTGATGATAATTACACATTTATTAAAATCAAGATGTGAAAAGAAACTAAAACATGGAAAAGTGGAGGACATACCTGTACGGTACAAGTTCAGAAACATTTGGAACTAGATTTGTTTGCTTTTGTAAGAGTTCCTATCACAAAGTCCTGGCATAAAATCTCAGTTTACAGCAAAAAAAATTCACACCTTTTCTTTAACTGAGAACCAAAATACTATTTTTTAAAGGAATCTTTAGCAAAACAGCAAGCACAACACTTGCTTAGCTGTATTTCTAAAGCCAAAGCTCTCCTTGACATGCTCATTTGTTTTCTTTGATGAAAGCTTTCTTGCCAAGAGATGATTTACAACCCAGCTGAGACATGACTACACAGCAGGTGGGCTTCTCCTGCTATGTTTTTTCTCTTAACAAAGAACTTTAGCAGTGAAATAGCAAAGTGATGAAACTCTGGCAATAAATGCATATACTGAATAGGCCTAATGTGATATGAATAACAAAGCAAAATTTGACTATGTCTATATGAAATACACAGTGGTAATACTCCAGGTATGAAGCACTTAAATTTAGTCAAGACAAATCTAGTTTATTTCACTTCTGGTAGAGCTCTTTGATTTAAAAGCAAATCAAATACTTTTCAAAAGAGCTATAAATACAAAATAAAAATAAATTAACATTTAAAAAAATTTTAAGCATACGCAAAATACCTCACAGCTTTTGATTAGGTTACCACACCTTGCAGGGCTACGACTATGTAGACTCAAACACTTACAAAGATGCTGTAAATAATTTACGTACACAGGTTTGTTCTTTGCAAGAAAAAAAATCCAAGAAATCAGTTTATATATTCAAATATTTCTTCCTCCACTGTGTAGGTTAAATGGTAATAAAGGAAATGAAAAATTCTAGGGAAGGATTTAGGCTGTAAGTATTAATTTCCATATATAAATATTTAATTTGCTTATATAGCTGCTACTCTTGGCCACATCTTTGAAAGGAACAGCTTTAATTTTTTACAGCATTAAATATATTTCTTAGTATTTTTATTTTAGATTATATTACTTAAACAGTCAGCAATTTCAGCCTCACAAACAATTTCCTCTTAAAATTAATTTTATCACAAAAAGAGATTGGGAAAGAGCCTGGCTATCAGACCCTATCAGCAATAAATCAAATCCATCATGTTAGAGAAACAGTAGAAGTCACTATACTTGTAAATTCTCATATATTTTGCTTACAAAACACTCTTCACATGAAGATTTAAAATGAATAAACTCATGCTTAGCATACCTCTGTATTTTCTAAAAATCATTAATAACTGCAAAAACAGAGTCTTAGCAGGAACAAAGATTAGATGCTGAAGTACTTGCAAACACTTAGATTCCACTGAAAACACTGAAAAAAATGTTGACCCATAACTAGAGAATCAGAATTTCTCGGCAGATTCAAAGAATATTTTGCTGCATATTTAAGACGCTCAAGTCGTGAATTATTTGCATTCAATATATTCAGATAACTACTTCACAAAAGTATACAGTACCTTAATTAGTTGTTCAGTATTTTTAAATTATTTTTAACTTCTTTGTCACTGTGCACTATCTCTGTAGCAAGTGGAAATGTTCCTCAGACACAGACATGTATGTACTGCCTCTACTTTGGTGGTTAAAAACCATTTTGGTGCCCAGTGCCTTATTATTCTTGAAAAATAATGAAGACAAATGGCATACTTCAGAGAACCTTTTTATTCCATCCTCTCAAACAACAGGGGCATCACACCCTGCTGAGCACCATCCTTTCTGGATCCTTTCCTTTAAATTAGCATTTAGTCTTCCAATCCAGACTCAAGCAGCCCCATGTGCAAAGACAGTAATTCAGTTTTCCATACAAGAGACTTTCTTCAACACTGGGGAGCCACTGAGGACTTAAAATGCTCACTAAATTCTTTAACAAACACCATCAGAAGAGATTCAAAGTACTTGCAGTACGAACCTTTCCAAAGAAGGAAACATGTAACATCTATGCTACAACTTCATTACTTCCAAGGGTTACTGGTTACTACCAGCTCCACCCTTCCAAACACTTTCAAGAACAATCCTATGTAAAATTACCCTTCCAGATACCCAAGTCAACAAAACTCATATCAACTGACAAAACTCATAAAACCCACACCAAAACTTTTTCTGTTCTTCCAAAACAATGCTGCACAAAACTGACAGAGAACCAGAGCTTCACATATTAAAACAGTTGCTCTGGAAAATGACTCATGGTATTCCACCCCCAATGTACAGAAAACTTTATTCCACAAAGACACTCCTCTGTTAAAACAGACTCTCCTTCTGAATGGGGATCAAGTTCAGTCACTACATGTGGGAGAATGAATTAAGACTGTCAATGAAGATCATAAACAGAAGAGAGGTACAAAGGAGAGGATTTTTTCCACAGACTGCTGTTTCCATCTTTTGTTTATCAGTCTTGACATTCAAGAGAGACCAACAAGATTTTATTGAAAAGTTTCTGATTTTATTGAATGTTAGAATGCAGGCTTAATACAGATATTGATTTATGGCACATTGTAACTTTTCCCAGTGTTCAGATCTGGCTGAGCCTACATTGTTTCACTGGCAATAGTAATGAATCTTTCACTTTCACAGAAATCTAACTTCTTTTCTAGCATTGCATTAACAGGAGGGGGGAAAACAAGGCTTCATGTGAAGGGGCAAACTCAAGAGAGTAATGCAAAACTCTGTACTGCTCAAGTACCTGCCCTAGTACCAGTGAGTGAGATCATTAAGAAGTATGTGAGATGTCTCCCAGGAATCATCGACCCATTTGCAAAATACATCAGATTCACAAAAAAACCAATACTAGCCAAGGTATTACAGGGAGCTATGCATGAGAAGCACTACAGGGAAAATGTAGTGTATGACTGGTGTGAATAACTATGGTGAAAAAGATGTGAGCATAAAGAAAAATGACTCATCACCTATTCACTAATACTATTCACGTTGATCTAAGTGCAATTCTTCACTTCCCCTCCTCCTCAGTAGAATGGAGTTTCAAGAATATTCAAGGTACAGGACAGGAAAAGGTTCACAGAGCCAGGGAGCACATGCAATGACAGTATAATCTGAGCTTCTGTGGAAATTTGAGGAGGAAGGAGAAATAGGAAGGAAAAGTACAGAAAAAAAGGAGTAGACAGGACAAAGAGCAAACAAGAAAAAAACAGGTAAAAATGATGGACAGAATACAGAAAGTTTAGAAACATAAATAAAGGGAATAATTTGAATACACCCTTTTTTTTTCTTTACTATAAGCAAAAGCCTATTGTGCTAATATATATTGAAAATTATGTTGTGACAAGTGTGGAGAAAGGAGTTTAAACAATTGATAACTGGCTTATTAGAAAATGGGAACATAGAGAAAAGAAGGAAGAGCAGGTATTTCAAAAGCATGCAGACAGCCTAAGAGGGGTCTCCAAGGAATGTCTTAGCCATAGCAGGTGACGCTGGAGTTTATGTGATGGTGATAAATATTACAGACTGCTTTCTTTTGACAGTGAACCTCATAAAAATATAGCAATTGATACAACTCTAAGACATAACCTGAGGATCAGCATATCCTACTGATGGCAGTCAAAAAAAATTAAATATTCTCAGGTGCAAAGTCCAATTATAACAGAGCAGCATTCCTTCACTCCCTATTTACAAAACAGTAGTTTAAATGCTTGGCTTCTAACCAAGAGTAAAGACCTGCTGACGAAAGGCAGTATTTCAGAAGATATGGATTAACAAATTCTGCTGAACTCCACAGTACCCAAACCATAAAACCCATAAATTCTCTTTCAAGTCAGGGACAACTGCAGAAATATTGGGAACCTAGTCATTGCCTTTCACAGTTTAAATAAAACCTCAATTGCCTACCTATATACCAAGTCAAAAGTGCTCCTCAATAGTTAAGTACATAAATTTCTTTTACTCTTTTAGTGGATTATCTAATCTGCCAGAATATTACTTTTTCTTACATGTTTTATTTTGGTGAACTTGAGTCAAAAACCAACTTAGAATACAAATAACCTGAACAAATAGTAATAAGAAAAAGCTCAGCAGCTCAGTAGAAGTGTTATCTTGCTGGAAAGCCTAAGTAGTAACAGTGGGGAAGTTGAAGTTCAAACTATTTGAATAAAATTGATTTTATTCCCTTAACTTTCAAGTACCAGAAGCATTTGAAGTGTTTGTATGGCCATCATCCTAGTATTTTTCTGCATGCAGCTCAGATTAACCTTTTTCCAACAGATTCTGTGTACTGTGTTTATCTTCAATGGCATCCAGAATGGCTGGATATTTCCTTTCTTGAAACCATATCCTGTTACTAACGCTGCTGAAGGGCTGCTTTGAAGTAGATGTTAGAAAATATACTCCTTTTATGTCATTCATTACTTGCACTATTAAATAAAGTCAGTCGCTGTACAGATGGGATAAATAAGACAGACTCTGCTCCAACAACTCAAAGAACCAAAAGTATGAGGAAGAAAGGGAACAGATGGATAAAGGAAGAGTGGGGAGTACAAGGAAGCAATGAAAACTATTTTGGTTAAGGTGGTAGGAGGACATGTGTCAATCTAGCTATATTTGTGGGATAATTTTAAAAACAAATTCAAAGGAAGTAGCCTGGTGGATGTTTAGGGAGAGCCTGCGGGACAACATGATAGAAAGCATGACAAGGGCTGAAAATCCAGCAGGCACTGGAAATTCTTGCTACCAAATGAGCAAGTGAAAGCAGCTCAGTCCTGACGCACATTGAGGAAAAAAGTATAAAAATCCATCCAGGGACAGACATCATCAAAACGACAGCCAGGAAAATGACGTGCATAAGGCAAAACTACGATGGTCAAATGCAGAGAAAGGACAGTGTAGTTGAGATCCCAGAAAACAAGAATCTGAACAAGAATTATGGCTGCACAGATGCCTAGGGAAGGTTATGCCTATAAAACCATATGGAAAGAAATATGTATGTTTTTTATCAATCTGAATTCTTAAAAATGAATTCATCCTTACTTTGAGCAAACAGTGCTGAAATACATATTTATGCATCATATTAACACTAATCTGACACTGTAGGAACTCCATACAATAACTTCATTTTCTAATTAAAACAGAAACCTCAGAGACCATTCCCTGCAGGTATTGTCAAGGCTATCTTTTCCCCTACACTCATAAATTTACCCTCATTTACTGATTTTATATTTACCAAGATTGTAGAATCATAGAATGATTTGGGCTTCGAAGGGACGTTAAAGACCATCTAGATCCAAACACTGTTCCACCACACCAGGCTGCTCAAAAATCCTCCAGTCATATCTACACTTGATTAAACTCAGTAGTTCTTTGTCACCAGCAAGCTGTGTTTGGTAATTATCACTCCCCATAATTTAATGGATATTTGGAAAATTCTTCTGAGCTTCCACTGCTGAACACCAAAATGAATTCCTAAGTTGTGATTCTCTCTTTTAACCAGGGATGAGCTCAGGCATATTTGAATTATAGAGCAAAAAATGCAATGGAAGATTCAAAAGAGGAGTTCAAGAATTAAGTGATTTGGGTACTAAGGAGGCTATAAATGGGGTAAGGTGACCAGGACATTCAAATTCTTTACTCTAGCAAAGATACAGGAACATTTTAGGTCTCTAAGAGATTCAGGGAATGGATCAGATTATCTTTGAATTCCCTTTAGCTCTTTGATCCTGTTTTCTTGCAGAATCTTTAACTGGCTTAATAGCAACAAAATAAATGGCACTGCAGTCATCTTGAAGTTATGTGGATTTTTTTCCTTAATTCTGAAAAGAAGCATAGTGCAGTGGGAAGCAAAGTAATATCACATTCCCATATCTTTTCATTATTCGTGTTATCTAAAATGCTTTCAATAACTATTTAACTAAGAACTGAATGTGTTGAGCTGAAATTAATATGCTGCTATGAAGAAAACAGGGAGGTTTTTACTATGGTTGAATTCTAAAGAACTGAAATGAGGAGAGATGTTTATAGTTAAATGCTCTCAGAGAATATTAATAGCAAAGAAGCCAAATTCTGGAAATAGCCATCCCAGTAATTGTATCTTTGCTTATCCAAAAGGCTATCAACCAAGGAAATAATACTGCATTAATTTTCAAATTAGGTCTGAATTCTATAGGAGGCCAGAAGTCTTATTATTAAACTTAAGACAGATAGCAGTCCAACAGAGTGAATTCACTCTGCGTATTTAACAAAGTTCTCTTATAAGACTGCTTATGACAGCAAAAATTTACTGCTTATTTGTGCTTTGTGTACTTCTCATTTTAGCAGCTTTTTCACTCTTTGAGCCATAAAACAAAAAAGCCCAGACAAAGGCCTGATTTTGCTTTTTCCTTATCAAGAAACTCCCTAGGAAAACATATAATCTTTTACTCGTAATTAGAGTAGAATTTACTGAGATCATGAGATCAATCAGCCATAAGATAATCTTCAAAACTCATTGATACTAAAAGGTAACACAGTTCAGCTCATTCATCTTTAAAAATGCCTTGACCCTGCAGGGCTAAAGCTGCCCTAAATAGCAGGATCTATTACATAATCCATACTTAGGCTTATGTCACCATGCTGGAGGGTTCTCATTTGAAGGAGATCAAAATCTCCACTAGTCAGCACAGGCTTTAAGTCTTCAGCATTCTAAACAAAGGATTCCTGGACCCATCTGTCCCCATTGTAAAATAAGGTGTTAAGACTCAAGAAAATCAGACATGTGGAAGTTTACAGGAATCCACATAAGCTAGTAGAAAGCAATCTTTTCTAAAAAAGAAACAATTCTAAAATACATAAATTCAGGCAACTAGCTTTTGCCTTACCTCTAAACAGAGCTAAACTGCTTCAGATGCTGGTGACACTAAAAAATAAAGGCACACTATCACCACATAAATGGGAGGTGATTTAAGAAGCAAGCACAAACGTCTACCAGGCGACGTCCTTGCAACAAGCACAACATATTTTGTGCTTGGTACTGCTGTGGCTTAACCCCAGCCAGCACCCAAGTACTGCACATTTGCTCACTCCTCCTGGGTGGGATGGGGGAGAGGATCAGAGGAGTAAAAGTGAGAAAAAACCATAGACTGAGACAGTTTAACAAGGAGAGCAAAATCTGTGCAGACAAGCAAAGCAAAACATCATCCTGTGTAAGCCCTGCTCAGCAGTAACAAAAACATCTCTGCACTGTCAGCCCCATTTTAAAGCACAACTCTGTAGCACAGCCCCACACCTGCTACTAGGAAGAAAAATAACTATCCCAGCCAAAAGCACCACAGTATTTCAGATAAATCCCTGCATCTATCAATAAGATACATGAAATAACATTTTGTCACTCGTGGTAATTTACGTTTGGTATTTATGTTTGACTACTTCAAGTAAATAGGGCAACTTAAAATGTTCAGGTATTTTGACAGTTCTATGGTTTGGCTAAAGTTCACAGTGTCTGAGGAGTACATGCTGTGAATCAAGGGGACATCTAGAAATTCTGAGTGGGTAATCCTTCCTTGCTGCTGATATAAGATGGACGCCACTGTTAATAGGAGAGAGTTTGTAAAGCAAGGCAGAGGGTGTAAGAGCATTATTTTTTGCTTTTTGGGGAAAAGGAAGAAAACAAAGACACTAGAATTTGTAGGAGAGCAGAGAAGTAAATCAAAGAATGGAAGAAAACCATGGAAGATAACGGGAGCTGCAGGATGCCGAATATCAGGTAGATAAAAATGTATTAGTATATAAAAAGCTTTTGTTCCAATTGAGTCACGCAAAGCATGGCTGTAAATGCTTTGGCTGAGCCTTTGGCAGCATTCCTGTTTCTGATGCAAAATGTGATACATCACTCCGAGCAAATTTGTAACATTATTTACAAAACAGTTATAAGGTCAAAAGAAAACAAGCATGTTTAAACAACAAGGTCAGACATACTATCAAAACAACCAGGAAACCTTCAAAACTCGCTTGTGCCCAAATGAGAAAACTGTTACAAAATATCGTGTAAAAAAAAGAGTCAGCTTGTGAAGGGGTCAAAAGAAGCTAGCTATACCACCTATTTCAAATATTTATCAGAGCCAGGAAACCTTTCAGAGAACTTGTGGGAACCACAAAGAACCAGAGGGCATCCAGCCGACAGATCTAGAGAAATACAGGAACCAAACACCTGCTTTGTGAACTACTGCCACATAACTAGCAGAAGGCAATGATCTGACAATTCAAGCTTCACCAAGGCTCTTGAAGACACTGGGCTAACACAACAAAAGAAAAGTTCTCACATAGAGGAAGAGGAGCAAATGGTTAAAAAAATTTCAGCGGGAAGATCATTCTCTTTGTGTCCAGTAATCTTGTGTTTTCATTTGTGTCAATGACTATACCGACAAGCATGTCCATGTATAAAATACTTGCAATTTCCAATATCAAGATGTAATTCTATGAATCACTGATTTCTATGTTTGAAATGTCTTTGCATTCTTAATGAATGTGCCTAAATTACAGTAATCTCTTTTTTTTAATGAGGTGTTTTGTTGTTTGGTGTTTAGGAGTTTTGGTTGTTCGGGGTTTTGAGGGGTTTTTTGTGGGGTTTTTTTGTTGTTTCTTTTTTTTTGCTATTGTTAAATATAGGTTGTAACTTTTGGGGAAAAAAAAATGCAATAAGTTCTGTATAATACTTTTAAAAGGCAGCTTGTACTTACCTGCTTTCTGACACTGTACTATCTTCTCATATAAGCTATCTGTATTTTCTACCAGAATCCTGATGGTGTGAATCATCTGTAGAGAAAATAAATTAAAATATATAGGATATTAGTGAAATAAAATTCTACTTAAATTTTTTAATCTGCAAACGATGCTTAAAATTGAATTCAAATCTATAAACTAATATTTATCATTAACATCGTGAACACAATCATTGTCCTGGTCATGAGGCAGAGAAATGCCCTAACCATAGCATAAAGGCATAAAAAATACAACAATTTTGGGCTGGGATCTGTGAATACTGAAGCAAAATGTCTGTTCCATATCAAAGTATGCCTATCAAAGCAACTGGAAATTATACAACCAGGCAATTCACTTTTGGTGGCTTGGGTGAGATGAACTGGATGCAATTTTCCTCTTTCTCATTCACTGCAACCTTCAGGATGATGATGATCACTCATGACCCAGTGTGTCCTTTTTCCTAGGCATCATTCCATTGCTTTTCCAGATTTTTTCCTCTACATTTTCCCTTTTGTGGCTTGACCGGCACATATGTATGAGACAAGGCTTTATAGAGGAAAACAAATCACTTCAGGCTGGTAGTGGAGGATAAGAAAAATAAATTATTCCTTTAGCTTATCTTTCTAAACAAAAAAAGCCTTTGAGGGAAGCCCAGCTGAATGCACAGTTACCAAGATGGAGCCGTGCAGAATTTTCAGCCTAGGGTATGTACTGAGAAGTAAGAACTTTGCTTCACACCTTACCCACTGACATCTCTGGTATCCACTCAAGCAGACAATTTTCTCTCCACTAAAACAATGACTAAGTTTTTGACATGTTACTTATGTGGGTGCTCATGTGGAACTTGCTTTTCCTTAGGAGACCACAATTTGCTTTTAACAGGAGGAACATTCCATGTCACAGGAAAAAAGAGCCCAAACCTCTCTAACACTCTTCCTTCAGAGAAAAATTACTGTAAGAGGCATGAATTCCTTACACATATTAGAATGAGCCTTCTCCAGCTGAATGACATTGAGGCTGTTTTTCAGGACATTGCTCCAAGTAAGGCATAAATCAATTTTCAGAAGCAAGCAAGCAAGTCTCAGATTTTTGATTGCAACAACTGTGCAAGCAAGGAGGAAAAACACCTGCACAAACTACTCTACAGGCTTCTATAACTGTCAGCTGCACAACAATCTGGTTTAAACAAATGACAAAGCATTTAAAAATAATTATATTTCTATTATTTTGGTTGGAACCAATAAAGAAGATTATGCAAAGCCTGAAATTTTTAGTCCATGCTACACACAAACAGCATGTGGATAAGCAACTTAAGAGCATGTGGAGGTCATCACACTAGATAATTTAATTTGATATTCACATCCCAATTATTCTCTATTTAAAGTATCTACTTAGCCTGATTTATATTATGTCGGTTGCCAGGTTTGTTTTAAATAAATGTTAATTATAATATATGAAGTAAAAATAACTTGATCAGGTTGCTAAGCTGCGAGTGAAACTTTAGCTTACTCCATTTTTAACTGAACTGTTCTTTGAATATAAATATTAATTTTCACTCAGGCAAAAACTACCTATAAATAGATTTATGTTGATTACTATTTAAGTGTAACAAATTGAAGACAATTTAAGTAAGAGAATACTAAATTTCACCCAGGCAGAGAGCACTGCAAACTGACTATTCCTAACCGGTCAAGGGAAAAGTCCTATTTCACTGTGTTTCATTACTATTCAGTCTCTAAAACAGAATTCACAAATTGAAATAAGCTCACTATAAATTTGCTTAACACAAGGATTCACCTGTTTCAATATGTATGTCACATAACACATTTGTTTTTGCAACGAACTTAAATGGAGAGAACCAAAACACAGCTGATGTCAGCTGCATACTTCCAATAGTTGATGTTATTTTGCTAACTAGCTGAAAGGAAACTGGAAAGCAGGTTTTTCTGGATTGAAAATCACCTTAAAAATGAAATGCTGAGCACATATGACTCGGGCTTTTCTGGCATGCTAATACACAATAATAAGGACTAGAGATGGATTGCCTATCAAAATGAGTCCTTTCACCCGAGGTTCAAGGTATTTGTTTTGAAGGAACTGTAAGAAATATTACAACTGCCCTACTCTGTTTTCCTGACCTCATGTGTATAACAACATAATTTCTAAGTCATCTCAGTTAGGTCCTATTCCAGACACAGAACACATCTATCTGCTCTGCTTCCTTCATATGCCCTGCATGAACATCAGATAATTTAGAAGCAGTGGAGAACAAATCTCAGCTGATTAGAAAACTTACTCTGAGGCACTGCACTGATTTTCAGAAAAAAGAGAATTCTAAGATGAATAAAAATGCATACATTACTGCTTTTTTGTTTACCTTCTGTATTGACAAAACAAGAAAGTTTTACTAGTTCTGAAGATGAAAGGAAAAGACACTAACAGCTGTATTAGTGTTCTTTCATCATGGTCAGGTTAACACTGAAGAATTTATAATAACATGTCAATTTCGTATTTCACAGTTCCAGTATGGAAAGCTGCTGAATACCCTCAGATCAAAAGGAATGCCCTCTTTGGAACTTCTGAAGAAAAATGGCAATGCATTTCATGTGGCAGAAATTATTCTAATATCCACTTTTATACTAGCAAGACCAGTAACAGTTACTTTCATTATCTTTGGTCTCTAAAATACATGCAAAGCTGTATTTAAGATTAACAGCACTGCAGAGCAAAACTGGCTGAGGTAGCAATAATTCAGGGGTTGAGTGCCACTACCATTCAATCAGTATTATGGAACACCCATAGGTTCAAATGTCCTTCCCTAAGAAAATAATGGAGCAGTATGCTGTGTGCATGAGTAGGTGTCACCTTCTAGTTGTGCTTGATTAATACAATAAGAGTATTAATTCATTATAATTTTATTCTTACACTGCTCTTCACACAGTCACCTTTTCGTATGTATTCAGCTGTTTGTTAAATTAATCTTATGGAGTGTTTGAACATATGAATTCTTTCTGGTGTTCAAGCCAAAATTATAACCTCATGAAAACACTCATGAGACTGAAAGACTTTTGGGAGACACAGCATATGGAACAACTACGTATAAATGGCTATATTTAAACAGAAAATTAGCCTAACCCAAATGATATTGGTATGTATAGATGCGATTGATATAAAAGTGAAATAGAAAATGATGAGTAAGCAGGAGCTTCGGTGTGAAAAACACTACATCTGCAAGCAGAGTAAGACATGGAAATCTCAAGGCAAATTAGTGGTGGAAATTGAGGAGAAAGACCAGGCAGAAGCTGCTCTACACTAAACTAGCCTATATTGAACAAGCCAATCAAAAAGCAGGTATTTCCTAACCACATCCAACTTCTAGAATATTTTCAGTGACAAATCTGGAAAGAGAAATGGAAACAAAGGTAATGGGGAACAACCAGATCATTACCACCTGGTCATTAAAAATATATTGCAAATTACCCATGCATATCCAAGAAAAGAACACATTACATGAGGGATAGTAAGCTGTCTTTTCTAGCAAGCCTTCTACAACACTGATTCACATTTCCAACCTATGTTGTGGTTTTTTTCCTGGAAGCAAAGATACAATATATCCAAAAATGTAATTTAAATATAGAACTGGTAAGATATAATGCTGAAATTGCTTCAACTCTCCTTTCAATTCCCACTCTACCACCACACCCCAACCTTAGCATGACCAGAGAACTTCTCAGGTACTCATTACAGAACAGACTATCCTACTCCTTTTGTTGGTCAGTGGACAATGGGAAATGCAGAGTGGTATGCTTTATGTGCCTTGAAGTCATCACATTTTTGCAGAGGCCAGGTTGACAGTTTGATCTATTTGTTACATTCTTCAAACTCTACTGGTTAAATCATGCAAGCATTTTACCTAGTTATTCTAACAAATGGAGAAATATCAAGAAAAAATATTTTAAAAATTAAATTATTATTAAGGAGTTTCAGAAGTAAACACTAATTGATTTGCCCAGAATTCTCAATGAGGATGAGAGACTTATATTATTATATATATTGTTCCTACATTATAAAGCCAATGATGACAGTTAAAAATCACAATTGTTGCTTCAAACTGATGGAACTGCATTGTTAAAAGTTCATCACTTATGTGATGCTCACAAACCAAACGAAAAACTAACATACTGAAAAAAATCTATCCTCCTTCTCAGCCAAACAGAACTCTCTCATTAAAATGGTTACTTAAAATTAAATATATACATGTCTAGGCTACACTTTAGGATATTTTTTTATGTTTCAAAGTTTGTTGTCTGATTTGCTGTTTCATGGAAGAGTTAAGTGCTATGAGCTAAAACCATGTAAATCAATGCAAGTGCCCACATGTATGCACACATGCATGTACTCAAAACCATCTATTTCATTTCAGCTGAATTTGAAAAGATCTATTTCTATCAGGTTCACATAGACAGGTCTTCTGGTAGAAGCTAAAACATCCTGTTTATCCCCAGGGGAAAATATGTAACTGAACTCAACTGTAAATATTTTAAATATCACATTTAACATAGGCCTTGGGAAGGAAATCTTTCAAAAACCCCAGACTTTATCCAATCCTCTGCATGTGGAACTGGTTGATAGCACACAAGGAGACATCAGCTGCATTTTAAAATGGAAAAATCAACCAATGATAAACTGTGTCTGGCTGATGAAACCCAGTGAGAGAAAACACCTTCACTGACAGAATTGCAAAGCCAAGGATGAACGGTATTTTTAGCAAGAAAAGCACACCACACACTTAGATTTCAAAATCTGTAAATGTGTTGCCAATACTGTTAGACCTACATTCCAACAGCAAAACTGAAACCATACTTACAGTAGGTATAAATCAAATCTTCATTAAAATGGCACTCACATTCTACTTTCATCCAAACCTCTGCACATTAGATGTATTTCTGAAATCATAAACTACACCATTTCCTAATAAATGTATGTATCTTTAGTAATCGAGAAGCCAAACTGGAGCTCTTAACAGCAGTAATAAACATGTGATTTGCATTTTCCAGACATTTTATTATGCCCAGGAAGGTACAAACAGCACCAAGAGCAAACAGCACTTCACAAATATAGGAAACCAAACCCAGGGCCTCCCAAACTGCTAATAGCATCCTCACCACTTCAAAAGACGTGTTACATAGTGAGGATCAGAAGCTGCTACCATTGCCCCAGGCAGAAACAGCAAGGAAAGGAACTCTGGTAGGGACTCCTTATAAACTCTTTGCCCACAAGAACTATTATAGGTACTGGGAACTCAAACAAAATATGGTCAGCTCCAACTGAGGGTCTGTATAAACTGTATCCAAGCAGTCCACTATTCAGTACCAATGCACCAGAAGGCATCTTTGCTGTGGCACTGGAACAAGCAGAAAAACTATTCTTAGTCTTTTCAGTGACAACTGCTGTGGTCAGCTTGCTCTGCAGCTGCATAAGGAGTTGTTTTAACCTTTATGTGCTGCCTTTTATTCTCCACTGGAGAAGAATGTGCTATAGCAAATAAGAAAGGAAATTACTGTAAAATCAGACTGCAACCCTCACGTCTCAAATGAATTGTTCTAACAGTGTGGACACTACACTGAAAAAATTCTAAAATACCCAACTTCTAACAGGACCACCGTAAACAACAGAAGTCAACTTCTACCAAGACAAAAACATTCACAGCTTTCCTCTGTTCTGCCAAGACTGTCACCTCGGTGTAAACGGTTACAGTTGGCTTAGCCTGATTTCCCTTTTGTAAACCCATGCTGAGTTTTTCCAGTCTCTTTCTTTTAAGGCCACAGCTGGAGCACTCATCCCAGTTTGGGGTTTTCCAGTACAAGAAATATATGGACTACTGTCCAGCACAAAACCACGGAGACTGAAGGAACTGGAGCATCTTTTATACAAGGAGAGGCTGAGAGGGCTGGCACTGGTCAGCCTGGAGCAGAGAAGGCTCAGGGGGAATCTTGGGTGTCAAACACTGGAAGAGGTTCCCCAGATTGACTGTGGAGTCTCCACCCTTGGTGATATTAAACAGCCAACTAGACACACAGCCCTGGGCAACCTGCTCTGTCTGATCCTGCTTTGAGCAAGGGGTTGGGTTGGGGTTAGATGATTTCCAGAGGTGCCTTGCAATCTAAATTATTCCACGTAAAAAGGAATTTTAGTAAAGTTGACATCTCCAGTCAAAACAACAGAGTTTTCTGGCACAAGGCAACAATCAGTAATAACTTCATTATAGATAAAAATCAGGTGTGGCTTTGCACAGAAAGTTGAAAGCTCTATAAACAAAAGCCGATCTTTCTCCTATCCAAATACAGTCCAAAGTACCAAGGTAAGAAAATTAAGCTGCTACCTGCTACTTCTCTACACACAGAGGACTTATCACATCAAACCAAATTTCCTTCAAAGCAGTAAGGTTTTTAGCAAATGTATTGTCTAAATTATAAAATATTTCTACAACTGTGCAAGAAAATAAGTTTAGCACAGAAGCACAGGGTCACTGAAGTTAGAAGGGATCTCAGGAGGTTAATCTGGTCCAAAGCCCCTTGCTCATGCAGGGCCACTTACCGTGGCTGGCTGCCCAGGGACATGTCCAGATGGCTTTTGAGTATCTCCAAAGCTGGAGACTCCACAACCTCTCTGAGCAACCTGTTCCCATGTTCAGTCACCCTTACAGTCAAAAAGTGTTACCTGATGCTCTGACAGAGCCTCCTGTTTTTCATGTCAAGCCTTTTCTCCTGTCCCTGGGCACCAATTAAAATAGCCCATCTCTGGCCTCTTTGCATCCTCTCCTCAGGCATTAATATACATTGATGAGATCCCCCTCAGCCTTCTTTTCTCCAGACTGAACAGCCCCAGCTCTCCCAGCCTTTCTGTGTAGGAGAGAAGCTCCATCCCCTCAGCGGCCCTTTGTTTGACTCTTCAGCACATCCTTGCGCTGGGGACCCCAGGATTGGACACAGCGCCGCAGGAGTGGCCTCAGTAGCACTGAAGAGAGGAGAAAGGGTCATCTCCCTCAAGTATAACTTATGTTATAATCAAGTTTTATGCTTCTCTTTAGACTTTAAACCACTGTCCTCTTCAAAATAAAAAAATAAAAAGGCAGATGAAATTTCCATTATGCTTACTGAATTCACTAGCACATTATGATAAAAATGTAATGCTGTACCTGACAGTCGCAGTTTATCCATTTGAGTGGGAAAAACATAGGAACAGACTCTTGGTTTAACTTTTTCAGCCTACCTTTCCTCTCTCACTTCTTGTTGAAATGTTTTATATTCTAGAAAACATATACACGGAAAACGTGGGGTTTTTCTCCAGAAAGAAGCAAGAAAAGATTATGCCATAATACATTTGCGGGATCAAAAGATATGAAATCCACTTACCAAAACTAATTCTTGTAGGCCTGAGAAAAAACAGGATATAATCTGTGGTTAATTCTGCAGTATCCCAAAATGAATTTACTTCCCCCAGTTTAAGGAAATTTACCAAAGGAACAAAGAGTCCACAAGTCCTCCATTAAAGAGTCTTCTATTTGGTCTTAAATCCTCATGAGTCAAGTATATGAGAAAGACTAGTTTGAAGACAGAGTAAATGTAATAATCAGGAGCTCTCTTCCAAACTATGCACCCAGGGACAATAAACTCTTTTAAATCCAACAGTCACTTCTTTTCATTTTCCTGGTAATATGGTTTTTGTAGCAAAATTATTTTCATAATTTTAAAACTAAAGCTGATAGAATGAAACGCCATGTGAAAAGTGGACAATAAGTAAGGACACGTATATGAAATGAAAATATCCTCTCTCTGTGTAAGAGGCTAAAATCCATCATCTGTGTGAAAAAAATTAACAGGTAGTTAAAAGGTTATTTCTGAAATGAGAACTATCAGTAGCAGTTCTAATAGCCACAGTTTTCTTCACACAGATGGAATCAAAAAGACAAACACTAAATTTAAATTTCATTGAGAAAACGAACTCCTACTGGAAATATGGAATACCTATGAGAAGTTGCTATGAATCTGACCTATTTTTATGCTCTCCCATAAACATTTCATTGGACTACATTAAAACAGGACAGAAAGCTACATGAACTCCTCTTCCTAAGTACCTGTATTATTTTATGCTCTTATGAATGCTGTGAGTCAGCCATTACACATAATGGGATTAGTGAGAGGATACAAAAACTTCACCCTTTATGCTCTCAACAAGAAATGCAGAAATCTTGACTTCACAGAAGCACTGAATTGTCATTATCAGAGCTTTTCAATCAATGCAAAACAGCCCATACTTTACAACATTTGGCACCGGAGTCTTGAGTATCCAAAATTAGACATTTGCTTTGTGGACTGAAAAAGCCCAGCATGAGCTAAGGTTATCATCTGCAGCTCTGTTTTTGGAAGCATAATTACAACCTTCGTGCTGTTATAAAACAGGAAAATAAAAACTGATAATAAGCAGCACAACTCTTTCTGAAGAAACTGTCCAAGCCACTCACTCTATTTTCCATGAATGCTTTGTTTTCAGTTTTTGCAACAGACTAACAGCTACACAATCAGTAACCATTTCAATTCACCTCAAAAACCAGGATCTACAATTACTATAATTTATTAAACATGGCAAAAACCATTACCTGGGCTATTTGCAATAATAAATTGCAATGAATGATGTATGCTTTCCCTTAGATCTCTTCACCACCAAACTATATCCATTTATTACTTAAATAAAGACAGTTCTATTCTGCAGAGACTGATAATGAAAGTAAGCAATACTGTAGAAAGCCAGAGGCAATAACAGAAACAGTGATACGCTGTGTGTTATCACAATTTAAATACTGCATCTGTGTTGTCAACTCTGAAATTTACTGTTTTAACACACGTTAGAACAATCTACCACTAAGATTGGAAAGTCTAAGCAGCTACATACCTCACACCTCAATGATCTTTGCAAATCTGGGGCCAGCACTAATTCATACAGCTTCCAGAGTGCTTAGCTACTTTAGTGCAGGAGCTACACCTACTATCACTAACCCACTATTGCAAAATCACACCTTTAATGCAAAAATTAACACAAGTCTTTAACAGTTCTTTCCTGGTGGAGCACCAGGTTAAGTCCAATATTTACTTTAGCTACCAGAAAAGATCTAATAACTTTAAAAGTCTAAAAATGTAATGGTAACTTTATTTTAATATGAGCATTTGAAAGGAAACCTTGTCAAACGCTTTGGAAAATCTAACCAGACTGATCTGCTGTGTCTACATGCTTTTTGACATCAAAGAACTCCAAGGGATTAATGAGCCCTTCATTTTATAAAAGCTGTATTGACTCTTCCCCAACATGAGACATTTCTCCATGCTTCCTCTGATTTTCTTCTTCAAAACAGTTTCTACCCATTTTCACAGTACAGATGTCAGCCTGTCTGATCTGTAATTTCATAATCTTCCCTGGAAATCTCTTAAAACACTGGTACCACACTAACAACTTTGATAGTCAGTCTCAAGTGAGAGAATACACACAACAATTAGCAGTTTTGATACATCAACTCCTGAGATCTTTCAGAACTCTTCAATGAGTATCTCCTCTTTCTGGCGTATTATTTTCCCAGTCTTTTGCCTTTCCTGCGTAATATCTTCTGCTACCATTTCACTTACAGATGAATTCTCCAATTAGTCTTTCATAAAGAAGCATTTCATGTGAAACCTTAATCTCTACAGATATATGGCTGTAAAAACTAGTTAAGTATTGCAGCTTTGCCTCTTTAGCTGGGCAAACATTTTAAACTAGTGATAATTCATCAGCTAGTGATCTTACATAATCTTCGAATGACTTCTGTTTCTGCTTTTTCAGAAAAGAGGTTACTGTTATTTTTAAGTCTGTGCAGATCATTTTTTAAATTCTTCATTGTCAGTTTTCTTCTATTTCTTATTTAACCGTGGCAGGGTTAAATATGGATCCTGTCTTCCCCATTTGCACATGACTTCAGCTGTTTAGAAGATGCCTTCTTCTCATGAGAACCTCCTCCATTTTGTTCTCCCTGAGTGTTTTTTGATAAGTGGTACATATTTACTTCAAACTCCCCAGGCGGTATCTTCAGTGCCTGTGATATCTGTTCTTTGTTTTATTTAGTTATGCTCTCAAGTATAAAAGCAAGGTACAATAGCTTTTCAATCTTCTGTATAAAGCATTTAAGTTTTCTTCTTCATAAGCCAGATAATGCTAAGAGGTAAATTGTAACATGGAACACCCACGGAGCTTGACTTCAAAGTTGTGGGCTCAAGAACAACATTCTGAAACAACTGGGCTCAGAACACAGTTATCATGGTCTATGCCAGTCACATACTCCTCAGGAAAGGTATTACATGGACAAATCTGAATTTTCTTCAAGCACACAATGCAAGTAGTGAGCAGATGTTATCATGTGATATCCAAAGATTGAGTTTTACTACAGGAGACTGATGACATTGAACTCAGCCTCTTCTGACACAATCAGAAACTGAGTATTTAGGCCTGTGCACAAGTCGAAGCATCATATTCACTCAGTTTTAGGAGAGAATTAGCAGCACTCAATCCAGCATTTTTGGTTGCCCCAGAAGTCTGGAACCTCAAAGGGTAATTCAGGGAACGAAGGCTTCTCACCCGAATAACTCTGACACATTAGTAGGCCAAGTTGAAATAGAAAAGTCTTGCTCTACTTGCTCTCTCAAGATACAAATCTATAATCACAGCATGATGACTGTAATCTTCCTCACCGTATTTGCACAGTAACCATAACCAAGGACCTAGATCAACAACATGTAACTGATACAGATTTTACAAGCTAAGTGTAATTCAAAACACATCTGCTAATCACTCTTAGGCCCTGTGAAAGAGGTAATGGATACACCCTTCGCTTCCTTCAGAATCATGAGGTTCAATCCAACATGCCCAATAAAGAAGTACTCCACTCAATCCATATTAATATCAAGATGAGTTTTAAAAGTGGAGACTATTTAAGATTTTCAGCAGTAGCTGAAGTATGAGAGGATTACTAACATTTTACCAAAACCTTGACAATCAGTCCTTTTCAGATAGGCTTTTAATAACTCCTATTAGTATCAGTCCAGTCTGTAACTCTACCAGGTACAGCGTCAAACTATCTGCTTTCCAGTGGGAGGGACATGTTCAAATTCAAAATATAGACTTATTTCGTTTATGTCATTGCTGAAATTCCCAACTCTGTAACTTAAGTTAATGAAGTTAGCTTCTGCATGATTGTACCTGCAATCTGCTGTATTGAGTCAGTAGCTGGAAAAAGCCAAAATAAGGTATCCAGATTTAAGCTTACTACAGCACTGTTCATCCCCAGTGATATGGTGTTTTCCAATTTAATAGCATCACTCTATTTTAATAACTTTCATTTTCATTATCTCACAACTCTCACCACCAATAAACACAGACCTGCTTACAAGTCCATCCCTAAGGTGTATATACAAAATCTATTAATCTTGTTTGATTTCATTTAAATCAAATACAGACCTATACCACATTCTCTAGACATTCTGAATTACAAAATCACCTCAAAATTAAAAAAATAAAAATAAAAAACCATCCCCAGAAACTGTGAAAAAAAATTGAACTAGCAGCATTATCTAATTAGGATTTAATAACATCTAACCCCAATTAGTATAGCAGTGCTACTTCTTTTTCACACAGGTACGGTTATCTGCCTGTTCTGTGTTAGTTTTTCTCTTAGAAGTAAATGCCTGCTTGCAAAGTTCAGAAAACCTTATCCTCAGCAGATGGGACACTTCATCCTCCACTAAGGGCAGAGACAGTCAAGTTGTCAACAGTATCTGGCTTTTTTTGTACGGTCCTCCAGCACATCTTTGCAGTGCTATTGTACTCATCACTGAATAATGCTGCAGACTTAGAGTGAGATTTTTTTTTCTCTCTCCCTCTTGCCATAGTACAACTTTTAAGGTTTACTTACTGTTTATCTTAAAGGTTATAAGACATTAAAAAAACATGCAATGGTGTGGAAGAGGCACTTGCCTTAACTCCAAGCTTCAGTCTGCAGCACTGATCAGTGATGGGTGTGATGACACCAACAGAGTGCATGCTGAAGTATCACATAAAGGAAGCTGAAGTTCATGAACAGGAGGGAAAAATAAAACATTGTTAAGCACTGAAAAGATGGTAGGGTGAAAAATACTCAGGAGCATGGAGAAGCTAAAGAAAAATACACACCTTAAATTTTTGCCTTTCTCAAAAATTCCTAGCTATATTTGATTTTTATTATCCTGAAGAGACATTCCAGTTCCTATAATATGGATTAGAGGGTTTTTCAACCCATGACTTAACAGCTCCTCCATTAATATAGCAGTGAATGCAGAAAATTTAAGAAAGCACTAAGTGCTGCATGTTTAAAGACAAAAACTCCAAGCATCTACTGATACACTGTTTTATTTCATTTACCTCATTGTTTCTTAAAAAAAAACATGTTACACTGAATATACTCTTTACTTTCCATGTGTCCCTGCAGTATTGCACTTATTTGCAATTATTTCAAGGTGGACTGACTGTCCTGCAGTTAAGGTCTTGCATCAACACTCACTTGACAGAGCAACAGTGAGTCCTTCAAGCACTCCCAATGTAAACAAATCCTGAATAATTACAATCTTGAATATTACTTTCTATGTTTATTATCATTTTAGAGAAAAAAGAGTATTTCTGACACATAAGAATCCCTTCATTAGCTAAAAATACCATAAATCTGAAACAATCACAGTTTGAGAATGTCATTACCTGTGCCATATGGAGAGGAAACACAAGGTAGTGACAGCCTATGCATGCATTTATGATACCAGTCAAGGTTTGTTTCATAAACACCGAACTCTATCTTTGTTATCCACAGGATTTCTCACAGTACTTGACACACTGGAAGTACACAGTTAAGTAATTCTGACCTGTATTGAGGCCTAAGCCAGCAGAAAGTAAGACAAGCAGGTAATCATTACTTTGACAGTACATTTCTTTCTCAATTTGGGATAAAGAACTCTCATTATTAAGCAGAATTTTACACCCATGTGTTAATTAATCGTGACAAAAATATCCCCAAGTCAAAAGTAATGAGGTAAGATTTGTCCTTTTGAGGGCTCATTATATTAATATACACCAAAATTATACACCCCCCCACAATCTATAAAACTGTCAGACTCTAAACATCTGCCACTATAGCAAATACCACTACAGGAACTAAACAGTGTCACGTTTCTTCTGCTCTCTTAGAGGAAAGGATGACACAGATGTCTCCCACTGTTTCACAATGTGCTTTCAGAAATAAGAGCACGGGAATATGTCTCCCATGGCTGACTTCATTTTCCAGCATACCCTAGAGATTTTAATTGCCTGAAATCTTTTGTCAAACTGAACAGAGTATTGCCAAAACCCAAATGTCACAAATTGAAATGCATCTCATTACTTTAACTTATAACTTTTATTTGATTAAAATAACCTTAAATTTACTTATCTTCAATGTCATTTAGAGCTAGAAGCACTATCATTCCCTTTGCATGAAATTGCGTGTTTATATTTTAAAGACAAAAAAATGGAAAAATGCTTTTTTTTTGCCAGCAAAAAAATGTTCTATTACTTTTACATGTATAAGTAAAGTATAGATTTCTCAAGTACAGAAATATTCGAATCATGTATAGAGTATAAGATGTGTGTGGGAAAAAAAACATATGTGAGAGACAAAGAGCAAACCAAACTTAAATTGTAAAGATTTCTGGACTCACAAGTCACCTTTGTCTGAGTGATATTCAAACAAAAAGTATTTTCCAGATTTAGAACTAAGATATTAAGAATCTAAAATAGCTTAATAACTAACAAGCAGCATCACCACATCAGAACAAACTGCAGGTAGAGACATCTCCATCAAGGGAACAGAACATCTTTCTGTGTTGCAGCTGCAATCCCAACAGCCAAGCTTGTTTACATCCTAATTACAGCGATATCCTGTAAGCCACCACTAAGGGGATGTACACCCTCTTCTTGTAGCTGTGCTATCATTCCAACCAGATTTTGTCGTATTTACAGCACCACTGAACTACATAAACTCTGCCTAAATTTCTAATTATCAATGAGTGGTTTTTTGAGTTTAGTAAAGCACAATTCTAAAGCTACTTTTTCTTTAGAAAGCAGATTACGAAATACACATGAAACTGGGTTAATTTTTCTCCATTTTTTTTTCCTGGCAAGTGACTTGATGCTGCCAGGTGAGGTTTCTCATTTTAGCACACTTATAATATGATAATTATTGCAAAATTATCATCACATGACAGAAAACATTAAATAAATGAATAAATAATCAATTACACTCTGCCAGATTAGTTCAGTGGAACTAAGGAGGACATTTCAAATCACACTCTTCTGGATGTTTTCTCCACATTTCAAATTAATGCAAAGCAGATGTAAATCAGTATTTATTGGTGTATTAGTTCCTCCCTCCTTTTTTCTTGCTACATGTTTAATTTCCAGTTTCTAAAGACACAATTTATGTATTTACTGAAACATAAAGTCTGAAGTTAACATTACAGCTGCTTACATGTGTAAAAATGGCTAATCAAATGATATCTGTAAGAAAGATAGAGAAAAGGAAAATAAAAGGGCATGTGCAGAATTTTACACACCAAGGTGCTTATAAAACAACAATACCTAAAGCAGTGCCTGACATTTTTGTATTCTACATTGAGTCAAAGCCAAAATAAACCAAGGTTCACAAAGTAGAAAATGTGAAGTAGTAAGAAGATTACAGTTATACCGTGAGTTTCAAACTGCTGAGAAACAGGCAGATCAATACATCCTCCTCTTCATGTTAAGTCCTCTTGATTATAACCACTTTACCTTCTGAAGTGTGCAAACACGTGTTTGCATGCAGTATATTAATAATCTCTATGTTTTATTCTGTATGAAAACACTTCCAATTGCTGTACTTTTATGGGAATTACCTTCAAGCACAAGTAATGAAGCACGAAATAGGAAGTCATAGGTTAAAATTACTTCTAAAGCAGGCATGGTACAGTATATTACATATATATTTTAAAAGTCTTTGAAACAGACAATATAAGACAGCCACAAAAAAACTACTCACCATTTCATATGCTGTTACAATCTTTTTCAAGACCTCTGGAACAATCCCTTGGAGCTCCATAGTTGGATACTGATCACTGAGATTCACTACTACCAGGGGTGTATTATCAGGCCCAACCAAGTGCATAGACACTGCCAAAATGCACTGCATAAGATTTGCTACAGGAGAGAGGCCACATAATTCTTTGAATGAAACTACTGCATTCTGCAAAAAGGAAAGAAAGAGTTTTCTTTACAGTTAAATATGAAATTTAAAGTCTTATTACTTCAGGATAAAATACTTTGCTGTTATACTTGAGCTACAATGTTGAGCTACAATTACCACAGCTTTTCCCTGAAGAACTGGCATTTTCAAAACCAAGCAATATCACACATACATTTTACAAAAGTGGTAGAAATTCACGGAATGTAGTACATGCCACAGAAAAAAACCACATCTATTTAGAATATCTCCTCATTATTATGGCTAAAATTAACTACAGAAATATACGGAGTAGTGGTTATATATTTTGAAAAATTTTAAGACTTTTTTTAAATGGCATCAAGAGGAAAAAAAAAATTAGATGCTGAATGTCCCAATTAAGTAAAGTGAAGTAGAAGGAGGAATTCAGCACATTTGTAACTTTAAACATACCTGAACTACAGTCCAGACATACTGTGGATCTGTGGGCTCCTATTTGGTATGATTCACAAACCCAGCACTCCACTATTGATGTATTCCCATCATACAGTCACACTTAAGTGGATTTTTTAAGATACTTTAATTTAAATACTGGTTCTGTACCTTTCCCTAAGATTTCTAACTGTTGTATTTTATATCCAGTATGGTAGAATATAAAGCCGTAAGTTTAAACTTGGAGAAAGTTTACAGGATTGAAAATACAGTGTGACTCAAAGTAGCCACTGACATTCCATGATGGGAATATTGTCAGCACTGTACAGAATTTAGGATTTTTGTACCAATTGGGAACTGGTGATCTATGGCAGATCTGGAGTTTGTGTTTTCGTAGGAAATAAAAACAAAACCAGGGTATATTTAAGCTACAAATGTGCTCAGTGCTCCTTTCTCTGTCACACCAGGGCAGAGTATGTGGTACAAATTTTCATTTTAATCCAAATCACTTTCCATCTTGCTGGCATGGTAAGAGTCATTTGTGGACATGTCATCTAGAAAGACATAATGCCAACCTTAACTCGCACAGGAATCAAATGTGAAATATTTTGCTGTCCCTTTATCAGACAAAACACCAAAGCAGACTTCCAAAAATGTATGTACAGCATATTCATGCAAAATTATGTGAACACTAAATTGCACCTACCCAGACACTTAGAGTGTACTTTTAGTAAATATCTAGGAAACAGAAACTTCTTTTATCAACTGAGGTACACTTCAATGACACAATAATTACACAGCTCAAGAGACAGACATGGGGAAGTCCATTCTAACAGATTTTGCTTAAGTACCATGGATAAGTCATTATGAACAACCATTTTACAGAGAGGTTAACGAGGAGCCAGGGAGTGTATATATTCATTAATGACAGGCAGGACAGGACTAATATACACCACTACTGTGACTCTTGCCTTTGGACTTCCACCTCTATTCCTCATACTGTTGACTTAAACATGTAACATCACATCCAGTTCAATCACCCATATTGTACTTTTACCAGGGATTAATAGGTAACAAGTTATGACATAGCTTTTGTCATGGTAATATAGGAACAAAAGAAACAAATTCTATATTTGCTATTCTTATGCAGATTTAGAGAAACTATTAAACTTGCTGCTGCACATTTTCTTTTTTCCTCTTATTACATTTTATATTAAAAAATCAAACTAACCAACTTTGCCCTTTATAATCTGGCTTCTGAGGATATTATGAGGATATAATGATCATAAAAACCATTACAATTTATAGCAAAAAATTTCAGTAATACAGAACTTAAACAAATCTCACATTCCCTGACATAAATTGATACTTATTTTAAATGAGTGGTTTATTTGGTTTTATTAGCTGTAAAAATTTAGCTACAGAGTTTAAATGGTGCACATTATATAATCTGTTAGGAAAGTTAAGAAAAACTAATCTTCCCTCGTGTGCCTAAAATAAATTTAGTTGATAGCACGTCTTTCAAACTGACAGAATAAAATACATAAAATACCTTCTGATATCTCATGTTCAAAGAAACTCCGCTGTACAGTCTGTTTGCAATTATATTATACTGTGCATACTGCAGCATGCACATTCAATAATTTAATGTAGCTACACAAAATCCTGTGTTTTCACTGCTTAATCAACTCAGTTCTTCCTTGAAAAGTATCTTAAAATACAGTATATTCTTCATATGACAGAATTCTAGCCTTCTAACCTCTAGGTTAACTACAGGTAAAGTTCATTTTACATGCAGCCTGTCATTTGAAACATTTACGAATCAAAGTATGATCCCTGTATTTCTTTAATTATCTTTTAAAATAGCAAATTTATATACCAAGTGGAATGGGAGAGCTGCATAATGATGTACTAATTTCTTCTTTCATATAAAATTAGCTTTAAAACTGTATTACTATTAGATTGTCTTAAGTATAAGATTATTCACAAAGGAAATTTATGTTCACTGATGTGCCTTTAAAACCCAGAATCAGGTCTCAGACATTTCCTTTAATCTCTTTTCCCTTAACACTGTATAACACCAAGACGGTTTGATAGGTCAGTCCATTTGAAATGACGATTCTTAATTTTGTTGATCACTGCTAGTATTCCATCAGAAGCTCATAAATAGTTAAAAGTTTTATTAAATGGAATGTAACTTTACAACTCAATTTTAATTACATTTTAAAAAGGGGTTATTTACCTGGAATCTCCATATTACACATTTTTTGAAGTGAGATCTCTCGGCTTCCACAAAACAAAGCACCACAGACTGGGCTTTTTCCCTAAATTCAATGCGTTTACCAGCATGATATTTAAAGTAGGACAACTTCTTCCAGAAGATGTCTTCTAACACCTTAGTGCTAATGCCATGTATTTCTAACATAACTAGGAAGAATCATGGAAAGCAAATGGAAAATAAAGCAAAATGGAAGCAAATACTTTCCTGAAAGTACTGCCTTCTATTTGGAACTAAAGAGAAAACATAACTTTGGTGAAACTATGTACAAGTTTAGATGTACAAGTAAGGTCTCTGATAAGCATTAAAGTCTCCTTTCTCTATCTCTTCTGCATTCTTCCCACATCTCTACTTAATTTTTTAAAACTAAAATAGTGCCATACTTTCTTTTTGTGTATTTCTATTATTCCTTCAAAGACATAGGATGAGTCAGCACAGCTGAGTTCCAACACTGGAGTCATATTTCCAGTTCACATCCAACAAAATACACATGTGCATTCAAGGTTGCATCAGTAGACAGTTTACCTTAAAGAGTGTTCAGAATTAGACTCAAATAGTTCAACATACAAGACTCTTAAAAAAACAGGTATTCCATATGCATCATGATACAAAGGTACACACATGAACCCAATAAATTGATTATGAAACTGTACCTGCATATTTTCTCTCAAATCCGTAGCATCCCGAATAGGTTGGAGGGCATTCTTGAATACTTCATCTATTGTTTTAATCCATAATGTTCTCATAGAAGCATATTCCCTCGATTTCTTGCCCTTCCTCACAGAGAGGCCCCTCTTGTGAGGTTTCCCACCACCCCTTCGATTAGTAATGGCCACATGCACAAACAAGGAAGCATGAGCTAAACTTTCACCAGTCAATGACTGCAGAGGAACGTGCCGATACCCAGTCTGGAGACACTCAAAGGGAATAGTGTATTGCCCAATAAACTCGTCCCCAATGTAATCATCATCCAGCACTACAAAACGCACCATAGCTAGCTCTGGTAAATTTATTTGAAATTCAAAGCTTTCATCAAAAATTGGATTATCCCCGTTCTGATGCATAGTTTTCGTCCTTTGCTCAGCACAGTCAGCAGGGATTCCATGAATTTCAACATAGACATAAGGATCCACAACGTCACCTTTGGCACCTGATCCTTTGGGTTTAGGGAAGTTTTGCCCACTGATGATTTTAATATGAAGCAGCTGAGGCGAAACTCCAGGCACGGTGTCTTTTGTGTTCGCGCTAAAGAAGGAAACTTCTTCTCTCATGATGGCAGGACGAAGGACATAGCCACAGTTTCCATTTTGTCGAAACCAACCAATGTTAAGGTCCATCATTAAGCCAGGCGTTTGAAAGTTCATTGCTACTATCTGACAACCACATTTCCAAAAGTCCTGGGGATTCATATTACTAGAGTCAATCCTCATAGGACTGGGGAAAACCCTTGCGAGAAAACGCTTGTTATAATTTACAAAGTCTCCCGGGTTTTCGTTGGCGTATTTGCTAGCAAGCACTTCGTTAAAAGAGCACACTTCCCAGTACTTCTGGAGCTGAAACGAAACTTGAAACTCTTTGAACTGAACTGATTTACATATGCTTACCAACTCAGAGAGATCTTTACAGAGCTGGAATCGCTTCCCTGTCATTGAGTTCTGCTGTTCTACCCCCTCTTTCGCCACTCTCTGTGACATTTCTGCTCCTTCATCTTCATCTGTAACATCTCCCTCTAGTCCAGAACAATTAGCAGAAAGCTTCTTTGCCTTAATTAGTATTTTCCCTTTAAGTGATTCCGGTGATGGAAGATAAGACTCTTCAATGTTCGGAGACTGCGTATGCAGTTTGTCCCCCAAAATTTTCTTCATGTGTTGTACCATCACCTTCTGCTGCTTAATAGAACAATGATTTTCTAAACACAAAATAAGAGGGTATTCTGAAGCAAAAAAGGCATACTTGTTAATAATGTCAATCACACTACGGAAGACAATCTGTGATGTCATTGTATGCCCTGTGTAAATCACGGGCTCATTATCTGGACCATCCCACACATCCAGTTCAACGCTTCGACAACCCATTTTTAGAGCACGAATGTAACCCGTGATGTCAGAAGGCCCTCGAAACTGATCCTCTATCAAGTATGTATTATGAGATGAATTTATGAAATAATGAGATAAAGGTTGTTTCATATCTTGACAAACTTTTTTATGCTCTGGATCAAATATGTGGCAGTCTGGTGAAGTAAGGTAATTTGTAAACCCGTCTATAGAAAGACAACCCTTTTCCTGGCCCTCTTTGGCTGGCTCGTATTTCTGAATAATTTCAAGGCTTATTTCTTCTGTGACCTGTGCCATACCCTGCTCTGCTTCCAAAAACATCATGAGGTCCTTGGTATCTAGAAATTCTTTATTGCTTGAAAACTGAACTAACAGGAAATAGATTTCAGGTCTGGTACAAAGCTCATGAAAAACTTCAATAAATTCTTCTTTTGTTACTTCAGTACCAGTTTTTTCTCTGGATCTATGTAACTCCTTGAATTTTAATTCAATTTTATTAGTTTTTAAACCAGGGTTCAAGTCTTTTATAAATTGTACGGCATTACATAGGGGTATGTGTCCCAAATTATCTACATCTGATTCACTGAACATTTGTGAAAGCCACGAAGTCCGCATATTATCTTGAGTAGTTCCTAGCATATCTAGAGTGTGTTTTCCATAAGAAATCAGGTATCTTAAGCCAGTAACCCAAATATTTGCAACGTCTGCTGAGTTAGCAACCAGATCTAGTGACTCATAGTTTTCTCCATATATAATTGAAAACGCACAATCCTCTGATATCTGGTCATAGATTCCATTGCTGCGAAAGATATCTGTATTTTTTCCCGTTCTTACTTCTTTGATTGACTTGATATCAATCTTTGCTTTCTCAGAATCCTTCTTGGAAGGCTCCCAGCGGAGAGACTGCATATCGGCGTCCAGAAGGAAGTAGCGGTGGTACACCCTGGAGTTGGACCGCACCTTTTTGAGCTCAGAGCCTTCCACCATGGCGTTGATACAGTCGCTGGCACTGCTGATCTTCTTCTCTGTGGGCATGCTGCTGAACGACACCGTCTTCTTCCTTTCTCGCTTCTGTTTCGTACCATCCTGGTGAACAAGGGGAAGAAAAAAATAATGTATCAGTATGATCTCGCTCAACATCGAAATAGGTTTCAACTTAGAGCTGAAAGTTCATCAAGTAGTTCAATAAAGTCTGTGCGACGACCAGTGAGATGGAAATTCTTACTGGCATCATCACAGTGAAAATACTCATAATGCCTTAATATTTGCTCTTGCTTCCATAAGTAATCTTCCATAGTATTTTTTAATACTTTTGATGGACACAAAATTTAAAAAAAAGCCCAAGTTTTGAATGATAATGAAATAATAATGCTGTATTATTTTTATTTTATGAATTGTACCCTACTTAGGGAGAGAACAGGTCCTTAAGTCAAGGCAGTAGCAAGCAAGCTTTTATCTTGAGTCCTTATACAGTCCCACAGATATTTGCTGAACTTGTCAGTACAGAATATAATGCTTTAACACCTTACTGACAGCATCCTGGTGAACACCAGAAAAATATTAATACACAATTAACCACATAAAATTCATAGGACATGGTCCTAACTACATAAAATCCATAGGACATGGCCCTAATCTAAGCATACAAGACATTAACAGCACTTTATGCAAAGCTTCCTTCACCACAACACCTATCTGTGTTCTTCCCACAGACTGCCCACAGCACCCACACATCCCTCCCCTTAGCAGGAAAATACCCATGACAGCCTAAAGAAGCTGCTCTGAAACACAAGGAACTGGACTGGAGCAGATGTAGCTTTGCTTTCTGAAGCTCAGATGTTCTGAGTTTCAGAAAATACAGCCGTGACTCAGAAGGGAACTTCCGAGAGGGTTTAAGGTTTAACTGTTTCCAAAGAACCTTCATGTCATCAGAAAGAACTTGAATAAAAGACCTGGTCAGGAAGGAAAGCAAAAGTGATTCACTGCTGCTCTTAAAGCAATGAAATAACCCAGAGAGTCGAACTTTATTAGAGAAAGCTTGTGTATATAATGATATAGAAGTGTAAAAAAAAGGGAGAAAAGGTAATTTAGCTACCTTTATTGTACCTATTTGTATTAATTAAAACAAGTGCAAAAAAATCAGCAACACATGATTTAAGTACAATCAATTTCATAAGAACTGAATTTAAGAAAGTTGTGTGCTTTCGTTATATGCATTTTCTGAGAGTGAAAAATGCAAGGATTTTTTTCTGAAAGCAATATGCTTTATGGAGCTAACTTTTACTATGAAATAACACTTGCATTAAAAATATTTTTATATTAGATACCTTAATTAGAAGTGTTCTTCTTATAAACCAACACAGTGTAAAAGACTACTCTTCCAGCTTTATTTAAAAACAAAAAAAGAATGTTGATATTCCCTGAAACAGTTTTCCATTAGAAGTATGTTCCAGTGAAAGCAGCACTGCTTAAATGGTAGAAAGGAAAGTGAAAGAGAACTTTTAACAACTGCTATGCTGAACAGATGTTCAAATAAAAACCATCCATTACAAAATGCATTTCCAGCTCAGTACACGTGTGCTGTATGTTTAATTTCATTAAATTAAAAATGCAGAGTCCTGGTTTAGTAATTTAATTTATAAGCATCTGAAAACTCTTTCATTGAAAACAATGATTAGTAAAGTGAGCAGCCTTAATATTTGCTGTTCTGTGTTTGATAAAATTAATCAACCATACTATTCTTGCACCTTTAATGACAGCAGAATTTGCTTTGTTCAAGTTCTCAAGAGACCAGTAAGAGTGAATAATGCTGCAGAGGACTGTTTTATTTCCCACTGCAGATCAAACACCTGCAATGGATACTGCACAGGGTTGACTCTCGGAATCTCATTACACGTAATTTAGGCATAAGGATTGTTTTCAAACAACAGCAAATTTCCTTAACTTAAAAAAAAAAAATCTTATGTGATTTTCGTTTACAGAGGTTTTTGTTCTATTTTAAGCCTAGCTTGTTTGTCTACCTATTTATATTTCCTAACCTGAAAAAGAGGCAAAGGACGGTCCCACAAAAATGAGCAATGACATTCCTGCCTGGTACATCTGGGCTTGGAATTAAGCATTTTGAAACTCCTTAATGCTCCAGATTTCTCAGTCACAAACCTGGGAGAGAAATACATTTCTCAATCTGCTGAGTGAGAGACAGCTGACAGATAACCTCCTGACACCAGAACCATCAAGGCTCAGCAAGTATTACCTAGCCTGACCATGATCAGAAGAAAGGTCCACACCTTTCTCTATGATCAGGACTCTATCTTATCCTAGTCACTGAACCACGAAGGAAAAAAAAAAAAAAATCTTCCATTTCTTGATGCCATCTGATGTAAACAAGGCAGTTTCTCAAGGCAGCTTCAAGGCAGTTTCATTGCCAGCTCTGGTTACTGAAAGCTTGAACTGGAGTTCATGCATGTGGATCAGAGGAGCAATTCCATATATTACTTGCAAGATTATTTTGCCTGCCTGCCAGATGAATTTGCAGCCAGCACAGCTGTACTCTTCATTTTTGCAGGGTAAAGGAGTCTAGCCACTCAGATTATTTATATAAAGCCAGCACCACAGTGTGAATTACTGTGGAAACATTCTGAGCTCCAGAACACCCTTCATAAATTTTTGCTTCTCCAGAGATCAATAATCCTGAACTGTCAAATTGCCTGTGCAAGTCCCCATGCTGACAGAAACATGGCAGTCATGATCAAGCTGTGTGATCAGAGTAACCTCAAGGATATTTTACCAATGACACTGTTGAGAAGAATTCACCTGTCTGAAAAGACACAGAAAAGAAACTCTCACTCCAGAAGCTGAGAATGCAATTGCATACAACATGCACAAACTGCGGAACTCATTAGTGAGCCTTGGCAATACAGTATGGCATGGAAGAGACAGATTTACCCTGCCATAAAATGTGATTTTCATTTGAAAGTCAGGTGGCATTCATGAACTGGGTCAAGTCTCTCATGGCCTCAGGTGTGCCTTGAATTAAAAGAATGGCACATCAGAAAACTGCATGTATCTGAACAAACAAGGAGTGACTTCTTGGCATTCATGAGACTTACAGGGCTCTTGCTGTTCAACATGCTCAAAGTGACACCGACTCTATAGTGCAGATGCATAATTCACAGTCCAAGGCAGCAGCTTCAATTTTGGTGCTGAAACAACTTTCAGTCATTCTAGGATTTCTCACACAATGTAGACCATGTCAATCCTCAGTTTACAACATATCTTGTCATCATTACAGGATTTCTCCTAAAGACTGTCTGTGCTTCATAAGACTTAAATCACTGAAACCAGAACAACTGTCTCATTAATACATTTCCTAACACTATTCGTGCCCCAGCCAAGGTCACCTGCAAGATGCAAGATGTTTTGAGGAATAGACGAGACCAAAGATAAAATTGTTTTGAAACATTGCTCATAACCATTACAAGCGACTACACAAAGAGTTTAGTTTATCCAGGAGTTCCTCGTGACAGAAAGCAAAGCATCCAGCAGTTTAAAAAACAGAAATAATCCCAGCTGTCACCTGTGGCACTTAAGAGACAGAGACAGCTGGATAAAATGGATTAAAAGCACAAGGAGGGAAGAATATATCCACGATAACTTTTTTTTATTCCTCTCAAGGTACCAACAAAGAAATAGCTGTGTGACTAAGACAGCACTATCTAGAAAATAGAATTCTGGAGACAACAGAGAATCTTGAATCAGACATTAAGAGAGAAGCACATCATTCCCGAACTGCAATGCTTTTAATTTATGCAACTTTATAATAAAATTACTTAAAAGGCATTTCCAATAACCACTTGTACTGACAGGGAGAGTTCAAACGGAGATTTGATAATGTAACAGATCAGGATGACAGAGGAAATGATGAATGGTTTGTAAACATCTGCCAGAGGAAAGGAAGCAGAGAGAGAACTTTATGACCTGCAAAAGCCCAAATGACTCATGGCCCAGAAGCAGCGCTTAAAAAATATTTAAACACCGAGTTGCCGAGATGTTTAGGTACCACTTGGTGCAGTGGAATTAAGAACACAGCCCAAGGCAGGGACATGCCAACCCCCTCCAAGTGGCACGTGTGGGGCTGCAGCCAGAGCAGGGCTCTCCTTCCAGCTGCCAACACAGAACAATCCTCACACTGGCCCATGCAAACTTTGGAGATGGGTGCCTGTGATCCTGCCCCTCTCCATGACTAAAGCTACCTGCAGCTTTGAGGTGGTAGCTCCCACACTGGAAAATCCCGGCCTCTATACACATTTAGGCCACGAAGGTGCTCTTTTTAGAACAGAGGGCTTCAAACAGAAAATACAATGGTAACAAGAGGAAATGGCACAATGACAGATTTTTAGAGCACTCGTCTCGGAAGTGAAAGTCCCTGATGTCATAAAATATAAACATTTCACTTAGTGACTTTGAATGCAAAATGTAGTCCATGGAGCAAGGACCCGAACACTGAATTCTGTCCTCTCGATACGCACCTCTCAGGGTGACAGGTCCTGCTGCTAGCTACTTGTTTATGCTCTAACCAGAAAGAATTTCCACTCATTTTTATATATCAGAGGTTCACCAAAGCATGGAAGGGAGCTCCATGTGGCTGAGCACTCCAAGGTGCCCAGGCAGAGGGGCCAGAGCCCAACCACTACACAAGCAGGTGAGTGCTCTGCCAGCCGAGCAATTACAGGAGAAACAAGAACACAAAACACCCCTTGAAGTGCAGCACTTCCCGCAGGCTTTTTGATTGCCAAGGGCTGAGCTTTGTCAACCTCTGACAAAACTCCCACACCTTGAGGCAATGATGGTACGAAGTCTGTAGGAGCCACAGTCCCAGGAATGCCTACTTAGTTCATCCCAACCAGGCTTAGAAACAAGACAAATGTGAGCCATTCAGTCTTTACAGAGGTGTAGCAATAAGACTGCAGTCATGTACAGTGTCTCAAGAGCTTTCAAATATAATTTTTTTTTGGATATAAGTTCTGAATTAAGTGGCATGCTTGTGAACCTGAAGACTAGTGATGTGCCAATACTCTGAGCAATTACAGGTGAGTAGGTGAGAAGAAAGGCCAGACCTAAGTTTGGTAATTTTAATTTTTATCAAATTACACCATTATTTCATGTAATATAGCATGAAAGCTGTTTTAGATGTAATCTAATGTACATCTGCAGCCAACAGTTTCAGTAAAATTTAATACTTTATGATGAGAACAGGCAGCCTGATGATCTACATAATGAACTACCCTTCTGACACTATACAACTCATTGATGACTTGTTTTTTATAGTAGATGTGATACTTATGCAGCCAATTTGAGTGCATGACCTGCCTGTCTTCATCAAACGCACTTCCGCAGTAATTGTGAAATTACCTAGGTTGAAGACATGATGTATAACAAGTCTATTTCAGGAAGTGGTAAGTTAAAAAAGTACAACTGGTGCTTTGTTAATTAAGATCCTTAAGCATTTTTCTCCAAAACAAAAAACTTGAAATTTATATATTTTCTTCATGCTTAAGGAAGCATGTCTATACATAGTTAAGTCTACTCAAGGGAAAAAAAAAATCACATCTTTAAATTCGTACTTCAAAATATTACTTTTTTAATGCAATTTGTTAAAAATACTATAATATCAGTAACTGGCTCTTTTCCAAGGTTCCACCTGTGGTTTTAGAGATATAAATGCTAGTGTAAATGAGCAAATGAGCTACAAATGCAATGTCAATATCATATCTTTATCTTTATAAATATTTTAGCACAAAAATAATCAGGGTTTTCTTAGGAAAAAACACCTGTAACTGAAACAGCAATAATGAACAGGACCACTTGTTTTAGCCAACACTTACAAAGAAATAAATAATATTATGTATAGTTTACCTATGCACAGCTGCCAATTCATTCTACAACACAGAATGCAGTATTATAAAAGAAGCTAAGGCAAGTTTTTGTGTAAAATACGTAGTAGGAAAAAAGGAAGGAAAATACCAGGCAACTCAAATCTGCAATGTTTCAACTTAGATACAGAAAGTTTAGCACCGATTTCAAAAGTTACATGCAGTTAAAGGCAGAGTGAAAGTCTTTGGAAGAGTGTGGGAGAAAAAGGAGAAGAGAGCCGGGAGGAGGAAGGAGAGAGGTGATGGTGCAGAACAGGCACTTCACCATTAGGATCCACGTCCCGGAGGCAGGAGCTCGCAGCTCCTTGTCCTCGATGCACCCTCTCTCAGCCTAACTCTCCTGGAATCAACAACTCAGCAGAAAAATCTGCTGACAGCCACCACTCAGCCCCTCTCTTCCAGCCAAGCATCCTCTCTTCCCAGTCAGCACCTTTCAATTTGCCATTACCAAGAGATTCTCACTAACACAGTGACCCGGATTCACCAAAAGGCACGTACTTGTTAATGCTGTAACACAGCTGCCCAAAGCTTCCCGAGCATGCGGAAACCCAAACAAGAAAAAACTCTCCAAGTACTCGGCGGTTCAGTGACAGGAAACACTTCAGAAATGGCACGTGTTGAATCAGACTGTGCTGTCCCACAGTTTCTGCAGCCACTGTTTAGCTGCACACAGCTCCAGCAGTTGTACGTAAAACGAAGCAGAGTCCTCGACTGAAACAACAACTGTCTGAGGAGAGACAAAACATCAGCTATTTGGAAAACACAAGTACTCCCACTTGTTATGAATCACTGTATTTGTGCTCAGCACTTAAACATTTCCCCAAAAACTGGTACTCATGACCTATCTGTAGTTTGCAGAAATCTTCTCAGAGGAACGTATTTTTCTAACGTGTGGTGCATTGACCACATCCAGACTATAATGCTATAAATAACAATAAGGAGGAATGAAAATATGATTAGTTGAATAAGTAACAATTTCGGGTGGTTTTTGTTTTGTTTGTTTGGTTGGGGTTTTATTGTCTGTTTATTTTGTTTTGGTTTGGTTTTTTTTAAACCAAAGGAATTCTATGATTAAAGGAATATGGACACAGGTGTTCAATATTCAAAACAAAAATTACCTGTATTATTTCAGATGAGCAAACTGCATGGCTCATGATACAGTTAAACTAATTGTCTCTCCAGTCCCTCTTCAAAACATTAATTCTCTGTCCTGTCTCTTCCTCCTCCTGCCCCAGTTGCATCTCACTTCTCCCCAGTTCAGCTCCTCAGGCCTTCATTAGCAGCTGTCTGACACACAGTAAGTTAATTTACCTACTACCTCAGGAAACAAAAAATCTATTTTCTTCCAAATTAGTTTTCTGCAAATTCAGTGAGCTGAAACAATTTTCCATGTGACCAGCTAAGTATCAGAGCTGGTTCAAAATAACCACTAGAAGCAAGGAACCAATTAAAAATGGGAGGAAAGAACAGAATCACTCACTTTTATCAAAAAATTAATTCAATTAAAATCAATGGAGTTGAAACCGTTCTGTTGAAATCTGTTCCTACATGAACTGACAGTAGAGTTTTATGTCATTAGGCTCTGTGGTGAACTCGATAATCTTAAAGGTCTTTTCCAACATAAACAATTCTATTAGGGAAAACAAAATCCCTCATCTTTGGTCCACCTCACAGAGTACAGCAACAATTTCACAAGCATATAAAACATAAAGGCAAGCCATAAGAAAGAACTGCCAACATCATAAAATAGCAGAATTGAGGTTCTCAGGCTCTTGGGCTCATTTTGTTCTGCCTCATTTCAAGAAAACAGGACACCAGAAAATTTATGATTCTATGATATGAGAGAGATCACTTTCGCACTACCTATTGGAAAGAGCAGAGAAAAACAGCAGCCTGTGTTGGCCTTGTTGCTGTTATAGCAGCAATTTAACTCAAAAGACTGCGACTGCGATGAGCCAGGAAATAACAGGATATGGTTTTGCAAATAGAGTCTAGACTAAAGGCTTTCTTTGCAAAACTTCCTACAGAAGAGCTTATTTAGTCATTTGATCAGCTTACCAAGAGTAAAGAAAGCATCTTTTAATACGTTTTTTATGTTGCTGTCTCAAGTATCCTTAGGTTTTTCATTATTCAAGGGCTCTTGCAGGATGTCACGGGGGAGCTTTCCCTGACTCTCTGCTCCATGGAACAGATACAGAATCACAGAATATTCGAGTTGGAAGGAACCCACAAGGATCATCAAGTACACGGCAGACACTTCCTCCACGAAGATGCCGAAGACATCCACAGCCACATTGACTCTTGCTCCCTTCTCACTCGGCTCTTACATAAATCCACTCCATATTCTTTTGAAGAGAAAGTAAACAATCTGATATTGCCTATTCTGCTGAAAATAAAGGACCTGAAGCCACTTTCACTATGTTTGATTTTGACCTAAGACTTCAACATTCTGCAGTTTCACTCTGCGCTGTATGTTTGCATTCTAGCAGTGATTACAAGAATACAGCAGTTTAGGATTCTGTCATTTTCTAATTTATATTATACTACGTATGATATTATAATCATATAATACATTAATATAACATATATTATGTCGTATTATATCTGAATATTAAAACAGTAGCAAAACCAAAATTTAAATACCATTGAGGCATTCTTTCATTCATGAGTTCATCTGCATATTTATGAAATCAAAATAAAGGGGCATTTAGTTTTGGGGGTTAATTTACAATACAGATTCGCGGGGGGAAAGGAGGGAAAAAAAAGTCTGATCTCAAAAGAAAATAAATAAGAAGCATTTAAGGAAACTACCCAGACTGCTGTGAGCACTGAGAGAGCCAAAGCCTGAGTTATGCTTGGCATGAATGTCTCAGTTTTTAGTGTTACTGAGCCAGTTACAGTTCAGCCTTCTGGGGAGCATTGCCAACGGAGCAAAAGAGGTAGCCCATTTTCACAAAGTTGATAAAAGCAAAACATGCACATTTCAGATCCAAACAACCAACACCTTAAGCAAATCAATATAAACCGCAAAAATTATTTATGAAAAACAGCACTTACTAAGTACTGAGCCTTAAACTGATGAATCTGCACTGACAGAAAGCTGTGAAAAATTGCTTGATGGCATGAAGAGTTTTAACCNTTTTTTTTAAACCAAAGGAATTCTATGATTAAAGGAATATGGACACAGGTGTTCAATATTCAAAACAAAAATTACCTGTATTATTTCAGATGAGCAAACTGCATGGCTCATGATACAGTTAAACTAATTGTCTCTCCAGTCCCTCTTCAAAACATTAATTCTCTGTCCTGTCTCTTCCTCCTCCTGCCCCAGTTGCATCTCACTTCTCCCCAGTTCAGCTCCTCAGGCCTTCATTAGCAGCTGTCTGACACACAGTAAGTTAATTTACCTACTACCTCAGGAAACAAAAAATCTATTTTCTTCCAAATTAGTTTTCTGCAAATTCAGTGAGCTGAAACAATTTTCCATGTGACCAGCTAAGTATCAGAGCTGGTTCAAAATAACCACTAGGAACCAATTAAAAATGGGAGAAAAGAACAGAATCATTCACTTTTATCAAAAAATTAATTCAATTAAAATCAATGGAGTTGAAACCGTTCTGTTGAAATCTGTTCCTACATGAACTGACAGTAGAGTTTTATGTCATTAGGCTCTGTGGTGAACTCGATAATCTTAAAGGTCTTTTCCAACATAAACAATTCTATTAGGGAAAACAAAATCCCTCATCTTTGGTCCACCTCACAGAGTACAGCAACAATTTCACAAGCATATAAAACATAAAGGCAAGCCATAAGAAAGAACTGCCAACATCATAAAATAGCAGAATTGAGGTTCTCAGGCTCTTGGGCTCATTTTGTTCTGCCTCATTTCAAGAAAACAGGACACCAGAAAATTTATGATTCTATGATATGAGAGAGATCACTTTCGCACTACCTATTGGAAAGAGCAGAGAAAAACAGCAGCCTGTGTTGGCCTTGTTGCTGTTATAGCAGCAATTTAACTCAAAAGACTGCGACTGCGATGAGCCAGGAAATAACAGGATATGGTTTTGCAAATAGAGTCTAGACTAAAGGCTTTCTTTGCAAAACTTCCTACAGAAGAGCTTATTTAGTCATTTGATCAGCTTACCAAGAGTAAAGAAAGCATCTTTTAATACGTTTTTTATGTTGCTGTCTCAAGTATCCTTAGGTTTTTCATTATTCAAGGGCTCTTGCAGGATGTCACGGGGGAGCTTTCCCTGACTCTCTGCTCCATGGAACAGATACAGAATCACAGAATATTCCGAGTTGGAAGGAACCCACAAGGATCATCAAGTACACGGCAGACACTTCCTCCACGAAGATGCCGAAGACATCCACAGCCACATTGACTCTTGCTCCCTTCTCACTCGGCTCTTACATAAATCCACTCCATATTCTTTTGAAGAGAAAGTAAACAATCTGATATTGCCTATTCTGCTGAAAATAAAGGACCTGAAGCCACTTTCACTATGTTTGATTTTGACCTAAGACTTCAACATTCTGCAGTTTCACTCTGCGCTGTATGTTTGCATTCTAGCAGTGATTACAAGAATACAGCAGTTTAGGATTCTGTCATTTTCTAATTTATATTATACTACGTATGATATTATAATCATATAATACATTAATATAACATATATTATGTCGTATTATATCTGAATATTAAAACAGTAGCAAAACCAAAATTTAAATACCATTGAGGCATTCTTTCATTTATGAGTTCATCTGCATATTTATGAAATCAAAATAAAGGGGCATTTAGTTTTGGGGGTTAATTTACAATACAGATTCGCGGGGGGAAAGGAGGGAAAAAAAAGTCTGATCTCAAAAGAAAATAAATAAGAAGCATTTAAGGAAACTACCCAGACTGCTGTGAGCACTGAGAGAGCCAAAGCCTGAGTTATGCTTGGCATGAATGTCTCAGTTTTTAGTGTTACTGAGCCAGTTACAGTTCAGCCTTCTGGGGAGCATTGCCAACGGAGCAAAAGAGGTAGCCCATTTTCACAAAGTTGATAAAAGCAAAACATGCACATTTCAGATCCAAACAACCAACACCTTAAGCAAATCAATATAAACCGCAAAAATTATTTATGAAAAACAGCAGTTACTAAGTACTGAGCCTTAAACTGAGGAATCTGCACTGACAGAAAGCTGTGAAAAATTGCTTGATGGCATGAAGAGTTTTAACCCTAGGTAAGTGCGTAGAGAGTTTTTGATTCCTAATTTCTCACGTACCAAGAAATTATCTCTAAACTCCATTTTAACTACTACAAGGAAACTTATGTTTATTATAACCAGTTATTTTTTTCTGCCATCAATTATCAGAAAAAGCAATAGAAGCTACAGATGCGTTTCACTTGAATAATAACTGAATATGACAAAGCTGATGCTGCTGGTAAAGGTACTAAAGAATTTTAAATTGTCTCAACAAAAAGGTTCAACAGGTTTCAGCATGGCTCAGGAGGGAAAAAGGCTCTGAGTCTTCACTGTTTTCCATAAAACCAGCAAGATTCTCTTTTTGCATACATGCACACCTACTTAAACTGATTTTCAGGTCTTCAATAATGTTTTAAATACCCAAACATTACAGCTAAGATGCACTTTTAGGAACAATCTAATCAAGACTTATCAAGAAGATTTAATATACGGCAGTCTGTATTTGAATATCAGATTCCCTTCAAGTATTCATAGCTGCATGTTAGGTCCAGTGGTAGAAAGCATGGCATATTTCCATTTCTTGTTTCAGTGATAAACAGCAATTTGACCGAACTGGCGAAATACATAGCACAGCTGTCAGCCTTTAAAGCAAAAGTACAGCATGTGGGTGACTTTGAAATGTAACAGAGTAACTATGTTTAAGATTTCTGTAATTTCAGATGTAGACTCTGCAGAAAGCTGCTTTACCTCTCCCTCTGCTGCTGCCCTTCAGTGTCCCAGAGGAAGAGAAGCCACCAGCATCACTGGCTCAAGATTCCCAACCCTCTTCTATCCTTGGGAAAGCCTTCCCAGCAGCTTTTCCAGATTTTCCCACAGACAAAAGTGTTGGGTTTGGTTTATTTGTTTGGTTTTTTTACCAACTTCCCTGCACAGCAGACCCAGACACTATCCTATCTGATTCAAAACAAACCAGGACAAACCGCCTAATGAAAACAAGCTTGTGGAGTCTGCATCTTAGGATGCCATTACAGGTTCATACTCCATGAAATCACATATATTTAAACACCAAAAAAACCAGTAATGTGGAAAAATGACGCCTTACTCCATGCAGGCAAGATTTTTATTTTCAATGCTGCATATGCAGCCAGCAAATGAAAATAATTGTGTTTGTTACGACTGACACATTTAATCAGAAAGCAGAAAAGTACCTTGTCTCTCTCCTTTACTGTAAGAGGCAGTCTACATGATATTGCCTTAACTGCCAGCATCTCTTTTTCACAAAAAATAAACATGAGATTGACCACAAATGTGTAATCTGATTTATAGGAGTGGCTTTTTCACGCATCCTTACAGTTCATCCCACCCAACCTATCGGCACAATGTTATGACTAATGCATGCATTTTTACTTTCCCTGACGTGGTAAAATGTTCACTTCCACCTGTGCTGTCAATTTGAGTATTTTGTCCAAATTTCAACTCAAATGTCATCTGTTCTCTCAGAAAGCTCCTGGTCTTATTGTGCCCTTTCCTGTCACTGCATGTTTTCCAGGGAGCAACACAGAAGTAAAACTATCACAAATAGGTTATTTTTTCCAAGTCAGACATTCAGGCTACGGAGTTTTAACATGTATAATCTTTTCCATTCTAAAAACTATTATTACCACTGCCCTGCAGCTTTCAATTCATCAGCTGATTTTCTTCACTCCAGTGATTGATGAATGGTGTCTTCAGATTTGCTTCTGGACTAATTGTAATTGGACTAGCAAATTTCACAAGATAACTTTAAAGAAAGAAATGGAACTTCATAGACTGCATTGTTCTCCTTGTGTGGTTTGAGATAAGTTCCTTTCTGTCACTTAGGAGAGTGAGTACTACCAATATTAACTCTTCAATGCCCTAAAGAGTTCCTGCAAATAATTCAGTATTAAATTAAATACAAAAGTTAGAACTTTTAGAAACTTACAGCTTGCTAAACAAATATTATCTTGCAAATTCTTGAGTTGCTACTTCAGCCTTATTACTTAGATGGCAACGATAATTAAACAGTGATAACTAGCTGTTAATTTTTAAGGACAATACTTATGATATAGATAAAAAACACTTACTAGGTTATCACACAGGCAGACAAGACCTGAATACCCAAGTAACTTTATTAACCACATAAGGCTGTTTCTGTCTTGTTTTCCTTGTTCATTTTCAAGTGTATGTAATTTAGAGTTGTCAAAAAATTGCAGGAAATTCTCATGCTGAATGCTACATCAATGCCCTTCTCCCCCCGCCCTTAACTCAGTTCTTTAATTATTCATAACAGTTACAGGCACTTAGGAAAGAACAGTGAACTATAAATATTTAATACAAGATGTGTGTAACAGAAATACATGAAAGAGACTACAAAAATCAAATAAGGTATTTGTTTATCCTGAGCAAAATAAAAAGCAAGGCAGGCGATCTTTATATTTATATAAACATTCATAGCTTTAACAAACCAAACCTAGCAAGTCACCAGTAAGCTTTACCAAATAATTACAACTAAACAAATAAAAACTGGCAGTTTTGTTCAGACTTCCAGTATTTTAAAGGGATCTATTTTGATCACTTGCTACAAGTCTGCCTTGTGAGGAATGCTGAAGAAGTATCACTACAGAACATTACAGTTTCAAGGTGTTAAAGGATGCAAGAGCAAGTACACTGAAGACAGTTTTCAAACTCTCATCTACAACAGCAGCGTCTTCGCAAGTTGCTGTTAAGAAATTCTTAATAAAAATTAGAATTATAGCACTTGGGGGGTAAGAAACTATGAAAGAACCTAAAAATATTGTCAAATACAGTTTATAACCCTTCTAAGTTGTGGAGGAAGGCTAAGGATAGAGTGTGTACTCAAACTTAGGTATAATATGGAAGGGAAAAAAATTCCAACTTTCAATTTTCAGAACTCACTGTATTTAATACTTGGTACAGGCAATTATGAAAATGTTAATACCATAATTGTGTTCTGTGGAGGAAAACAATAATTACTAGGAAAACAAGGCTCCTTTTTTAAAACACTAAGTGACACAAGGGAAATATCATTAATCTTTCATTACTACGTTCATGTACCGTATCTCAATATCCTGTATGCAGCTTTCTAAATTTCTTACACGTCACAAATACTCAAAAAGTCACAGTGTAGAGCACAAAAATTAACTCACATGATATCCAAAACTAAAACCAATCCCAGAAGCAAAACATTTTTCTCATCTGTTTGCTTCAAGTTGAATTACTTTCTACTCACTCTGGAACCAAAGGCCTCCACTGATTCTGCTCACAGCTATCCCTGTCCTTTGAAACCAGCTCAGGCTCCCACCATGAAGGGCCCCCAGCCTAAACCAACAGGAAAAAATATGCATGCCTGGGGCGGGCAAGAAAAGGCTGAAGAAGAAAATTTTTGATAATCCTTAGAAACTACATTCGTTTTCCTTACCTCAACATTACAGCCACCCACCATGAAAACTCACAGTGGTTAAATTATTGCATGGGGAGAAGTTTTATTTCTGCTCAATGCAACAGAGACAGACACTAGAATTGTTCCCTTACAGTCAACATCCTCATTCTCCCAGCTTCCTACTTGATTTTCCCTTTTGTTGTAACTACTGGTTTAACAAAACTTTCCAAATGTCTTATTTAATAGTTCATATTTTCTCATTTTAAAATTATTTGAACATTCACCTTCAACATGGAAACCTTTGTGAAAAAATATTTTCCTAAAACTGTTACTCGGAACTGAAAATGTATCACAGGAGTCACTTTTGTACCTAAAGCATGCAGATAGTTTAATCAAGATGTGGTGGAGAGTATATTTAGATTTGACAGTTTGCCTGGAGAGTGGACAGTAATGTAAAGAAAATCCCAGCTGTAAACGACACCAGTGTACCAGGAAAAGTACTAGAAGGAACACAGTTATATTTGCAAGTGTGTCTTTTGGTTACACCTAGCTTACTCCTCCCAGTAGCTGAATTATGCCAGGAAAAAAAGCCTGCTGTTAGAATTTGTGTGGTCCCCAAAAATGGAGCTGGCCCTCATGTCACCTACACCAATAAATCTAGGCAGAAGCAGACAAGCCTTTGGTATTAATACTTAAACTTGAGCCCCAAAAATAAAGGCAAGCATTCATATGCCATAATGGAATATGAAGGAACAACATTTCATATATTTAAGAACTCTCAGAATAGTTTAACTGATACAAAGATTAAAATAGTAAATCCTTAACTTGTTACAAAACCAGGGATATTATTGGATTTAAAAACAAACAAAAAAAAAGGTGCAGCAATGAAAAGCACTGACATTAAAATTCAAAACTTTTGGGTTTAATTTTTTTCTTTAGAAATAGATAGACTGTATGTGAAACATTTTAACAGCACATCTTCAACCAGCTTTATGCAGATTTCCACAACTTTCTGCAAATTCATACTGCATTGCAACATGACTTGCCCTGTCGGACTCAACAGAACTTAAGTTTGAAATGACAGAGGGGATACAAGGAAGCATAAGAACTGAGAGGAAGCAGATGTGCCATTAAAGGAATACTGCTTTAGAAGATTTAGATTTCTGTACTAAGACAGAACAGAAAGAATACATCCAAAGGAAAATAATTTGTTGAACTAACTTGATACAGTGGCTAATTGAAAAATCAACAAAAATATTGAATTATTTGAATATTGCATTTGTATACATATACAGAATTCAGTATCTATTACCCACTTTGAATCCTGAACTAAAAATAGTCACATTACAATTGAAAATGCTATAAATCAACCAATTCTCTAGACACCAAGTTAACTGAACACAGCAAGAATATTCTGGCAATATTAACAGTACTGTCTATTCTTATTTTCAGCAATTTGTTGCGGGCAAAGTTTTCCTTATCACTGGATTTTAACTGTCAGTATCACTCAGTAGAAAAGAACAAACAATAAGTGGTATAACTATGTCAAGACGACATTTGATAACTTCTCATTTGATACATGTTGAATGCTTATTTCAGCAACTTGTTTTATGTTACACTCTATCTCGGTCTTCCAACCAAGTGTAAATTAACTATTTAAATTTGTAGAAATAGGACACAAATTTTACAAATTTGGAAAATCAACAACAATTTGGTCCCAACCTGTTGCACTGGATAATTTACTTTAACATTTTTTTAAGAACAGTTCTAGTTGCATACATTGCAGAGTAAAGAATAAATTTTGGCCTCCATAATTTATTATAAATACCCTTCTTTTAAATACCCACCATCTTCTGCCAGTCTCATCCAGCACAATATTACTTCCAGAATGTTAAGGAACTGAACCTTCCGATATCTGTTAAATGATCTGCTCTCAAATACAGCAGAAATGTCCCAGTTTCTATAGAATCTTTTCCCTACCACAGTATTTGCACACTTCTCACAATGGCATTTAGTTATAATAAAAACTATTTCTTAAAAGATTTATGAGAAGGAAGGAAGTCATGGCAGAGTAAGCTTCATGATGATAAAAGTGATTGAGACAGAAGCAGGCTGTTTCCAGGGCTACCAAAGAACCATATATTATGTTTTAGATGGTTTCCTAGGAAAATAATCCTAGGGATCACATCATCTAAGAATGCATAAGAGACACACATTCTCCTAAGTTTAAAATTTATTTCTGTATTTCAAATACATCTGATAAAAGAGGAGATCTAAAGAAGACGGTTCCACAGACTTTTTCCAAAACCAGGCAATTGGGAAGAAAAAACGAATCAGTAAAATCCAGATTATTAAAAAAAAAAAAAAACAGATCAGGAGTTCACACCTCCTTCGATCCTCAAGTCAACCAACAAGACACAATCCCACTGGAGCTGGTGTATCACCTGATACCTTCGACAATGTAAAATCTTAGCCCAAAGAACAATTTTTTCACTTAGTTTTTGGTTTTTTCTTTCTTTTTTTTTTTTCATTCTGGCTTCACTTAAATGGAATGGATATACAATGCTGAGGTCTAAACATCTGAACTCTTTACTGCCTCTCACAGAGATTTCCTCAGCAGACATTACGGCACAGCCAAGAACTCCCGAGGGCTCGATAAGAAAAACAAAAGCTTGTTGTTCGACATTATCAATCAAGCCCTGCTCCAAAAAGGCCAGGTGTAGGGTAGGTGTAGAGTACCTGCCTCTTCAAAGACAATGTTCTCTGCTACTGCACAGACTAAGATTTTTTTATCTCTTCTAGGGAAGACACCTGAGAGGTTTATCTCATCAGAGCACGACCTGCTGTCCTCCCACAAAAGTTCCCAGCAATTCTAAAAAGAACAGGAAAGGTTTCAGAAGAGATCTTAACCCGTGTCAAAATCCCCACTGCAGTAAAAAAGTACACTTTTCAATGTAGGAAATTCATGTATTGCCTGAAGTGCTTAAAACCACCACTGTACCACTCACCTTCTTTTTCTACCGAGATAGCTGCCAACTGCATCTGAACAAAACCAGTGCCCTTAGCATTTGCTGACAGGCGACAGATACACATAAGTCATGAAACTTCCTTGTATGAACACACTTCCATCTGTGTTGGAACACCTGAATTAAACCACAGGGTTTCAGAAATTACTTCTCCTCGGATTACCCTAATCTCGAACGATTTATTTTCTTCAGGGAGATCAGAGATTCGCACGAGGGTGATAGGAGCAGTCTTCTGCACACATTGCTCCTCAGGGGCAGCGGGCTTTGAGCTTCCCACACACAGGTCAGTAACCTCAGGATACCCAGGATCACATTTACTGATAACTGATCATTAAGACAACTTAGTGCACATCTGTTCAAGGGATAACAGTAACTGGAGAACTCTCTACACGGGGTTAGATAATCCTGTGTAATTTTTGCCTCAAATATACCAAGAACACTTAGTAATTGAGACAATAAACTGACATCTCCCTGGACCTGCCGACAGCACTCTACCCAACACATACAGGATACTGGTGCCTCTCTTTGGTGCAAGGATGAATTGCTGACCAAGTGCCAGGTTCCCATCCACCAGGGCCCTAAGGTCCTCTTCAGAAAGTATTACCAATTTTCATTGATAGGTCTTTCAAACAGCTAAAGGATGGTCAATAGGAAAAAGAAGAGTTAACACCCTAGTGACACACGTATTATCAATAATTTCTATCACAACTTAGAACCATTTCTGTGTAATTTGTTTGTTTTAAACATAGTCCGTTTTAGGAGGTTTGGTCCTATCAATAGTGTGCTCAGTGACATAAACTGAATGAAAATCCATTATGCAAAGGGTTCATATTGGCTGCAACCTATTATAATTTCAGTATAATTTAGCAGTTGCTTGTGTTCTCAATGAAGTGCCAATGTTGGCTACAGTTTCTTTATCCATTGTTAGGAATTCCTTTGCTAATTATTTAATAACTTGTTCCACTAATCATCAGCCTCACCAGTGCTGAGTCCAGGGGGACGATCCCTGCCCTGGTGCTGCTGGCCACACTTGCTGACACAAGCCAGGCTGCCATCGGCCTTCTTGGCCACCTGGGCTCACTCCTGGCTCATTTTCAGCTGCTGTTGACCAGCACCCCCAGGCCCTTTTCTGCCCAGCCGCTTTCCAGCCACTCTGCCCCAGCCTGTAGCACAGCCTGGGATTGATGTGACCCAAGTGCAGCACCTGGCACTTGGCCTTGTTGAACCTCAGCCCATTGACCCAGCCTGTCCAGATCCTTCTGCAGAGCCTTCCTACCTTCCAAATCAACACACATGCCCAACTTGGCATCACCTGCAAACTTACTGAGGGTGCACTCCATCCCCTCATCCAGATCATGGATAAAGATATTAAACAGGGCTGGCCTTTTTATTTATTTTATTACTAAGCCCTGGACAATGCCACTTGAGACCAGCCACCAGATGAATATAATTCCATTCATCACCACCCTTCAGACCTGTCCAGTGATCAGTGAACTCACACATTTGTCTATATTCTGTATATTAGAGAGAAAATATACCATTTGAGCACACAGCCTACCCACTGGCTAACGAGAAAACACCAAAAGATGCAGTGCTGAAAAATCCTTAAAAGCTGTATTACACATACCACAGTTTACTGATTAAGTTGTTAATGATGATTACAAACATCCTGAAAACCTAAAGAGAATATCTTCTATCCTCTTCAAGACTTATGACTTACAGTCTATGCTTTTCCCAGAGTTTCTGGTTAATTTCTAAGCAATACAAGCAAAACTCAAAGCAAGCATGACGTTAGAAACTTTCCCTAGTATAACACTACTAGGTAACTCTGGATGTCTATAAACTAGACAAGACTAAAATACAATTAAAAACCCATGAGAAAGTTTCAAAATGTTATTAAATGTTATTACATAGACCCAAACTTTCTGGAACAGCTATTTATTTTTGGAGTTCAACTTTCAGCTCTTCCAGCAAACCTTTTTAAATGATCCATTTTCCTGATCCATAGTAATAATCAGTCACTCTTTAAAGAAGTGCTGGAAGTCAGGAACCCCAAAGTGAACAGTCCAACATCATCATCAGTTCCTCTTTAATGCATGTTCAACTTCAAGCAAATCTTACAGGACTGTAATCCTAACTAACTAATAGTTGGTGAAGTAACACTATACCAAAAGTTATATTTCAAGATGCATGAAAACATATCCAAAAATTTTCTCCATCATTTAGCTGTTCACTGCACTTTGTGTGAATGTATTCTAGTTTCGTTCCCATATGCCAGATTGAACAAATGTTATGCACAGAACATAGATACATTTTATGGATGTATGCAAGTATACTATTCACTGATTTATAAGACACTGGTGGCTAACAAGAAATGTTTACACAGGCAACCTCCCTAAAATTCTATGTTGTACGGTAATAGGACTGCAATTCTAATCCTGAGATTAGAAGTAAATTACTGTATCCAAAACCACACTCCAGGTATTAACATAACTATATGAATAGCAAGTCTGCCATACATATCATTTTGTCACGGACAAAACTGAACACCGTACACATTAGCAATGCAAGGCTCCTGAAGAAAAACTGGCAGACTTGTCACAGCTCTGGATCTGGCAGTGTGTGGAAAACTCATAAAAATGTGTGACTGGAAGACAAGGAGTGCTGATGGTGAGACTGCACACACATCCGCTGGCTGGTTCCAGAAACAAACTGAACAGCTGAACCCAAAGGCTAAACAACAGCAAATCTTTTGGATGCTTCTCATCCTAAGACTTTAACCAGTTTCAGGAAAACGTTCCAAATTCAGACTGCAACTCTGCCTCATGGTGTAAGTTTCATTTGTTTTAACTATCTTTAAATGTTACAAATGTAGCCAAAGTCTGAGGAAAATGGACAGGCTCACTTCATGATATCAGATGAAGAATGACAAAGATGAAAAATATGGAGATAAAACAAAGATTCAGAAACGTGAATGACAAGGGGTTTGATCATATTTTACCTCACTGTCATCTCCCTAACNCTACAAAATGCAAAAACATATCAGTTGCATACACTGTTACAGCCTTTGATATTTTAACATTGTGGTTCAGTTCTTTTATTCACCATCCAATAATCGTGTATATTTTTCTGATTTTCTTATTTTCTTGAGATTAAAGCAGAACTAGTCTAAATTCTTGTTTTACTAAGGAAATTCCATNGACAGGCTCACTTCATGCCACCAGATGAAGAATGACAAAGATGAAAAATATGGAGATAAAACAAAGATTCAGAAACGTGAATGACAAGGGGTTTGATCATATATTCTTTACCTCACTGTGATCTCCCTAACACATAGCAACAGAAATGATTAGTACTTTTGTATATGTTTTTCTTTGGTTTATTTCCATGTTGTCCCAGCAGGCCAGTATTTATAGAATCAGTAACATTGTGAAGCTTGTTTGGCACATTCATAACATTCACCTGGTAATCTTTTTTATTTATTTAAAGACAATATTTAGATAAATTATTTAGATAATATTTAGATAAATTATTTAGATAATATTTAGATAAATTATTTTGTAACCACAAACTGGTTTAAAGAATATCACTTTGATNACAGGAGTGGACCACCCTCACTTTACTACAAAATGCAAAAACATATCAGTTGCATACACTGTTACAGCCTTTGATATTTTAACATTGTGGTTCAGTTCTTTTATTCACCATCCAATAATCGTGTATATTTTTCTGATTTTCTTATTTTCTTGAGATTAAAGCAGAACTAGTCTAAATTCTTGTTTTACTAAGGAAATTCCATTGAGGTATGTTTTGAAACCAAGCTGTACAGTGACTAAATTTAAATCCTCACCACATGTCAAGATTTAAGCAAGGATTCAGAAGTCCCACTTTTTCTTACACGGAACAAACTAGACTTCTTTCTACAATTTTTATTTATAGCTGGTCATGAAAAACCACAAAAAAAAAAAAAAAAGGGAAAAAGAAAAAATAAAAAAGAAAAAGCATTTCAGAAGCCAAGGTAACTATGAGAGAGCAGGCATTCTGTGAGTTAGGCAATGTTGTGCACCTTCCAACTAAAAGCTGGTACTAATGCAGCTCACTCTTCCTCAGAACTGCATAAACAAACGCAAGGTGCCAACACTGCCAAGTCAGTTTATGCTCCAGGTCCACAACTAAGAGAGTGGGAAGCAAAGAAAGGGAAAAAATGCCTAAACTTATGAGAATTATTCCTTAAAATGAAGAGAGGTTGGATATTCCACCATTGCATAACTGTTTTCTACTGAAGCTTTTACAAAAGAAGCTCTTAAGGCAGCATTACTTTTGTCTCCCAGTTATAATATTATATCCTCCTGGCTTCCTTCTTTTAGAGACCAACAGGATCCAAGTATTTTAATCCACACCCCTCCCTTTTATGTCATATGAAGGTGGAAGTCACTCTTCTAATGACTTAAATACTACATGAATTCAATATTTTAGTTATGTTATTGAAGTAAAAGTAGAAGGCATCATCAAACAATGGTTCATAATTTGGGAGAGTGCTCATGGATGCCTTTATAGGAATTTTTACATCACATCATTTCAAAGTGCAGGCAATCTTTCTTATTTTATATTTGGAGAAGTCCGCTACCAAAGACACCTTGATAAGCAGTTTTAAATATAAACATAATTACTCAGTATTTTTAGAATTACATTGGCATGTAGACTTTGAGACATTTTTCAAGTATATTTCCAGAGGCTCCTGGGACACCAGTTACCAGGGCAACCCCTGAGGTCACACCAGCTACTGCAAATTACAGAAGTTTCAAGAGACTCCAATTTATGTTAAAATTGCATGTGCCTTGCATGACTGCAACCCACTGCACCGCATCGACCCCACGCAGCTGCTGCAGCCCTACAAGTCCAAAGGGTGCTTCAGAGAGAATTCCTGTCAACCAAAGTGACAGAGGGGAACACGGGGTGGAAAACAGCAATTCTCAGCCTCAACACAGCTGACCACTGCCTGAAGTCAGGTCTTCTCACATCGACAGATTCCACAGCGGTCTCTTGTCATGGTATGCCTCATGTTTGATCGCATTCCTGATTCTCCCGAGCATGCTCACTCCTCTCCACCAACCTCTTCCCATCTTTTATGGTCCCCTCCCAACTCCAGCAATGCTGCTAACCTGGCCCATGCAAATCCTGATGCTTTGCCTTGTTTGCATGGCCTGCAGGACAGCCAGGAGACAGCACATATAGCAGCTCATTTGGAACAGCACCTGTGCTGGAAGGGCTGGCAGCACAGACCTGGCACCTGCTCAGTAAGTCCCCGCCGAAAGAGCAGATAAGTGACTGCACCTTCCCCAAGTTATTGCCATGAAAAATAAACACTGCCTCTTCTGGCTTTTTGTTTTTCCCCAGCTAAGTAAGGAGATCTGTCTGGATCTCTGGATTGTTAAAGGGAAAACACATTACACGGCAAACATATTGTCTGAGCACTTCAGACAGGAAGCACATACAAAAGATCTGGCTCCTGCTGGCTTTATAAAAACCAGATATCTTTTATAGACGAGAAAAGACGACAGACTTGGAGAAAACGCAGTAAAATCCGTGTGTTTTTTCATTTATTAAAAACGTTTCCATTTGCACACAGTAAGTCATTCTGCCACACAGAAATTTCTAATTTGTTTACTTTACTATAGCCACTCTTGGATTTGAAACTAATTTTCACTATTCTCTGAAAGAATCACAGCTTGCTATTTAGTTTAGTTTATAAACCTTTTGCTACCATTTTTAATCAGCAATATAGAAGAGTATCAGCTCTTCATTATTTACTGTTTTTATAAGGAGACAAGCCAGCCTCTAGTATAAAAAAAAAGCTCATTTGTAGAAGATACTATCAGTCAGTAAAAAAGCCAGTGGACTTCTATTATCTGTAGATTCTTTCAACAAAACACATTCAGATCATCAGTAAGAGTTTTGGCATCATCCTGCAAGCTCAGGACTCCAGACAGAATAAAGCATAGCTCTGAATCACTTTCAAAATAGCTGACCCTACTCTCCAGTACAGTAATAACAGAGGAAAAACTGATCATCACACTCTCCAAACCTGATATTAAACAAAAAAAAAAACAACAACCAAACCCCTTAATATATTAAGAATTAAAAACTGATATGAAATTTTTAAAGATTTTCAGAATTTTTTCATTAATTCCAGAAAGAAAAAGCAATATGCTTTTTAAAAGTAAAAAAAAAAAAGAGGACAAACTACTTTCTTATACTTTGGCTTTCTTACACATTTTTTTTTCAATATTAAAACAACATCTTACATACATCTTATTTTCTAGAGTTAAAAACACTTCACAGTAAAGGTTCAAATTTCTGCAAAAGGACCTGTTTTTTTCAGTGGAACCAAGTCATGACTCCCAAGCACTGCACATCAGATGCTCTAATAAATGAATGTACAAGTGCAACGAAACAGCAATTATTCTACCTGGGAGGGGAGAGAAATTTAGGGGATACTGGGTGTGTACATATAAATAAATGTAAGCACAAAAAGTCAAGCAGGATGGAGAAACAGCAATCTTGCAGTCTCATATAGTTACTACTTTGAAAAGAAGCACAAGGTCCTGCATTCCTGTATTACACGTCTTCTGTCCTATGTGCTTTGATTGAATCAGAATGTTTCTATTCCATTTGTTATACACAGAACTGCCTCAATTTCAGAGCAACAAGCTTTCAAAACTTAATCAAACAACACACTTCAACCTGATTTTTCAGTGCTTTACAATTAGCAAGAATTACCCAGATCGACAAATTATGGGGGAGTGCATTCAATAAATTATATAGATAAGCACTGGAAAAATCTATTTACACACGTTTCTAGAAACAATGTGTTTTCCTTCCAATGAAAAATGTTATTTGAATTACAAGGCTCACCCACAACATCTGAGGCCCAAATGATGCATAAAATATTGCATGCACCAAATAAGTGGGGAAAGAGAAAACAATAGCTGATATTCATTCTGAAAGCTGAAATGTACCAAAAAGGAATGAAAATGAAAACAGAATTATAAATGTTTATTTAGATTGGGCTCCAACTATTACCCAAATATACTCTCTACATCATTACATCTGTACAGTACATTCTCTACATTTTATAACAACGAAAATATGCAATATTTTTCCTCAGGAATAAGAGTCAGAAAATTTATCCAGGCATTTCCTTACTTCTAAATACACAGTCAAGTGATAACTATAGATTGGAAGCAGAAGCTCCTTTATTTTTGCAAAAAGTGGCATTCTCAACATTCTCTCAGTCTTGAAATTCCCCGCCAAGAGTGCTAGCCCTTCACATATCAATGCAAATATTTTAAGACATATTCAATTACTATCAAGCGAGCAGCAAATTACTCCCAAAGGAATGTCCTGTACTTTCAGAACAAACATTTTGAAGAGTATTAGCTACATACTCTGACTGGAAAGAGGGAAGAACATTTTGATCCATGTACTTCTGAATCACAGTTGTTTTCCAATCTCCTCTAGAAACATCTGCATTTAGAAAGCCATAGCATATACACAAACACATACATAAGGGACTGATCTGGAACTTCTGTGATACAGGTAATTTTTGAATTCTTTATGTCTGCTTGGGTAACATAACTCTGTGGGTTTAACTTGGAAGAACTTTGTGTGTAAAAACAGGCAAAACTGAAAACTTAGAAATGATGAAAAATAAGATTATCCAGTTCAGACAAAGCAGACAATGCCAGTGAATGAAGATCATGTCTGCTCTGCAACACATCCTTGCAGCTGATTCTAAACCTGTAAAGTCAACATCCACAAATAAGCAGAAACTACAGTGGAGTAAGAAACATTCTTTTATAAGAATGACTATACATGAAAAAATTACCTTTAATAAAGCAAAAAGCAAAGGTTGCATGTATAATGAAATATACCACCACATTTTTTATGCAAATCGAACAATGGTCTCTTCCCCTCTTCTTATTGCATGTATTATTTGCCTTCAACTGAATTTCTTAAGTGCTAGAGATTTGCAAAATACAACCATGCCTGAGGTCTTCTAGGAGTTACTGAAAAGCACAGAAAATAATGCTATAAAAAATTCCAGGCAAAAAATTAAATAGAAATTAGAAAACAAAAGAAAAATTTGTAATGCTATTTTAATAAGAATTTTCTATTCCAAAATTGATGAGCCTGTCTCTAATTTCCCCAAGAGAAAGTTTCTCGGCTCAGGCACTCTCTAACTACCACCTGCAGAATAACAACCAGATTTCCCCTTATTGATCTGCTCTTAAACCAAATGTTAAAACCAAGTATTCTGGTTTTGCAGTGCAGTGCAACTAAGCAGAATTTGACTCAATAGCCTTAAAATTACACTAGAATAGCTTGTTCTGGGCATTTTTAGAACATAACTGGTGATCCTATTGTTCACAGTCTCCATGGACCTCCTTATATAACTGTGTAGGAAATTTATTCTAGTATGTAGAGGTTTTAGTTCATGTGTGGGGTTTTTTTCCCCTTGGAAACGCTACAAAAATGTTCATAGCATGCATTCCAACAATAATCATGATAGAGAAAGTTGAAATTACTCATCATTCCCTAAACATGGTACTATGTGTTTTGTGAAATTCTACAATTCTGTATTTTTCAGAACTGTAAACCAATTGCTCCTAGGCAGCTAAAAAGACAAGTAAGGGTGAAACCAATTTTATATTAATCCAGTGATAACATAAAGTTAGAAAGCAAATTCTTTAGTTAACAGTAAAAATGTTTTTTTCATCTGCTAATGTTACTTTAGATTGCCAGAAAGATTACCACCCATTTTGCAAAAACTAACAAGTGTTTTTCATTTACAATTATTTGCCAAGTCCTCGACCACAAGATCCTCTAACTAGCACTCATAAGGCCACTGACTGTACCACAAACATTAATTAATCAACCACTGCAATAAAAAAAAAAGAAAAAAAATCAACCCACACACACACAAAGAAAAAAAAAAGCTCTTGGAACATGTATTTTAATTTTATAGCCCTTACAAAACATGTTTACTAAAATTAGCTTGGCAAAGCACTGGACCAAAAAGAGTTTAAGTACAGTTTATCCTCTTTCCTGTTGCAGCTGTTTTAAGAATAATTAAAAAGCTTCCCTGCCACCCTTCCAGGCTGTAGGGTTCAAATGACAGAACAACCTGGCATCAGGAGTTAGAGAGGATGCAGCAGACTGAAGGAATGCAAAATGTAGGAAGCTTCTTCAGTCAGGCTACAGTGACAAACCACAGTACATGAAAAAATGATACAGCATGAGTAGTACCAGAGTTACATTACCATCACATACCAAGAGCACAAAGCTCCCCTAAAAAGAAAGCAAATTCCTACAGAAGAATGTCAGGCAGGAAATTTATGACAGGCTGACAAATGAAGCACAAGAGAAGTCACATAAGGTCCTGGCATTCTTCCAAAGAAAGGGGTTTTATCCTTATTGATGCAATTAAGTTTCCTCCTTCCGACACAGGCAAGTCTATATTTTACATTAACTTTCTCTAAGAACACACAGATCATCTGTAAATACTTCAAATGTTCACCTAGCTGTCTGTCTTCTCCTCTTCTAGTCCCCTACTTAGGGCTTTTAAATGTATTGGCCTATCTTAAAGAAAGCTGAAAAAGGAAACAGATACCCTAATATTACTTTTTTTGCAGTCGTTCTGCTAAAAGTTGGTGCAAGAGGGAGGAAAAAGCAGGCAGAATTAAGATGCTCATGAAATCCATCACCCAACTGGCCAATCCATAGCTACCTTTACAGATGTCTCTTCAAGAATGGGGCTTAACATGAGAACTTCACCATCATGCTCATAAAGTTCTTTGTTTCCTGAAGGTATCAATCAAATTTTACAATTATTTTTGTAAAGCCTCATTTCTTCAACCGACTGTAAAACACCTGGTGTTCCTAAACAGAAAGCTGTGGAAGTGTTTGAGAATGTCAAGATCTGCACTGAATCAGATGTCTCAGACTCAAGAATTTCAAACAAAAGCAGATCCTCCACCCATCTTCAGCTTCTTTAGACAGCAAAACTGTAGCTGCTGATTTGGCAAACTCCTACAGTGTCAGTTTGGCCAGTGTCTCACCTTTAGACCCAAGTGATAACACTTCCAGTTTCATCTTCTCCAAAATGGAAAAGTGGCACTCAAGAAATAAAAATCTTTTTTTTGACTAAAAAACTGTTTCATTAACATTGACTTCCTACAGCCAAGCTTCTTTTGCCGTAGACAAGGGCTCAGATACTCAAGGAGATTTTACATAGTCCACCACTACTGATAAACAGCCTACAGCTGGATTTAAGTTCTTAAGGTCTTGGTACACACAGTTAATCCACTCTGAAACTTGAGTGGTTGCAGCACATGGTAATTAGAAATCTCTCATCAGCCTCAGAATACCCTCATGGTATATCATCCTATAAATAAAGCATCCCCCTTTCCCCCAGGTTGTAGAACTGGTTATGGAACATTGGGAGTTTCTTTGGATTACAGAATGCTCAGGAAGATACGATGCTGACAAGGTTTACATCTCATATTTTTGGAGTGAAGTATTTTTACGACCAAGTTAATGCACTTTAGAAAAATTGTCTGATTCATTTGTAGCTTACACAGTTGCAATTTTACACTAAAATCTCTCAATTTATAAATGCAGTTTTTAAAGCATCTTTTGTCTTACTACTGCTATTATGGGCATATTTTGAGTTTTACAGAATTGCAGTCAGCTAAGAATAAAAATAATGAAAACTGATGACCTGATTTGGTTTGCAGAACAAATTAGCTCCATGCTTTTATAAAAGCTAGTGCTGCTTAAACGGTACATCTGAGGCTTGGTCACTGTTGATAGGTAATGAGATATATTAAAAACAAGACATCTTCAAGAACAATTCAGCATGAGTCCCTTAAAAAATCCTGACTTTAATCTCAGTCAGGGGAATAGGGGGTAGGGGGTGGGTATAAGCTAACTCCAAATATAACAACAGCTTCTACGTGTTTTCTATTAATTTCTATCTCTTCCCATGCACCTATAAATGTATAGAAATCTTCTACATAACCAGTGTGCTTCTAAAAAATAGACCCTGAACCAAAACTTAGACCACTTTGAAATGCTCTTTCAACTTTACTTTCCAAAAATCGAAAAGTAGTATTTATTTCTTCCCTTTAAAAATTATTTGCCAATGAGAGCATCATGTTCTGAAAATGTAGCAAAGTAGTTCTTTTCAATTACTTCCTGAATGTGGCAAAGTCAACTGCTGTTGTCACCTCCTCTGGCAGAAAGTTGCAAGTTCTTGGTTTTCGTTGGCTGTATGGTCAAAATCAAACTTTATTTTCATCTACTCTTACATGAGGTTATAAAAGTCCACCAATTAAGAACCACACCAGCATCAAGATTTCTTGTTGGCCAGGAATCTTGAAATGTAAAAAAAAAAGCTGACTCATCTTTTGGTAAATGTTTACAGTCAATTAAAAAATTTCCTCAGACAACCCAGTCCAACAAGATTTGAATGCTGCAGTAGAATGTAATCCCTACCAGGACAATCATGTGAAATACTTCAGAATATCTCTGAAAGACTTTAGAACCAAGTGAACCCTAATATGACACTTTTAACTTGCACGCATTTTTATAGCAATTTTAATAACATCTGCATTAGCAATTAATTTATCTCATGTTTCTCAGAGATCTCTTCTCCCAACACATATTTGTCTATACAGAATGTCAACAGATTTAGCTATTATGAAAGTTCTGATTGCATCAGCAGCACAGTCAAGTACCCAGATAAATATAAGTAATTGAAGTAATAATGTTTATTAAGCAATCAGCACTTCATGTGCTTCACTTGCAGTATTACATCTCCTATTTATACTGACACAAGGGTTGCAGACACAATCAAAGCATAAAAACAATTACGTGTTTTTTCTAATGACATAGATGATAATTATGCGATAAACAAAAAATTATTCTGTATCAAAGGTTACACAAGTCCTTCGGATATTGAGGGAATTCACGCAACTTTCAACACCAAAAGTGGAATTAATTTGGCTGGGAGGGGAAGAAATTACTTCCTGTGACCACTGACAATCAAACACACCAAAAAAACAAATCCTCCTGCTTCTGAATAAAGCAGTGAGGAATGTGCCTGAACTCTGCATTTACTAAGCATATGTCACAACATTATACAAATGGTTAGATGTACCCCAGTATACCATAAAATGTCAACACCAGTCACAAAATAATCAAGTTCTGATTTCTAATGAAGCCATTTAAATGCTAGCATCCTCTACCCATAGAGTCCTCAGAAAAAGAGGACATTCTATACAAATAGCAGGAGCAGCTTTTAAAACCCTGCCTTATCCATAACCTCACTTGAACTTCTGTTTAAACCACATATACAATAAAGTAAATACCAGGCAACTGTGATGTCAGTAGGGCCAGTATAAATATTTTTGAGCTTTACTAACTATAAAATCTGGATAGTGTACTGATGTGTACACGTCACAAAACCAGGCTGCTAATGTCAGTGCTGCACTCTACTTATCATTATTTACGACTGGTAGAAGCTGCTGCTTTGTAATTAACTAATTTCTGTTAACTACATACTGACATTTCTAGCTGCCATGCCATAAAATCTAAGCAAACACTAACAGCTACTGCAAGCATACTAACTACAGAATCATCCCAGGAAATTTATTCTGCTCTTGGGTGAGCACACATTTTGCTAATTCCTGAAGGCCAGAAGTAGGAAGAGACATAACCTCTACACTGACCTCCAAAGTTTGAACAGAAGTGGATGCAAAACTATGTCAGTTAAACAATTACTACGGTATGTTGTGATAGTGCCCAGAGGCACGGTTAGGAAAGGCACCCGAATACAGTTACTAGATACTGCCACTTGCAGAGTTTACAGGAATAAATCAAGAGGTTTTGCTCTGCAGTCTATAAACTGCTAAACACCAAGGCTGAACATGCCATTAAAAGATCAGGAATTTTTTCATACACTGAGCTATCAGATCCTTCAGTATTAATCACATACAGGTACACTGCCTTCCACTGCTGACAGGGCACGCAGAATGAACAGCACAGAGAGAACAAGACAGCATTTGCAATTAGCAAGGTAAGAGTCCTAGAGGTATCCCACTGGGATAAAACCTAGGGAACGAGGAGAAAACTGGGTAGAACCTAAGGAAAGCACAAATGAAAGGAAACAGATGCACAGAGAAGCGAGGGAAACAAACAAGGTATTGTATCACCATAGAAAGTAGCATAATCATGGCAACTAGAGGAAAACAATCAGCACTGGTGAAGAAGGCGGCAAAAGCCACGCGACTTCTGTATGGTTTCTGTTTGTTTGATTTTAAGAAATTAAGACTGGATTTTGTGCCAGTTCATGAAGACTGGGAAGTTCTGCTTGACCCGCAAGATCGTGGAACTCAAGGAAAAGGCAAACGCAGCCTGAAGAAGCCTCGCATGGAAAAGAGGGTAAGGAAGAAAGGAAGTGGTGACCTGTGAGCAACATTTCACATGGTAACTAACATATCACCTTTGGGCCGCTTTTCACTGGAAAACATTGCAACAGTGGAATGAAACTCAATCCCAAGAAACTGTGTCTGCAGGACAGAGATAACACCCCTTCCCCAGCACACAAGTCCCTTGCAAGGTAAATGCACCAGCCTCAGAATGGTGCTGTGCAGGCACATTTACACATGAGAATACAGAACTAATTTCATTCTTACTATTCTGAATGAGGATATTAACTGTTGTTAATAGCATTAAAAAATTATCATTAATAATCAGTAGTTTTAAACATCTGCATCTCAGCTGAGTAAGTTTCCAACTAAAGATTTCCTTTCTTGCTCCTTCCAAAGGTATATTTATGCTGTGACCAAGAACAGATAGTATTAGACAGACCAAATTAGGCTACTGTGGTGTGCTGCTGTCTCTGCAGGAGTACAAATCTTTATACAAAAACAAATTCTGAAAGTGGTCATTCCAATTGTGCATTTCTGTAATCTTGTTTTTATTAACTGTATCTAAGCAACCCAAGACTAACCTATTTTCAAGCTTGCGTGATTTTGCTATTATTTTACTGTCTTTTAACATACTGCTCCTTGTCTAAATACTACAAACAGTCTGATCAAAGTTGAAAAGAAATGGAAAAGTTATATTTTTAATTTCAGGTGTCTTCAAACTATATACTCCTGCAATTTAGAGAAATGGGTTTGCTCATGCAGGTTTTTTTAAACAAAGTACTGAAGCTTAGCTGCAATTTTCTTGTTGTTTCTGACTACAAGTCAAAAAAGCAATACTTTTCAGCTGACCTCAGAATCCAGAGAAAAGTTTCCTTCCACTGGTAAGCTTAATGAAGTGGGGAGGAGCCAGCTACTCACAGTCACAGCTTGGGAGGCAATGCAGAAAAGTGTGATGACTATCTCACTGTTTAAAATTAGCAAACACCACGTTTCAGGTCAGATCTTATTTTGAGAACAGCACCAGCAAAAACTCTCATATACAACACCGGAGTTAATTTTTTGCTTTCACAGTTATGACCCTTGCACTAGTGTGTCTAACACTGAGCCATATAACAGCTGCTTACTTTTGCTTTAGTGAGTGCAAAGTGCAATATAAGTAAGGTTTGTCCCCATTTCAGCACTCCACCAAAAAAAAAAAAAAAAACCAAAATGCAGCCGGCTGTGTAACATGGGACATCATCTCACATATACTTTCTACCTTCATCTATTAAAGGTTATCTTTTTGTATCTTTAAGCTTCCAAGCATTTAAAACACTATTTTATATTTCAAAGACTAAGAACACAGTAATACATGTAAGTATTAGAATCCATAAGAAACATTAGGTTCTGCAAAGTGAATTTTTTCCCCCACCGCTGTTCCCTAACTTCTAAATGCATGCTAATTAAGAATCACGCTCTTCCCACATTCTCTCGAACTTTGGCAAGTTTTTTATGTTAAATTACAACAACTAAGGAGTGGGTGTAAAAAAGCCAAGGAAATACACGATAAAAATACCAACTTAAAACTATTGTTTTTGACAGTGTAATGTCCTTGGTTCCAACATTAACAATAGTGTTCTGTTCCCAAATCTTAATAGCAGTTTCTCACTCCAATTTGCAGATATCAGGTTTAATAGAACCAATATGCCTTAGTAGGACTAATGAACTTTTCCTAACAATGCACAACAAAAACCCCAACTATCTGTCAGTTTAGGGACAGTTGATCAAAACCTGTTTGATAGTTCAGCACTCCTCTCTCTGCAGCTTCTGTAGGGTGTGAATGAAACACAGTCTGCATCTCACGCTCTGCCCCTCTACCACTACTGCAGTGACAAAGAAAACTGGCCAGAGGATAACTCCAACACTGTCTTGGCACTGCTTTCTCCTGCTTCTAGTATTGTTACTGTACTTCTTTTTAACCTTTCCTCCCTAACGTTTCAGACAGACCATTCACAGGTATTTCTGGCGGTGACAGGCTCAGAGGCCGGGCTCAGGAATGTACTTTTCCATCGGTAACAGTTCAGTTTACAGCTGCCTTCCCAGCCGTCTGTTTCCCAAGCCTTCTGATGAGCTGTTTGCCTGCCTGTTCAGCAAAGCCAGAGCACTGCACAGCAACCAAAGTGCAAGTTCAGACAAAAAGGCTTTCCCATTCCTCCATTTGTGTTGCATTAAAACCACAAGAAGAAACGTGAAGGGCACTCACATACTGAGCTCTCTAACAACAGAGGTAAAATTAGCACTGCCTTGTTTTGTAAAATATTCAAAGAAACATTAAGCAGAGTGCAGAATATGCATCCACATGTCAACCAAAGAGCACTTTAGCTGGCAATATTCTGATGGCTACAGAAAGTAGTAATAGATGTATGCCAATTCAATTAATGCTAATTTAGCACTTGGTGTATCTCTCATTTAATTCAAAACCATTCGTGTATAAAATTGTACCTATTTGTGCCAGTGTAGTTAAGTTGCAGGAAAAGACTTCAAGTGAAGCTTTGCATTTTTCTCCAAGCATATAATACTTTTATAAAAACCCATGCAGGCTGAAGAATAACTAAGAGAATCAGAAATCATTAGTTGTTTCCACACAAAGATAGTAACTTTCAGTTTTAACTACAGGTTATATGAAGTCAACCATCTAAACCAAACTTTTATGCAAACTAAAATACACAAGGGGATTCAGTACTGGTCAGCTTAAGGTTCTGCTGTAAGTATCTACACACAGAAAAAGAACAGGAGACAGAAAATCCAGGAGCTATTTCTCTAACTCCTGCTAAGCTGTATAACAATAATAGAGGCTATAAATCAGCCTGAACAATGAAACAATAACTATGATCATTTCTCTACAGTTTCTGTATAACAGTTTGTATGTAAAAGATAAGCTTACTTTTCCCAAATATAAGTACTTTATATGACAAGTCACAGCACCTCCTCTTTGAATTCAAGACCAATTTGTATAGTTCAGAAGCAATTGTTTTACAATGTTATTAAAATATTATCTTATCATAGACTTTGTGACCTACATTCCTAAAAACTGACACACAAATTCTGAAGTTATAAGGAAGTCTGATGCACTGGATAGATTGTGAACTGAAACACAGAATTGATCAAAGTCTTCCCTTGTTACTAATACGAAAAGCAGTACTTTGAAAATCTTTGAAGATTTTAGCTCTCTGGAAGGAGTGAAACTGTACCCCTTTCCAAATAACCAACCTCTGTCTTTTTTTTCTTCTTACGGCTAAAAATACATGACTCAAGATTTATTTTTTATGAATGCCACTCTCCTCTACTGGCAAAATGACAGGAAGATGCATCTATGACTGTAGAAGAGACAGGAAATAGTATTAGCAGCAGCCAGGGAAGTTTGAAGACAGAGCAGTTATAAAGCCAGGCTTGATGGCCTGCACACTGTGCCAGCTTTGCAATGAGTCAATCTCTATGACAGATTGAGTCAAAATTTTTAATTAATGTATGTAATACTTAAAAAATTAAGTACTCTGAGGAGCTGTTGAGCATCTAAATGCAATCACTTCTCAAATCCATAGTAGCTGTACAAAGGTTTCTGATCACAAATCTATCATACTCCTTACATTCATCAACACCAAACCACCAGAAGAGTTTTAGTTAAAAGACACCAGTGTACCAAATTGAAATATGCAGAGAAACTCCAGACCATACAATCATGTATTTATTTTAGAGACTTGTTTTAGTCTGATAACCCCACCCTGGCACACGGGAGATCCATGGTCTGGCTGACAGAGTTCATTTTCTCCACAGCCTGTATGGAGCTGTGTTTTGAACACGTGTTTGAAAGGGTGTGGATAAGACCAATGCTTTGGCTGCTGCTGGACAGTGCTTACACAGTGCAAGGGCTCCTCATGCAACCCCTCACTCCAGCCCCATTCCAGCAAACAGGCTGGGGGTGGACAAGAAGCTGGGAGGGAAAAGAGCCAGAAGAAATGACCTGAGCTGGCCAAAGGGATATTACACACTGTGTAACCTCAGGCACAAAACTCAGGTAGCAGAAAAGAAAGGTCTGACTGCTGGGAGCCCCCAAGATGCTTGTGGGAGGGAGAAAGTCATTTCCTTTGTATCACTTGTTTTTCTTTCCTCTTTTCTTCACTTATTACACTGTCTTTATCTTAAACCAACAGGTTTTTTGCTTTTGTTGCTCTTACTCTCTCCTGTAGCCATGGGACGAGCAGGCAAGTGAGCAACTGTGTGGGTGCCTGGCTGCCCTCCAAGGTCAACCAACCCACTACACGTGGTAAGTTTATGATCCTTTCCAACCCTGTCTTCTGCTAAAAGGATCATCACTGGCATCTGCTTGCGATTAATAACACTCTCCTCTTGTATGTAAAATACCAATATATAGAGGAAACAAAATAGAGAAAAGACAGCCAAGAAAAAATGCTGCAGAGAAATAAAAAAATGGGTATCTGACTAAGAAAACTTACCAACTCAATTTCTTCAATTTCTTCTCATTACTTTGAAACTAAACCTTTATACACTTCTATAAGTCAGGGAAATAATTTTAGATCCTAAAGTTGGGAGTCATTTTACCACATTGTTCAACAGCTGTGTTGCCAAAGCATTTCCATTTTTTTTCTCAGTAACACAGAAACTACCATTTGTTTAATCTAACCAGTCACAGTCCAGATTGCTTTTCCTAGATCCTACTTCCAAATTATCTCTGGTTTCTAGTACTCTAGACAGAAAATGTGTCCAACAATCTTCTGAGGAACTATCCACTCTCTGTATTTCCCTTGGGAGAAAAGGAGGGCTCTCCCAAAGTTCCTGACACAGACTGGAGTTCAAAGCATCAGAAGCATAGTGTCAAAAGCAACAAAAAAATTCTCACTTGAAAACAAAACTATAACTCCTAAGAATCCTCCAGGCAGAAACTGTCATTATAAGCAACCAGATTTACTAAGTCACCTTCCTTACAACTGGGGCTAGTGTTTAATTCTATGTTTTAACTTAGATTTACAATTAAAAATAAAAAATACTGGTTTTAAAAAAGCACAAAAATACTACGATTAGTTTTTATCTCTTCTTTTGTTCCATCAATAGTAAATACATGGCAGCAATAAAGCCTGAATCCTTATCAGGAGATGTGGAAGAAAACTTCTCTTGCAGCCTCAGCTTTTAGGGATGAACTCTGAGTACTGTCACCCCTGCAGAATATTCTTCAGTTCCAAATAATTCAGACTGACCTGCTAAGGACCCTTCAGCTCAACTGGATTTTACCAATTCCCATCAGTATATTTCTAAACACTACGGACAATCACCAAAGAAGTTTCTGCTCATTTTCCTCTCTCGTACACACCACAGTTCGCACTTCTGATGAGAGTGAAGGATAATTTCAGTACCCACCATGAGATTGCCACAGGTACCTTAGGTTCAATGCAAGAACTTTCTTAATGGAATCAAGCAGCAAGCAATCTCTGTTAACAAAAGGCCAACCTGAACTCTTCAAAAAGAGAAAGAGGCATCAAGAAGGAAGAAAATAACTTTCCTCTCTCTCACACACAGAAGTCATCAAATAGTTCCAATCATTTTCAGAGCTAAGAAAGGTTTTTTTTTTCTTATACAGGTCAAAGAGGTGAATGGAAGGGGAGGAGAACAAGTAATATACTATCTCCTGAGAGAGGCTAATTCTGGGAAGAATAATTCCAAGTAGATTTGCTGAAATTGGAAAAAACAGAGTGAACACATGCTAGAAGAAGGCTTCCTCTAAACCGAAAAGGAACAGTGTCACTGATTAAATTCAGTACTTTCCTGTGAACTTTCAAATTTTAATACCTGAGAAAAGCTGTGAAGGATTCAATAGCTCACAGTTTATGAATCCTTTGTGGAATAACCACGCTAACACCATATACTCAAATAAGAGAGAAGATAGAAAGTGACTACACTTCAATAGACAGAGAATAGAACAGAGACATTTAAATAATGCAGACAAACAAGATGAAGAAACAAGAATGCCAAACCTTAAATGAGGATGTTGATGTGACAGATGTTGCAGAAGCTCCAGGTAATGAAGACTACCACTGGGAAATTATTGCCAGCACAAAAGTTCATCGAATCAAAATCCGCTGTTAGTGTAGAGGGTTCTGCTATCCATGAAAGGTGCCTTACAGTTAAATCAGATAAACTAACTCTGTCAAAACATATCACAAGATCCCTACACATTGAGATTTCAAGTGTGACCAATCTACTTTCACACATTGAGGAAAAAGAGGCTGAGGGACACAGCACATTATTAATAGAAGACTTCAATTCTTTCTAAGTCGACCAGACAGCTGTTATGTTTAAAATAAGATGCCAAAGTCTTAAGAAGTCATTTAATCTATATATCATATGTGACTGCTTTAGGAGAGCAAACATGAATACAACATCAGAATACAAAGTAAAACAAAGAACAATAAAGAATGATTTCTCACCATCTCACCCTTTAAAGACAATAAAGACACATAAAATTAAATTAGCAGGTGGCAGATTCAAAATAAAGAAGAATGGGTACCTTTTCCTCACCAGCACATCCAAGTTACAGAACTCTGAGCCACAGGTTGTGCTACAGACGCCAAAGCGTACAGGGTTCAAAAAGAAACTGGGAAAAAATAACAGGAGAAAAACCCATCCTTTAAATGTAGATACAAAGTACAAGAATATCACTGCTGACTCCGAGAACCCCTGAGCAATAGGTCACTGAAAACTACTAGGTCAATACTGAAGGAGAACGATACAGGTTAGTTCATCACTGCACTTCTCCCTGCAAAAAGCAGGGCAAGGGGAAGCAACGAACTTTAGTAGGAAAAGCCGAAGCGTTTCACAGCCTCTCTCCTCCCTTGTGCACGCTGGGGCTGCTGACAGGGGCTGCTGTCCTCGCTTCCACACACAGCCGAGCTTGAGAGGCTGTTTCAGCAGCCAGGCACCTCCCTGAGGCCTCTCACCCTCCACACAGGTGATGGGGCTGCACAGCTGGATGCTTGGCTGCCTGGTGCAGCTCCCACCCAGCATCCATCCCTATGCTGGCAGCCTTGGCTGCACCCACAGCTCCAGCACCAAGCGGCCCAGGAGGCAAAGGCAGCAGTGACGGCTGCACCGGCCCCAGCGTGACCGTAGCCTCCAGGTGACCCCACTGGGAAGCACCTGGGTTGCCTGAGGGGCTCCAGTGTGATACTTTACTACCTTGTCCTTCCCAGTGCTACCATCCAGCCAGTGCTCGTGGACTGGGGACAGTGAAGCCTGGACATTCAGCACCGAGTTGCCTTTCTTGTGAGCAGAGTTTCCCCTAGTGTCTATTTAGTGGGCACACACATTGGTTTATTCTGCCTTCTTGCTTATCCCGTGCCCAGACATCCTTCAGCTTTGCCTTCCTCGCGCGCGTCTCAGAGCCCGCATTCAAGCGCTCTTCTGCAGCACCACTGGAGACAGGATGATGGGCTAGATGTAAAAAGGCCATTCTTAACAGAACACTTCACACAGTTTATGAAAAGATGTGTATTCAGGAGTTTGTTTATTTGTGTGTTTGACTTTCATTTATATTCCAGTTTTTAAGTCTCTGATCCGTTTCAGACTACGGAGATTGTTGCACCACGCCTGCTTTACACCAGTGAACAGAGCAGCTCATGACCACCAGTTAAGGTGCTTCCAAAACCCACCTTTTGTTTTCCAGGAGTAACACAAGCTAGATGGAAACCCTTTACTGAGGAACTTGCACAGAGAGCCTTTGCAGCAAATCATGGCAACAATCCTATCCCCACCTTTGTGGATGGCCCCAAGAAGAATAAATAATCACAGAACGGTTTACAACGGAAGAGACCTCAAAGATCATCTGGTTCTAATCCTCCCTTCCCCCACTTTGGGCAGGAATGCCACCCACTAGACCAGGCTGCTCAAAGACCCATCCAGACTGGCCTTGAACATTTCTGGGGATGGGGCATCAACAATTTCTCAGGGCAACCCCTTCCAGTGCCTCACCATCCCCAGAGTAAAGAATTTCTTCCTAGCATCTAATATACATCTCTTCCCTTTTAGTTTAAAACCATTCCCTGTTGTAGCTCAAGGGTAGTTTTGAGATATTTTCCATTTCCTTTATCCTTGGCTGTTTGAAAGTGTAAAGGAAAATGAACCGTTAAAGAGCCTGAGCACAAAAGATGTGAAATTTCAGTATTCTGTAACTTTCACTCTTCCTTTTAAATAAACACTCTCCCTTAAGGCTGTGACCTGCTTTGCTGCATGGTTTTTTAACAACAGAAACTTACTGGAACAGCAAACTGGTACCACAATGGTACCAATGCTGCTTGGCCCATTAGGAACACCACAGCAACACAGTGTTCTCTTCCCATGTATTTAATAACCTCCAAGACATTAAATAAACCCCAAAAGTAACTATTTTTAATTAGTCTCAAATTAAATAATGAATAGTTTAAATATCTCTGCTTTTAAGCTTATATTGACAATTTTAAATGCAAGCAGAATTCTATTTTATTCCCACATCTGGCTGTTCCAATGAACCGTACGAACTGGGACCATTCCTATGAAATACAATGAAAACTACAATTCTGATTCACTCATATTAAACTGAGTATTTTGTCTACCTGGTAAATTCATCCTCCCCTTTATATACCTAAATATATATCCACCAAACTAAAACTAGTCTATTCAATTAATTCTACACTTAAAAATAAATAGAATAAGCTTACAAGTCTGACCCAAGAAAATAACACCACCTTATGCAAATGTGACCTTATGCTACTACCTTTAAAGAAAAAAGAAAATATTTCAAAAACATGGAGTGATACACAGTGAATACACGTGCTACAAAATCAAGAATCACATAAAATAAAATAGTGCTATAGTAGAAAAAAATAAAGTTATTCTATTCTTTTTGTTGTTCTTAGCTACCAACACAGGCCAACCACTAGAATCCACATAACACTCAGGCCAGACAAGAGACCTCCCACCCTCACACACACAAAAAAAAAAAAAACCCAGAAACATAAAACCCCAAAATCACAAACAAACAAAAGGGTAACATGGACAGAATTAGAAGTGAAGGATTTACATTACGCCACCTTAAAAGTCAGCTTTCTGCATCATTTGCTTATTTCCTCTATTTGGAAAACTGCCACAATTCTTTCCGAAGCATTTGTTAGGAAAGATTTTCTTAATGACACTTCTGCCCCTTACATAGATTTCTGAGATCTTGTTTCTCAATGATGTATAAGTGAAAAACAAATGTCTCAGACCTGACAAGCTTTGCAACAGCTGAAGGAAAACAGATTATCACAACTAAGTGTAACAAATATCTTCAGTAAAGAATCCCAAAATAATTTGGGCGATGAACTGGAGAAAAGGTGCTCATAAACTCTGAAATTTTTCAAGTTACAACTTAAAATGTGGGGTTCATCTTTTTGGGAGGGGGAGGGAGGGGGTGGTTCTAAATTTTTACATGCAACCGAAACAGTGTTATAAAATTCTAGCAGGTGTCATCTTCTCCCAGTCATCTATTGTGAACACTGAAAGAAAAAGTATAATGTGAAATAAGTACATTTTTCAGTTACAGTTTGCTTCAAAGTCTCCTAGAGTTTTAGTACATTTCTTATTGTGTTTTACAGTAACAAATTACATTAAAACAAAGATTTCCTGGAGGCAAGAAGAAATGGCTTTTCATTGCTTATTTAAAACAAGTAATGAGTTTGGCAAGCTACAAAGAGAAGAGAGATGGAAATGAAGTTTCAAGGAGCACAATTTCTGCCTCACAGAACTGCAGCTAATGTAAGGCACAGAATGACCACAGACATAGCGAGGAGAGTGCTCCTGTATAATCTGAACACAGCTGGATGAGAACATTTCTTAGCAGTAGTATAATGCAAGACACAAGTTCAAACATTTTTTATTTTCTCTGAAGTGCTGCCTCTCTCCTTTCCTCAACATAACAGGTGCAAGACTGGTAGTCCTGTTTTGTTTCCCCACTGGAAGAAGACTGCTCCCTGAGACGACCATGACTTTTACTAAAAACAGGGTAGTAACAAAACAAAAATATTAGACGCAAATTTTATTCTGACTATATTAAAAAAAAATCTTATAAACTAAGAACTGTATTTCCAGGAAGAGTGTTAAGGAATGTCACATTCATTTTGTACACTGTAGTGTTGCAAGATGATTTGACAGGCCACAGAGGGATTCTGCTGCTGCTCAACAATACCTTTCACAATAAGATCTCCCAAGACACTTCCCAGCAAGAAATTAACTGATATTCCACCAAGGAAAAAAAAAATTAAAAACCAAACCAACAAAAAGCTCACTGCAAAATACCAGTAAATGCAAGCTTTCCACAATGCTGTATGGTGCTGGAAATCTGTGAAAACTATGAGCTACTAAAGTTGTAGGAAAAGGACTCAAAAATATTTTGCCTCCTTCAGTCATGTTATTCCTTGCATAAAACTCATCCTGACCTTCGACCAAAAATCCATTCTGTTTTTCACCAGCTTTCAAAAATTGCCCTACTACTTAGCAACAATGCACATATTCCTCACCTAAAACATCTCTTTGTTATCATATGGAATACTACATTTTCCAAGTAACCCCTTTAAACACTGTGACTATGATCTATATCTCAGCTGTCTGTGAAATCATTGTATTTCCCCCACAACCTGCCTGCATTCTCATGCCTCTGGTTTCAGGAACCTGGGACTCAGATTTAAATTCCTGCCAAGCTGTTGGCCTGAAATAATACAGAACTTTTTTTTCATCCTTTCTAGTATAACAAATTGAGACCTTTGAATTGAAGCCTTGCTCTTTTTTCTGAAGTTTTGTCTGTCAACAACAGCATTTTAGGCATCTTTAACAGCATAATCACGTGTTCAGTGCAAGACCAATACAGAACTCCCAGAAGTTTGCAACCAAAGTCTCCAAAGCAAGTAAAAAAGAGGAAAGTTTATACAACTACATTGTTAAGCTTTACATAAGATTTCTTGGACCAAGAGCTCAGTCTGTATTATATTGTTGAGAAGTCCTGCAATAAAGAAACAAACACAAAAGCCCACCTGGCTTATGACAAAAGCAGAAGTTCACAGCAGAAGCCCACGACCTATTCCCATCAACCACTGCAAGCAGTGCAGATCAGACATTTAAAATAAGAAAGGGTTATAAGGTGTACATTTCTAGAATACCGAACTGTATTCTAAATATTTTAAATAGTAAGAAAAAAAAAGTAGGGAGTAGCTTTCACCACGATTCATCTTGACTCTTGCAAATTTCAGTGACATGGCAGCTAGGAGTAAGGCTCTGAACCAAACAGAAAAACCGTAACAGTGCTTTGGCTTTGTCTTGTACACTAAAAAAGAAATTCTTCGCATTTATTTCATGCAGAAACTTCTTAAACATTTATCAGCTAAGCTGTACTTTAACAAAATGCATCAGAAAAATCTTCTTTCTCCATGGCCTCGGCCAAAGGTACCATTTGATAAAGTACACTGAGCAGATTTACATAAAGCCTGTGTGATGGTGGATAATCAGGCACTAGGTTAAATCACCAGGTGACAGGTTTTTCCCAGCAGAAGATGCATTTAGTCGATGGCATCCTATCATGTAATTTTAATAAATTTGGCAGAAAAAGTGAGAAAGACCTGAAATTAATCCAGTAATTCAATAAATTCACTTCAGAATACTTCCAATATAGGAAGAAATGGTTTCCAGGCCGTATTATAAATTTAAACATTAGAATCTCATTTTTGTTAAATAAAATAAATTCAAGATTCTTAGGCATTTGGCAAGTGGTTAATCTTGTAAATCATTATTAGTGGCCAAAGCTTTAATCACAAGGCACTCAAATGATTACAGTAAATTTTATATATCCACTAAGGACTGAGCTGAATTTGGGATTAGATGTAGAAGAAAAAAAATATATTTTCTGCAGCTGAACCCACTGAAAGTATATACTTGAGCTGTGATTTCCAACTAATATAAAAATTCATCAGCAGTTATCAGGACATAAAACGGTAAATTTTCTCCCAGCAAGGCAAGAACTCCTAAACTACTATTTTTGGAGGTTAAGTTCAATACTTACAGACAGAAATATTAATTTCCACATGTAAAACAATGAAAATCCATGTCATGTTCTATTCTTGCTACTCCAACTGAGTGTATGCCACTTAGAAGAAAAACAGGACATAATTAGACATCTTAGAACAAGCAGGAGAATTACCTGAAGCTTAGAAACTTGATTGCATAAAGATAACACTGCTGACAGCAAAGTTCAGAAATCATGAGTCAGACACCGGACTCTTGTCACGAAATGGTCACACAAAAGCATGAGGATTCAAAAATCCTCAGGAATCCAGGGAAAACCAAGGTATGTCTCAACACAGCAGCCCAGCTGAGCAGGAACAGGCTAATAGGGATTACTTTCCTTCTCAGTAGTGAGAAAGTACTGAAGAAGGGAAAGAAAACAAACCGGTTTCCCTCCTCAAAGGAGAAGGACAGACAAGCCACAGCGTTGGGATTTCCTTGCAAGATAATGTTGTTGTATCAATCTTGGGGGACACAGAAACTTCTAGTCATCTTTGTCCTTCATTGCTTACTGTATTTAATAATCTTTTTAATCCTTGGCTGAATAGTTCTCTGAAGTGAAACTTTAGACATCCTATTTTCAGGAAGCTATCTGATCTCATTGTTATACTTTTGAGTGAGTTTTCCAAAGAATAAAAATGCCTTCTTGACTCTTCTGGACTCTTAACACAGGCATTCTGAAGAGCCTCAGGCATTATAAAGCAAAAGAAATAAAAGATTGAATAAAATAATCCATTAACATGAGTGCCGGACAAGAACCTTAAAAGTCAACCACAGCTAGAAGCTCGATGTGATAATCAGCAAAGGTGTCACCAGCACCATGAAAAGACTTGGTAACACGTTAAAAGACTTTCTGCTCTAACAGAAATGTCTCCTGCAAAGATGTTAATGGCAGCCACTTCAGCACAAGTATCAGCAGCAGCATTGCCCCTCTTACACAGCTCTCTAAAAACAAGCTTTTAAATATTTAGCAAAAGGTTTTAACAGCACTCTCCCACTGCCAATTAGCAGCAGTGATACCATTTAAATATTTGATGAAGACAACACTAAAAATAAATAAATTACAGTCCAATTTAGTATCACAATATTGCTAAACCTTCATTATGTTATAGTGAAATTACACATTTGACTGGTGACATTTGGAGTATCATTTTAGTCCTGCATTGCAAAAAATTAATAAAATGGAAGGAAATAAATAGATAAAAGAACACCAGAATTAAAAAAGCTTTTGTGGAACAACTAAAACATCAAGATTTTTTAGCCCAGAAAAGAAAATTACATAAAGCAAACATGAGGAACACCCCTCAGCTCATTTGTGGAAAAAGAGAAAGTGTTGCTCTAACATAAGAACGAGAGGATACCAGGTAAACAAGTAAATAGGTGCCTGGTGCTAAAACCGTGCAAAGGGGGAAAAAAAAAAAAAAAAAGGAAAAAAAGAAAAAGGACTCCTTCACTCCTTCTTCTTAGTTAAGAAACTGCCATAAGATGTTAAAATCTTCCAAAAGTCAAACTGGCCTTTGACAATTAATGGGGGGGAAAACAACCACCCTTACGGATTAAATGCGTCTTAGCTGCAGATCACTTAAGCCTGGAAGCAGATGTCAGGAAAAGAGGCTTCTTCTGTTCTTCCTGTTGGAGGCAACATCATGAGCCAAATGGACTTTTTAACAGCCTGACCTCAGCAGCCATCCTTAAAAATCACGAGGGCTGGGAGCTTTTGAAGACTGAGGGAAGCAGATGCATCTACCCCAAGCTGTGCAGTCAGCCTCCATCACAGACAGGTTCCAGCCCCAAAGGCGCTGGGACTTCAGGCCACTGTGAAGGCTGAGCACCTGGCCCTGGGATCTGCACTCCCTTTCATCCCTGCTTTTCTGGGGATTCACCAAGTACTGCACAGAGCACACCGAGTTCTGCTCTCAATAAAAGCTTCTCCACCAGCTGTTCCAGACAAAAAGCAGAGCAAGGCCAGGCTGAAGCAGGAAGAACAACCCTGTGTGAGGGATGCAGAGAGACCCAAGAAAGGGAGGGACAAGCAGGCAGGGTGACACAAGGGATGAGGTGACAGACACGAACAGGATCCAGGCCAAGCAGGCTAGTGACAGACCAACACCAGCAATTCAACAGCATCTTCCTAAACCTACAAAGTACCACAAGATAATTCTCACAGCTGAAAGCATTCGGTGCCTTCACACCACCACGGTCAGAGCAGATCCCAGAGCAGGCCGGCCGCTCACTGAAGAAGGACCAAGCATGAGGCACATGGAGCGCGTTATTTAGGCTGGAAAGTGCTAACCTCAATCAATGCTTGTGAAACACATCTCTGCAACTACTATAGCTGGGAAGAACAACAAGAAATTAGAGGACACTTGAGTTTAACAAATGAAGTACATCCAATAAGCCACGTAAAGTTCTTGTGGGGTTCTTCAAAAGCAAGGAAACCTAATACCACGGGGACTCGAACTGCTCATGCCTGATCTAGCTTCATCCACTATGTGGTAGTAATGTGCCATGACTAAATACATTCTCATTTCACATAAATATTAGTCTTGAACTCTAGAATTTACACTGGCTTTTTGTAACAAACTGCTATCAACATATCTCAAAAAAGAAAAAAACTGTTTAGGGACAATTCTCTGTAAACAACACAATACATTTCAGTTGATTCAAGCCATTTCCTGAAATGATTTCCAACTACTACTGGATTTTTCCTGCCTTATGTAACAAAAATATATGTCTTTACATTGTAAACATGTGAAAATTGCAATGATGTAAGTATTATTTCAGCAACTCAGAACCTAACACTTGCTACAATACTTATATGAAAGAGATTCATTCTGCTTTAAATTTACTAAACAAAAAAGCATGGTAGAGCATACAAAGTCATTTGTCTTGCCTTTTTTTTGGGTTCCTGTACTGTTCACAGGAGTTACTTAAAATCCATAAATAACTGCCTATCCTAAAACCCCTAACAATAGGAAAGAAAACATTCTTAACAAAAGCTTCAACACAAGGTGAATTCCTCTCCTTTTAGTCCAAACTACACTTTGGTAATACAAAGCAATGAAATTATATTTTTTAAATAAGCAGTCATTTACATTTTATTTTAAGGAATGCAGCTAGAGCAAGCAGTTGACAATGTCAAACACTTTTATCACAGGGAACTAGGTAATGAAATATATAAAGCACTCTGGATTTTCCATCATAAGAGGTACTTCACAAAACAAAACCCATGCAGACCATTCTGCTGCTGCAGAATTTCACAAGCATTCTTCTTCTCCTATCCTGGACTAAAAAGAACAGCGAAGGATGGGGATATGTTCACGGATGCTAAAAACATCAAAGCACACACAGAACTGTATAATGCTCTGCCATTTTTGTTTAGTGTAAGCAAAATAATAATGCTGGTAAGAAGAACAAAAAATATAAGAAAATAGAGGGGGAAAGTTATAATCACAGAAACTTAACCATGAAGACATCTTGAAAATTCTGTGGATGCATTTTTTACCAAAAAAAACCCCAGCCATTCTTTTTCTTCTGCAATACTGATTATTTCATAATTGAAAGGAAATGCAAACCATTTTAATCAATTCTAGCAAAGGCATTAGGACAGCCATTAATAGGCATAATATCAATTATCTGCTATATACTTGTAAGGTGCCCATTTCTTATACCAAAATAAAACACCTAAATAAGTTTATTTTGTTAAAGATTTTTACAGTTAATTTTGAAATCCATCTCAATACCTTGCTATTTTTTATTGTTCATTTTATAAAACTGTCAGCTGCTATTCTGAAAAGGAGTTGGTTTGTTTGTTTAATTCCAGAATGTGAATATTTGGTATCTGAAAAGATCCCTGAGCACAGTATACAATCTGAAATACTCTGGGATATTTTATTACTTACTCCAAAAGGCCAAATGACATTAAAAGTAATCCCAAGAGAGGCAGAAATGAATCACAGCTATTTTACTTTCCCAAGGCTGCACCAATTAACACCGTGAGCCTCAGCACTGCCAATTTCCAGTCACCCACTACAGAGCACTCTTCACTGTTCTGATCATTGTGTTTGGTGAGGGTTAGGAGGGAACAGGTGAGTGACCTCAGGCATGTTCCTCTTCAGAAACAAGGGACAGACGAGTCTATACAGGCAGCTCTGGAAAATAAGTGATTTAAGTAGATATTAAGAGATGCACTGCAGTCAAGAGGACGGGCAACAATCCTTCCAAAGGACTGCTTCACGCACAGTCCTCTGCAATGGGGAAAAGCAAGAGCAGTGATGGCACTGCCCCATGTTTAAAAGGCACGCCAGATGTGAAGATCAGCTGTAAAACAGCAATAATAGTCTTCATAAACACAGCTGCAAAACAGGCAAAGAGGCCACTTGCTACTTACTCTCCTTAAAGACAAACAAGCCAGGCCCTTCCAAAGGGCCCTTTTTGTGCCAAGGCTGCAATCCAGTAATAATAATAATAATAATATCAATTTGTACTTACCAACTATTATTTTAATATATTTAGAAGAAACAGTATTTTCTCAGAAATTGTATTTTTGAACTAGATTCTGCAACATCATATAGCTCTATTTACAGGTGGTAAAGAATATAAATAACCAATTTTTATTTTAACCATGGAATATATAATTTGATCTTATACCAAAATCTACAATTACTTAACAAAAAGAAAAAAGAAAAAAAAAATCATATATCACATATGATAAAATGAGAGAATAGTTAAAACAGGATGTTTACCTGAAGGTGGAAGAGCTGCCTGTATGTTAGAAGCTAAGTTAAAACCAGAAAGAACCTGACAAATCGAAGGTATAATCTGAAATAATTAGAATGCAGTTAGTAGGACAAGTACAAGCTTTTTGCAGATGATGGCTTTTGCCCATTACAAAGAGGAACAATCAGGCAGCAGCCTGCACAGAAGGATCACAAACAAAAGGTGATTAAAAGACAAAAGCATCATACTGAAATCTATTAACAGTTGATCCTGTAGCAGAGCAGTGGAGCAGAGTAGACTGACCTCTTGAGGTCTCTTCCAGCCCTATTTTTAAACATTCTTCCATACATTGCTGATTTTATCACATTATAATAATTTCCTCTTCTCTGTGTATATTACACATAAATTATTATATACCTTTCCTCCCCCAAAATCTACCTGTTAGTCTGTTTATATTTAGAGTTCTAAATTTTGAACACAGTCCCACATTTGTGTGAAAAGATAAATAATTTAGAATCCATGTACTAATATTATTATATGTGCTCCAACTTACTTTGGCCCTTAGAGACTGACAATTGGTGAATCATATATAAGGGTATTTCCTAACAGAGACCATGCAAATAGTACAAGGCTTGATGGTAATATCACCCATGGACCAGCAAAGGCTGGGAAACTACACAATTTACTTGTCCTGTCAGTTTCTGTCTAAATTCTTTTAATCTTCCACAAATGCAATCAAATCATGGGAGTACAGTGTATAATTTGTGAGCCATGGGCAGGACAACACTGCTCTAATTCCTGGTTTAAAAATAAGCTAAACCAGTCATGTCACTGACCAAGCCTGGTAATAGGCATAAGCAAAAATCTCATCAAGTATTCACAACAATTTTTAATTCCAAAAATTAATTTTTCACCACTGAACAGACTGAACATGTTTTGTGGATAGTCTAAGGTTTTGTGGGCAGAGGGGGTGAAGGAGTTGCTATTATTCACACTAGCCAAGCTCTTTACTCAGTCAAGAGAAACAGACAGAGAAGCTCTTCCAGAAGGGAAGCCAGAGAAGCTAAATTCATCCAAATGAAGCTCCCGCTCCAAGTCAGCTTTTGGAAAAAGTACCTCTCTTCGTGGGCTATGGTACATAAGCTAACTGAATCAAATCAAGGCAGCATCCTCATGTATACATTCCTACAAACAACTTTTTTGTGTGTGTTGCAGATCTTAAAATAAAATGTTGATTACTGTGGCCTACTGAAACTACCCATGCAAATGAAACACACACCAAATGCAATGCACAGCACCCCCACTCAGCGGCTGTGACATACAGTGTGTCATGGTTAACAAGCAGTACACTGCCTGATACACAGGTCTAATGTATATATGTGATACTCTACACAAATACTTCAGGTATACAGCTTTTGTATCACAGAGGATATGATCTTCATGGTGCCAAATATTCTTTTTCAAATATTCCATTTTCTAAAAATTAGGAAGCCAGTAAACAATCAGTAGTAGAGGATGGAGAAGGAATACAAATATGGACAGGTGCTGGTAACCTTCTATAATCTAGCTGAGATTCCAACAAATCAGAGACAGCATCCTCTACAAGAAAGTTCCAGGATTCATGGAGCTGCAATTAGCTATTCAGGTCTCTCATAGTGACAAACCAGAGAGATAAGACAGACCTGCATTAAAACAAAAAGAAAAAGCCAAGAAACAAACAAAAACAAATTTTAAAAAAGCCTCTCAGAAAAATCTTCACTCTGGCTGTGTAGTTGTATGGCTGTCCAGGGTAAGATGTAGGGGGAGCTCAACTATGACAGCCTTCTTTCCTAAATAAATGATTTTTTTGTGCTGTCAGTTTTGGTGTCAATTAGCACATGTGCTCTAGGCAAAATATCTTTCACTGCTGGGACATCCACGTCCTTCTTCCAAAGATTTTCTGTAACCAGAAGGAATTCAGCTGATGCTGTCGCATTCTGTTTCCAAGGGGAAGGGAAGGAGTAAACCAAACACATTCATTTTCTCCTTCTTTCCTCTCCATGGCTGTTTTCTTTGAACTTAAGGAACCTCAGCATCCTCAGGCTTAATCAAATTTCCTTGCATCATTACACAAGTTTCTTTGCAATATAAAAAATTATTGACAATTAGGTAATTTCATATACTTTAAACTGTGTCCAGCAACCTAATTCCTTGATATTCTTTCAGAAGGAAGCCAAATATGACCTATTCCTGGGCCTTCACGAAGACTTGCAAACATTGTGGCTAAGATAATTTAGGACCACAGAGAACCTAAGTCCACTGAAAATGTTACATTAGAGTTTACCATGAACACAGAAGGGCTTATAGTAAAGCTTTTAAAACAATCATTGTCCATCATTTACTGTATTTCATATTTTTTACACCTGATACAAACAGGTTTACAGTATGAACTAGAGATCACAGAAGACTGAACAAGTTAGCAATGTATACTGGCATTCTAATGAGACAGAAGATCTTGATGCATCTGCTGTCTAAATCCCCTGTCATAGAAAGACACGGATATGTTTAGTTTCAAAAGCAAAGCTCTGCTGAAAATTATACCCTAAAGTATCTACCTGCTAAATTTGGTTCCTCTCTTCTCAGAGGCTTTGAAAGTTAGGAGTTTACAATGCTCATCAATTACATGAATTTACAGAATGAAAGCTTGAGTTTAGGCCCACAAGAAAAAAAGAAAGATACAAATTTGTTTAAGTTACCAGCCAAGAAATTTATTGACACCGAGATCAGTACTGGTATATGCAAAAAAGCCACCCTGGACTTTGCTTTCACACACATGTTCATAAAAACACCCCTGCTCACAGAATGCTAAAGCCACCTGTCTCCACGTGTTTCTCACTGCTGCCTTCCTAAATAACTGCAGTATCTCCTAAGTGTATCTCTTCTCATTTTATTACTGCAACCCGTCTCCTAATAAAGACATATTTATCCCCATGGATCTCTTTCTGTCTAGGTCTATAGCTCTGGGAAACCACGAGGTTCTGCAAGCATTTCTTGGACACCCCTGGAAGCAAGCAGCTCTGAGGAAACATACCCATACACCACAAATCACTCGCTGCCTTAAAGATTCCCAAACAGCCAACACCTCTATGTCTCTTTAAGAAAGGCGAGGAGGAACCTCACACAAAAATAAAGCAAGCTCACTGCCAACTGTCAGAGCAGCTAAGAAAAGTTCACAGGATGCTTAAACCCACTTTGAACTGCAAGATGTAAATTTGTTTCACAGAATATTATAGGAAACGTTGTAGGAAATTACATAATAGGAAACCACAGCTAGCTGCACCAAGGAAAATATTATGGAAAAACAAAACAGTCATCCCAAAATCCACTACGTACAAACAAGTGGCATATAAATTAGTTCACAAATCAGGTATCCAAGAGCCTTAATCCCACGGGTGCACAATGTATAATCACTACTGCCTCTTGAAAAATCAGAATCTCATAAATACAGAGAATAAGAAATAGAAAGTGAAAAAGTCTCTACAAACACATGCATGTAGTTTGTAGGCCCTCAGATTTGATTCAACAAAGGCAAGCAATAAAACAGCCTACTCCATAAAAATTGCTACAAATGAAGAGTACAATCCTTAATCCTTTCAGCCTAAACACAGCTGATACATGAGAGTGAAAGGCCAAGTAAACTGCTATATATAAAGACTGCGTTACTTTTTCCAGTAAGAGCGGCTGTACCACCTGTCATCATCCTCGGTGACACCTCAGCCTCGAAGAGTACATCATCTTATACAAAACAAGAAAGAAAAAGCCAAAAGCAGGTGCACAAAATAAGTAAGACAGAAAAAATATGGAGCTACTGGAAAAAGGGAACAGAGACTGCAAGTAAGAAAGGAAAGGGAAAAAGGCAGCAACTGCTCTTCTCAGAGTTATGAAAATAGACAGCCAATGGAAGCACAGACTGAAACCAAAATAAAACACGGATCTGTGCTCCTGATTTTCATGCACAAACATGCGGTTCTAAAGAATTTAATCGGAACTAGAACTATTACTCAAATGTCAATTTTCCATTTGTGACCCAAACACCTACACAGTAATTGGCCGACACAACATTTAAGTATTAGATATTTCATAAAGGTGCATTTTACAGATCATCTACAAGTCATGTTTTGCATGAATGTATGAAATCTACATCTGCATGGAACAGATCTGTTCCTTGATGTTACTTTGTATCTTCTTGAAGAGCAGTTTTAGTGATATAAGCTATTAAAACTCCAGGAACACTTTCCAAAAGCATATTACATCTTACTTTTTCCACTCTTTACAGACTTGCTCTGCAAGAGCAGGCAAGAAACATCTTAAGTTTTACTACCCATGCCAGATATTCCAGATTTCATAGTGAAAACCAGGCACCAACACACCTGGACTCAAACCACCTGAACTGCTGAACTAAGCAGCAGAATATATTCAGAATATATTTAGGCAAGTGATTTTTCCCAAAAGTATTAAAACAGTCATATCTAAAATAAATATGGACCACATATAAATGTAGTGTTGTCACATTTTTCCACTCAAGATAATTATTCAAATAATAACACAGAGTTTTAGTAATCAGTTCTTGGCTGCTGCACAGATTACTGTTCACATTTGCAAAACAGTATTCAGCAGCAATAATAGCAGAAAGTTGAATAATTTTGTATTCCAAAGTGCTATCACTGCTGTAGAAACTAAGAACCTTGACTGGGATATCCATGAAATGTAATTCAAAACCTATTTCCTTATCTCATGCTTCTTGATCTTAATATATCTCAAATCCCTAGGTACTGTGACCTTGCTTGGTCCCCAGAGAGGCAGAAGGTTGCTGTATAATTAAATCATACACTACAAAGTAGTACAGCAGCATGGTACACACTGCAAACAGCACCACTGTTCTCTCTCGGGCTACCACAGAAGAAGCAAGAAACTGTTAAGAAGTATCAGACCTGTTAAAAAAAAATAAATCACAGGCAAATCTAGCAAATATGAAGTTATTCCAATACCAAGCTCAGCTGCCCCCTGACCGTTGTTATGATTTCTTTAGCGCACACACACACACACACACACGTACACACCCAGCATCAGTGCTCAAACAGGAAGGGGGGGTACAGCCCGTCAAATGTGTTCACTGCTCACTGCCCTTGCTCTCCCCTTGGTTTTCACAGGCCCAGGAGATGGTAACACAACTTTCAATACACTACTGCTCTTGCTATTCTACACGTTTTTCTGTCATCCAATCAACAGAACAACAGAGATAATGGGCAAAACACGGACTGACTGTGTGAAATTTATGTTCTAACTGTGTGTTTTGTTTGGCGCTGTGATGGTGTGGTTTTGGTTTTGGAGCGGGAATTTTTTTTGGGTGATGTGACTGAAACTTGCGAAGATTGTAGGATGGATGTGGATTCTAATGATAAGGGGTGGGTGGAACGTCTCTTGGGTTTGCATGAGCAGATTTTGGCAGCAGGGGGGCTACAAGGGTGGCTGCTGTGAGCAGCTGCCAGCAGCTTCACCTATGACCGACATACCAATGCCAGCCGGCTCCAAGACGGCCAAGCCAGCCCCACCAGTGACGGTGGTGGTGCCCCTGGGATAGCAGACTTCACAGGGGAGGGAAAAACTGATTGGGAGCAACTGCAGCCAGAGAAAGGGGGGGACGACAGACAAGAGAAACAACACTGCAGGCACCAAGGTCAGGGAAGGGGTGGGAGGAGGCGCTCCAAGCCCCGGAGAGGAGATTTCCCTGGGAGAAATTGACCATGGCGAGACAGGCTGATCCCTGGCAGCCCCGGGAGGGCTCCAGGGCAGAGGAGGTGGATGCCTGAAGAAGGCTGCAACCCTGTGGGAAACCCACGCTGGAGAGGGCTCCTGGAAGGACTTGTGACCCAGGATGGGAACCACACTGGAGCAGTTCATGAAGAACTGCACCCCGTGGGCAAGACTCGGGCTGGAGAAGTTCATGGTCCCTCCCATAAACCATGAACTGGAGCCAATGCTGGAGCAGGGCAAAAGTGTGAGGAGTCCTCCCCCTGAGGAGGAAGGAACAGCAGAAACATGTGATGAACTGACCACAACTCCCCATTCCACATCCTCCTGCACCACAGGAGATGGGCAGAATGGAGGGAAGGTGTTTTTAAGATTCAGTTTTATTTCTTATTATCCTATACTGATTTGATTAGCAATGAATTGATCTCCCCAAATTAACTGTAATTGACAAGTTATAGTCATGTTTTGTCCATGACAATAATTTCTGAGAGATCTCTCCCTGTCCTCATCATGACCCAAGAGCCTTTCAGCCTTTCATTCTACCTTCTCTTCCCTGTCCAGCTGAGGAGGGGAGTCATAGAATGGCTTTCGTGTGTGCCTGGAATCCAGACAAGGTCAGCCCACCACAGCTGATTTTGGAAGCATATAAATATCTAAGACGACAACACATCTAGCTTAATTTAGATCTAGCTGATCTTGATTAAACTCAGATCTTAAGTACTTGAAGTTCTGCCTCATTTCACAGCTGTTACACCATTGGAGCAATTTCTCTACATTCTCTCAACCATCTCACTGGAGTTGGAAAAACTAACCCAAGACATATCTCAGGAACCGTGGATTTAAGAAACCAATGCAAGCGTATTTGTAAAAATAATTTTTGTATATTGAAAAAAATAATAATCCCGTTCCTTTTTGCCCAAGCTACATTCTACCACTGATGCTCCCCCTACTTTTCAAGCCGAAACATAAGCATACAGCATATGCAGAGCTAAGTATAAAGATGTTTCTATAGGTGAAATACAACTCAGCCTACTGCTAAACGAGCTGTCATTTTTAACAAGAAGAATGTTCCCTATTATACCTTCTCCCACCCCCAGCCCAATGAGATCGTGAATCTCTCATCACCTGCTGTGTGCCTGTCACACACACAAGCCAATGGAGCCATAAAATTGTTCTGCACAGGTGCATCCCAAATAACAAGCATACTGTGCAATTCACGTCCTTCCCCGCCAGGCTGGTGCCCATGTTGTCTTGTCACAAGCCAGCCAGTTTCTCTCGCCTCCCCTAACAAGAGTTAGAGCCTTCTACTTTAATAAACCTCAAAACACGACGCCCTGCTACCCCCAAGCGTGGATGTATACAAAGCCATCCTCTCACTGTTGTCCACTTCTGACAAAGGAAAAATCAAGTCCCCTCGCCACGGGGGGGAGGAAAAAAAAGAGAAAGAAAAAAGCTGTCCTTCCTTTCATCTAGAGCCAAGGCTCTGTGAACCCAATGTATCACCCGCATCTTCCTCCCTCTGTCACAGAGAAAAAGACCCCGATGGGGAGGAGCAAGAGCTCTTACCTTAATTATGCTGCTCCTCCGGGGGATGCCGGGTTTGCCTTCTCGCTGTTGACTAGTGGAAAATCCTTTCTCTTTGCTGCTGCTCTCCGGGCTCGCAGGAGGAGCTGATCCCGGCTCCTCACCGGCGCCCGGCTGGGCACAGTCCCCGTTGGAGACCCTGCTGCCCGCACTGTCAAAGCGGGATCTCCCGCCGCCGCCGCCTCCTCCTTCCCCGTCTCCTGCTTTGAACGCCACCTTGCCTTGGACCGGCCCCGGGGAGGAGGGCAGCCCCCCGCCGCCGGTGCCGCCACCGCTGCCAAACTCCGCCATCAGCCTCCCTGGCTACGGCAGAAGCACCGCCGCTGCCCCCCTCCCCTCCTCCCGCGGCCGCTCGGCGGTGCCTCTCCTTCCGCTTTCTCTCTATTTACGATCGGGGGATTTTGAGCCAAAGTCTCTCCCCCCGCGCATTTGGCAGCCGAGGCCGCGCAGCTCCAAGAGGGGAGGGGGCACGGACGGAAGGCGGCGGTGGCGGCTCGGCGAGCACCAGTCCCGCAGCACCTGGGGAGGGAAAAGGAGACGAAACGTGACAACCGGTCCTCGCCCGAGGCGGGGGAGCGTCGCATCGCGGCGCGCTGCCCTGCGCACACACGGGCACGCGTGGGAGGCGAGGGGCTCCCGGGGTCCCGCCCGCACACGCGCGACCCGCCGGGGACACCGAGCGGGCGGAGCGCAGCCCCGCCACGGGGACGGGGACGGGGACAGGGACAGGGACCGGCCCGGCGCGGGGGAGGCTGGAGGGGACCGGAGGAACTGCGCTTCTGGGGCTGCTCAGCCGGGAAAAACGAGAGGCGCTGATGGCGGTATTTTCTCACCCTGACACAGCGACACCCACAATCGCTGAAGCAACGAAGCGAGAGCGAAAAGAGAACTTGCAGAACAACACGCCCCGAAGCCTCCGGCCCCGGCCC
>VXBU01010196.1:39792-63643 GCA_013400315.1 Bombycilla garrulus | reverse complement strand
CCGGGGGCACGACCCGCGCCCGCCCCTCTCCGCGCCCCTCCGCTCGCTCCCGCCCCGCGCCGCTCGGCTGGCCGGGCACAAAGCAGCCGCTCCCCGGCCCCCCGCATCCTCCGCTCCCCTCCGCCCCTCCTGTCGGGACACCGGGCCCTTCACCCGCCGTGCCCACCCGAGGGGCGGCGGTGGAGCGGCTGTTCCCGCGCCGTACCGGGCACCGGCAGCCCAATAAAGCCCAATTAGTCCAGGTAGAGCCTTTAATTGATAAAGGAACGAAATGTGATGGAGTGCTGGAATATTAAAAACTTAACGGAAACTGCAACTTGATGGTTATCCTCAAGCATGTCCACAGCACAACGTGCTCGGCCGGGGTGCCCTCACATACCCCACACACACTCGTTTCGGTTTGCTGTCAGACAAACAGGAGGGACTTAGTGGAGGAGCAGTAATTCAGAGAGAAATATTTATTTTTACCTCTTAACACGGCTGCATGTTGCAAGAGCTTGGTATTTCACGATTAAGTTGAATAAAGGCAAATGAAATGCCATAGTTGAGGCACTTGGCCCTTTGCGTGAAATTCAGAAATTGAGTCAGTTGGGGAGACAATACATTAAGAACATGAGCAACATTGGAAGTCACAGAAATAAGAGTGCAAAGAGTCACACTGAGCAAAGAGACACCTAAGACAGCCCACACCATCTGACCTTCCACATTTGGCTGAAGTGCTCAGTGCAGGAGCTTGACTCAGATTAGAGTCAAATGAAAACACTACACTTTTAATTTAGGTTCCCCCAGTTGCCCTCAGGAGATGACTGACTGCCTGGAAACGCTGGCACAGAGATCAGATACCTATCCTAGATAGCTTAAATAAGGCAGCAAAAATATCCCCCTTCAGCATACTGGTGCTGAAAACACTGGATTGAAGGGTGTTCATTTTCAGTCCTGTCCCCCAGCTACAAGGCTTTACCACGGACTGCAGAGCAGTGCCACCACACTTTGTGGCCCGCTGTCTCCAAAAGGAAGGCACCTCCATCTTCTCTTTCAGAACACCAAGGGACAGCTCACTCCTCCAAAACACAGAACCACAGGGATGAAGTTTTCTGTCTGTTTTCACTGTTTAGATCACTTGGAGCATGAGAGCCCTCATTTCAAACTCCTCTTCCTGAAGAGATTCACATCTGTGTCCCCACAGTCATTAAACAGCCACCAACTTACAGCCGGTGCTGGTGAGAGCGTTTTCTTCAATATTCTGTCTGCAATCTGGACAATGGTGCTTGTCCCTGCAGCAGAGAAGGAACCACAAGGTGTGATGCAGATTGGAGCAAAGCATGAAGCTCTCTGGAGAATATTATATTACTTATTCAGTATCGTTTGTAGTGGGTCAAGGAAGTTCAGAACTTGACACTGCTACATGACTCATCTATGAGTCCCAATATATGAGTCCCAATTTAATAAAAGTATTAACAAAGCTTAAGGTTAAATGAAAACCTGCATTTGCAGGACTTAGACTATAAACACAAGGGACATTAATTTTAAATTTAAGATCTGAAATAGCCAGTTTGTGTTTTTCATTAGGTGGTAATACAGCGATTTTACCATTTGCCCTTATGTGAACATCTCTTGCCTGACCATCTTGCCTTGCCATTTATCTAGGAAAAATCAGCCTTGAATGTTAAATGTTATCCAGTATTGTATCTTACAGATGTGGACATCACAAACCATCCCTACGGGAGACACTTTGTCACTAGGAGCATCACTTTTTCTTCTGAAGGATGAAATTTATACGCAAGAGGTACAAAATGTTATTAGAATCATTTGTCACAGAGCATTGCCAGTAAACTGGTGAGGAGGATGTGTGCTTTCTGTCATCTTCCTGCTTAAGATGCACATAGTAGAATACCAGTTTTAAGGCCCTCAGTAAAATTTGATCAGTCCTGTCTCAGAGAAAAAAAAAGGTCAAAAAAACCCTTTTCAACTGCTCTTGTCTGTCCAACCTGTATAGAAACAAGATAACAATGGTGAAAAAGAAATCATCTAACTTTAGCCCTGGCAGTTCTGTAATGAATGATATCAAGACCTGCAGACATTTCCAGACTTTTGACTGTGAAGGTGATGATTCAATACAAAGGGAATAGTAAAACTTCTGAAACTAGTCTTAAGGATATCTGCACATGAATAAATGTAACAGTATAGGTAATATGTTTATTCTAAATATTGAAATTTAATTACTGATAAAAACATTGTATCAGACACTAAACTAGAAAAGTTGTGCAAGCAAGATGGAGGTAGCAAATAATTAATTCTCCAAATCCAAGATTTCTTCTGATGACCATTCACTTGTTTTTCTTATTGTCCTATTTTTTTTTACAGGACTTCTTTAAATTTGCACGGTGTTTATTCAAATGCATTTTGAATGCCTAAAGTTGAAAAATATTTCCATATACAAAAGAAGGCATTTCTGATAAACCAAATCATCCCAGAAATGGTCGCCAAGACTGAGCTACTCCATAGAGACCTTGTTTATCCCCATGAGCTCAGGTTTTCAAAGGAGTTTATGTGATAGTAATGTGAACTGTACACTTTCTTTGCCAAAACTTTTTGAAGATCAAGGGGTGAAGAAACTTTTTCATTATCATTATTCAATAGTGGCCTTGGCAGGCTCTATTTGTTTAATTGTTAAATGAAATAAGGATTATACTGGAATCAGAAGACCCTTCTATGACAATATTTAACTGTGAGAACTTGCTGTCATGTGCACATATTAGCTATTTTCATAAAATCCTATCAAATATCAAAGTTCCACAGCTAAGCCAACATTACCCATTGAACTTTTCTAACTCAAACAGTGTGGCAGAAACATGCCAAGAAACAGGATATGTTTAAACCCCTAACCAGTGACTAAATGACCAGTGTTTAAAGAAGCCAAATACCAGATTATTGCTAGTACACTAAATACTTTTTATTCCAAACATGAAAAACTTTAATCAGCAATTATCTTGCTTAAATGTTGCTTTTCTGACACCTCTGCTTGAAATATGTTTTTTTCATTGTTGTAAGTATCTCTACAATTCTGGTGATTATTTAAATTGCTTGATTTGATTGTTCAGGCCACAGTCTACACATACTTGTTTCTTATACTTGTTTATAATTAAGTATGCGTGTTTAAGCAGTCCCATTACAGTCAAAATCTGATTCATAATTCATCCAAAGCATTTATTTATCTATAAATAATGCGTTATTGTATACAACATCTGTAAAGTGCAGGTGTGTTATATGTACATAAAATGTGCAGACTTTACAATGTTCGCTAAGGGTGGCAAAGAGAGGTAGAAAAACATAAATGGACAGATTTGTCTTCTGCAGAGCATTTATTAACACTGTGTACATGAAAAGAAAATTTTTTTAGCAATTTTGGAAAGTACATTATGCTAGCAGTGACTATAGGAGTAAGCCAGGATTTGGACTTTGATGATCCTTGTTAGACCTCTCCAACTTAAGGGTATGCTATGATTCTCTAACTCTAAGTATGAGGATTTCTTTTTTAATCAAGCAGCTCAACCATTTTAGCCTATTAAATACAGCTTAAGGAATGTTTGCTCTCTATCCTACCTATAATGCCTTTTAGTTTGGCTACCAGCCTACTCAATGTGATGGTTGAGAATTAACAAGAGCTTAACAGTAAATCTACTCTTCCCCTACAGACTCTTGAATCCAGAGGGAGTGCTTTTGTAAATCAAGATAATTCAACAGATCTTCTCTAAACTGTCTGGTTTTAAGCCTGTCATGCTGCAGTGGTTAGTTGGTTGCAACATCGCTTTAAATCACGTTGCTATGAAAATGAGACTCTTTGTATATATGTTTTTAAAAAGGTCAAGATTTTTAAAAACTGAAAGAGAGTATTCCCTTCCTGCCCATTAAAAGAGGAGACTCTGAGGGAAAGTTAAAGAGCAGACAGGAAGGACTTTCTGGATATCAGAGGCCTCCCTTAAGGCCTCAGTTTGCAAAACAGAAATTAAGTCGTTTTGCAAAGTCTTGACCTAGGCACTAAATCTGAATAACTCTTTTGGGAATCCTGGAGTTATTTTAAGAGGAAATTACAGCTTATCATATTCAAATAGTTTGCCGTTCCTGAAAAGGTGAAAATCAAATCTTTGTTTGTCTTTAGTATCACCATTCAGAAAACTTATTTTGCAGCAATACTGTTTGAGGTATTTTTGGATAAAATTTCACTGGAGCAAAATTTGCATTTTTTCTACTAGAAAGGCACCCTGGAAAATACCTGCATTGTGCCTGTTTCAGCAGAGGCACACCCGTTTTATCGGAGAGACCAGAACAACAAACCTGTTCTCGAAGTGTTTCTGATGCTTCCTTAAAAAACATACAGTGTTTTCCATCTCCTGGCATGGTACTCTGCCCTCCAAGGAGAAGAGCCAGGATTCTGCAGAGATTGGATTTCATTTTCTTCCTCCTTAGGTTTCTTAGTAGGTACTGGGTGTATACAGAAGCATTTGACTTGTGAGACGTAAGACATTTCATAAGTCATCTATTTTTGTCATTCAAAGCATCTGACTCTATTATTACAGGAGCATGCCAATAAACTAGCCCACAATGAGCTTTTATAACTTCTTCAAACCCAGACTTTTTTAAACTAACAAAAGTGTTAATAGTGATCAAAAGCTTTCATTAAATTTGCATAAAGCAAAAGACATGAAACTTTTAATTTGTAATTTCAGCATTATGTGCTTTGTGAATTCTCATCATAGCAGAATATTAAACACTTTCATTCCTTTGAGAAAATCTTTTCCATTATAGGTGAGTAAGTAAATAAAATCAGTTGAATTTTTTTTGACAGTCTGAGTTCCTTCTATAATTGTCTTCATTTTATCATGTCCGTGAGGGTAAACACTGGGTCTGCATGTGCTAAGCAGGAGTCGCAGTGTGTTGTGTCTTCACCTTGGAGGGTTTAATGGGAGAGTTAACACATACAGACTTCTGCTGATAAACAGCTAACTGTGTGCTGGTGTCAGCTTGTCTTGTTAGAAATCTTGCAACACAATACCACAGAAAGAGGAATATATATGTATAAAAGAGGAATGAAGTGCTTTTACTGAATGGCAGTCAAAATCCACATAATTTACTTCAGTTTCGGAACTTTTCTGAATTACAAGAAATCACATTTAATTCTTACTATATGCCCACAAGGAGAGTTGAGAGAGGAGTTGATTAAATTTGTTACACTCCAAGACAAAAATGCATTTCTTTTCAGTCACATGAGAAAAATCACACAGCCCAAATTATTTGAAGCAGGTTTAAAAAGGTGGGGAACATAGTTTTTCATGCTGTTTGACGTGGGGAACATAGTTTTTCATGCTGTTTGACGTGGATACTGGTAGACTGCAAGGCGACAGCCAGTGAGATTGTATCCTGTCCTAAAGCTTGTAATGCAGTTCCTTAATCCCATTAATTTTTGTATTGCTCACATTAGCAATTAACATCAGTTCCTGTCCCTTAGGGATGCTAGATTTGTGTAAGTTGCACTGACCAGCACAATTCTTAACAGAAGTCAATTCCACCATATAATTTTTTGTCCAGCATTCCGGCTTCTGAAGCATAAGTCAACAGTCATATTTGTTTTCTTTATTTTTAGTTCTAAAAATGCTAAAAATGTACAGGTTTTATAGATGGTTTCACATGCATATTCAAAGCTCTTTTACTAGAAATAGGTTTATGGTTGAAACTTCAGGTCAGAGGACCTTAACAAAACATCTATTGTACAACTATCACAAACTGAGAGGAGTCAGTAGACAGGTAATAGTCTTCTTAATTTCTTTGAAACATTTATGTTTTGCACAAACCAGACATGAAATTCAGGGTCTTGACCACTAATGTAACTTCTCCTATATTCTTTGGATTTTCAGAAAAATACATTTATGTACAAAATCTGTTAATATACAGCCTTAATATAGTTAATATACTCACTTTCTGAGTAAACAGCAGCTGAAGTAAAGGGAAAGTACCACTTTTCTTCTGCCAAAAAACAGAAGGAAATTCCCAGCTTCTGTTCTGTTCTTTGCTATGGCAACCTACTCCTGGAGGAAGAGTCACCAGGAGGGAGAATCTCTGTTGGGATAACAGTAAAACTAACCAGCATTCGAAGATTTTCTTGTTCTCTCACATTTTGACTTCGTGTATCAGGAGGCTGTAAAAACAAAGTTGTTGCAGCTGGCATTCCGCTAACTCCTTTTTGTACAGAAGAAGCCCTTCCATCCTTCCTTTTCTCATCTGACTTCCCCTTTCTGTAGGGATCTATACATTTTTCTGTAATTCATTGTACAAATTGCGTTTTCCTCCTCAATCTAAGAAGCTGCAAGGAAGTTTGATCCTCTGAGCATTCCTAAGTCACTGCTCAAGGACAGAAGAAACTCCAGAAAAGTTAGGAAAATAGTAGGGGAAGAGCATGAACGAAGAAAATTTATGAAAAGGGACAGCAGAGAAGGACAATAGGACATAATAGTAAAAACATTAACCTTTACTTATAATAAGTTTCAGGATTACTGTTATCATATTCCATAGCACTAATATAAAGACAGGAAAAAAAGAAAAGAGCAAAAGAGCGAGTCAAAATTAGAGAGGGAGATAAAGCCAAGGAACCATGGTAGCAGAGAGAGAATAAGAACTGTTAGTCTTTAGAACTGAAAAACAAATTTGAAGACAGAAGAAGACAGAAGGAAATTAAATAAGATTGATAAGATGGAAGAAAAATGTATTATTGCAAAGAAAGTCTTAAAATATAATATTAAAATAAAATTCAAATAACTTAGCTGCCAAGGGTTATGGCTGTACAGGGGAAGAAGGAAACTAGATTGATCACATGGAATGATTATGAAAGCAGGAGCTCCTCACATTCAGATGCAGTGTGGAAGTAACAGACACAAGCTGAAGGGATTTTCTCTTGTAGATTACATTGACAGCACTGATACGTTCTGTACGTGTTTTGTCCAGCAGAAACAGCTGAGGCCTAAATGCATGCTTGACTATTTGACATTGCTCATTTCAGTACTTAATAAAGTCACTTTTTTAGAAAAATGGAAAGAGATGCTGCATTTTTGCTCTATTTAAAATTCTTTCTTTTCCCCCTTAATTTCCTAATCTCTTCCTAAGCAAGAAACAGGACATGAATTTGCCTGTCGGTGAAGAACAAGATCAAATTACTGATTTTAATATTTTTTAAATTAATTCTATTTGTTACAGAGGAGCCTAAAAGCCCCAGTGAACACTGCTTTGCTGCTTACTGCTGTTGACACCGTATAAATGTATGGATCCAGTTCAGAGCTGGCACCCAGCCATCCAGTTTGGAACACAAACAGTGTGATCTCACATCTGCTCCCAAAAGACTACACAGACATTATCTGGGTAAGTTAGAAATAGGGACCTCCAAAATTTCTGACCATCTTCCTGGGCACTTGGTCATTTTTTTCTGGAAAAATGTTTTCTGGGTCATATGTGGGAAGCTAGAAGGAATTTTGGATAAAGAGCAGTGAAGAACTGAGGCACTGTGTATGCCGAAAGGATTCACCAGTGTATACCCACTAGGTCCACTGATTTCTACCTGTCTGCATCTTTATTTTTTCATTTGTTTTAATTATTTTAAGGTACCTCATACACCTGAATCTTATTTAAAGTCTGGAGTAAAAGGCACTATGCTAAAACCAGCCATTTTGCATAAATTATTCTGTACAGGTGCAAAGGGTGATGGTGTCAACAAAAGGAAAATTATCTTGATTAAACTTCATTAAGTAGAGCATTTTAACAAGAGATAGGCAATAAAATTCAGGGACTGATTTACTTAACTTCCTATCTTTCAAAGCTCACAAATGTTCCCTGGGCATTTAGAAATGCATGTGTGTTTAACCCAACTCCTCAAAATAAGTTCAGTTCTTTTTCTGACCAATTATCTCAGAACTGTCAATTCTGCTGATTTCACTAATTTCTTCTGACTGAAGAGGCACCACTTAAATTCCTTAAATATTGTTCATCTGGGAGAAAAAAAACCAATTTCTTTGACTTTTTTTGCCTGATGCCCAGTTTCTTGAATTATTAATAACGCTTTGTTTCACACTGTTTATCAGCATGATTTCTGGATTATGACTATGTGCGCACAGACACACACACATGTTCACAACTATTTTCTTTGTTTTCACATTCTGAGTATCCTTGGTTTTCCCAATGAAATACAAAGCTGTGCTCTGGGGAAAAAAAAATAGGTGAAATTACATGAAACAGATGAAATAGATGTTTCCAGCAAGACAAACTATGTGAAAGGAGAGAATGAAACTAAAGAAAAATATACTGCACTGTTCCCCAGTACCAAGTATGGAAAACGCTTCTCGAATACTGTTTGTAAAAGTAAACACGGGTTGTCCAAGGAAAAGAGAAAAATTGGCCAGAAAAACAGGAGGTACTTTAAATAAGCACTTTATTTGAATTTCTGGATTTTGAAATCAATTTAAGATTTTGATATGTGAATGACTTATAAATCCAGTGGGAGTCCAAACTTAATTCAGCAGAAAAAAAATCTTTACCCTAAGGCATTACAATTTTCATTGTATGTGAACTCGTTTTCCTGAAGCTGTCTAGTATATTTTTAAATTCAGATAGGGCTAGTGTAAGATATACAGATATACTCCATAGTAATTCTTCCTTTTCCTTGCAGCTGAAGACTGACCTTTCAGGTGACTAGCATAGATTTCCCTGAAATACCTGGCATGCAAAGCAATGCTCCCATCTTGGTTGTACACTTCAAAACAGTTTGACCATTACAAATCCACCAAGTATCAAAACATACCATTCTGCATCCAGAGCTGCTTTCCTTTCAAATGCAGGCTATAATTAGCTAAAGCCTCCTCTCTGCTCCAGCTGAGCATAAAGAGGTAGCGAGCTGTGTGTGCAAGAATGTACAGTTAGGTATGGCTGAACCACTCCTTTCTTGGTTCTCACACTGGCAAAAAGCTGTTAGAATACAAACAGGACAGCTATTCCCAGAGAGGCAAAAAGTGCTGGGCAGCAGCTTGACATTACATATTTTACATCTTGTAACTGGTGACTTAATTAAAACTACCAAGATTATCTGAATATCTGTATTTTGCTTTGAAAATAAGAGGAATTACATACGGGACATTTCTTTTCTTGTACAAAGGCAGCGGTGGAGAAATCTGCCACGCTCTCAATTATTAATGTGAGTATGAAGTTAAATTGGCCACACCAACTGAGTATGACCTGCAAAATCACATTAGCTGTCCTGAAGGGAATTCTGTTTCACTCACAGTGACATGCTTGGGCTTACCTTATATCCACTTTCTTCAAGGAAGAGACAATCACTGGTATCTAGATGTTTTCATTTTTTAGAGCAATCCTCTACAATGGACCTTTGTGGACAGCAGTTCATGGACTTCAGCCTCTCCAGAGAGATAAAGATCTGGAGTGAGTGTATTCCATCCTCAGGCAAGCTGGTTTTGAAGCTCCCTTGCTGGGACTCCAGAATAAGTCATGCAGCACATAGTACCCTACTGCAAAATGATTTCCAGAGAACCCTATAACTCTGAGTCACTGATAAGATAATCACTATCTCTGTCACAGTTCCTTTGCTTTTCAGGCCCATCCCATGTTTCAAATACCTGATCGTATTTCCTACTATTACTCCCTTAATTAGCAATAATCCTGTCTGCAATAACACCAATCATTAATGATAAACTACGTTCCTTAAATAAATGAACAGCTAAGTTATAATGTGATAACTGTCCATTTTTATTTTGCTTCGCCTTTCCGGGACTCTACAGACTACAGCCATTTGCAACAGGTCTTCTCAGGACCTTGTCTTACAAAAGACAAAACGTTCTGGCCCTAATCCAGGAAAGCACTTAGATACATATTGACATTTGAGTAGATGAGTGGCCTTAGTGAGGTCAATTGGACTACTTACTTGTGTAAAGCTAAACCTGTCCTGAAATATTTTGTTCGATGGACAAAGACTATACAACACTTTGAATGATTGAACCCTTTGCGAGATCATATGCAATTACTATTATTACACAAATATTTTATGTGATAATAATTGCCTTCCAGATTATTTGAAATATGCGGGTTTATATTCAGTGAATAATTAATGTATCAAATTTCAATCCAACCCCATGTAAAATGTACATAATTACTTCCAGTAAATATAAGGTGTTTCTGATTGACATTGTGTTTTTCTGCAGTGTTTTCGTATGTTGAGATTGCAAGAATAGGTCATGCTAGGGTCTGAGTGTGACCCCAAACCTGCCCCACAGAGCATGGCTAAGCCTCTCTCACCCCTCCTTTGCTCTTTGGCAAACACTTGCAGCAAGGGTAGTTCCTGTATCTCTGTGAGGGGTTGGGTTTTGTAAAACAGGTCAAATGACCAGACCCCAAACTTGCCAGCATTTTTGAAGGAAAAATAACATCAAGAAACCTTGGCATTATGTTGCCTCTCTATCATAAAATGGTATTGCAGCATGGAAGCTGAATGTTGGCTTTTGCCCTGTAATCCAGCAAGTCCATTTTTTAATGATGTGAGACATAACTCAGACTTAATTTTTATTCTTCCTCTGTAGAGACTGGATGGCTGTCTGCCCTCATTACTGATGTGTATTTCCTATCTGGCATCATTAACAGAAAATCACAAAATATGAGATTTTGTCATCATTTACAGGTTCTTTCCTGGAGGTACCAAGCATGGAAAAAAAAGAGAAAACACCTTTTATGATGTTTCACAGGAAAGTTCAGCTCTGTGTGGAACTTACAAACCTCTCCAAAACAGGGAGTGGTCTGTAAATGTTTTCTGCTGGGACATCACCTAGAGCAAGGCTCTGAGATCTCAGTGAACCACTCTGCTAGCAGGAAATAATTTTTTTTAAAGGGGCATAATCACAGAGTCAGAGCAACAGGGTTTATCTTATAGCTTCCTCCAGACTTCCGTCAAATAAGTTAGATTAATGATTCTAGAAAAAAATTCCAAGGTTTTCTATTAGAGCTAGATTTCCTCTTGGTCCTGAAATGTATACAATACCTATGTAAGTAAACAGGAAACATGAATTGGTGAGATCCTAACTGAGAATTTTCTAATTCTTTTCTACTTGTATTTTTTATAATCTTCAAATTGTTCTAGAAGGGAAAATGTGAAAAACTAATACACTCATGTGAAGGGAATCTTCTTCCTTATGCTTTCCTCATACTGTCCATGAGCTCTCTGCCACAGAAGGTTATAATGGAGGAATTAATCCCCAGCCATAGTTTTGCCAATAGTTAGTAATCAGAGAAGTGATCAACATCCAGAGGTGTGCAACTCCTCCTTCTTAGAATTCTGAAGTTCACATGAAGTAAAACACTACTCCACAGGTAAAGCCAACGAGGTTTACCAAGCTTCTGAGTTTAACTAGCTGCCAGAAAAAAATGAAAGCTACATTCAGTTCTATTCGAATGACCACCTTGAAATTCGAAGACTACCTCCAGTCACACTTGGGGTACACAACCCTTTTCACTTCTCAAAACTCTGTTGTAAACCTTGCAGCAATAAACAGCCTGGCAGGCGCTCAGCACTTCCTGCTCGCTGTGCAGCGAGGAAGGGCCGCGCAAAGACCGTCTGCCCCGACACTGGTCAGAAGCAGGAAGCCAGAGCGGCATCAGAGAACAACACAATAACCCAGACTCTTGAAACCCTCACCAGCACTTTGAGCTTGGCCAAAGGTTAAACTGGCTCCTGTGAGCTCATCTCTTCTGCCTTGATTTTATGTTGACTTTCTATTGCTTGTAAACCAGGAAGCAATGGCCAGACTGAACTCCAGCGAAGATATTTTCTGGGTTTGTTCTGTGATTGTTTGTTTGACTCAGCAAGTCTACTGTTTGTTAGTTGCTCGTATTATGACACCTAGGAGTTTGCTAATTCAGAAACTGTAAGAGCATTTTGGCTTTGAAAGAATGTCCATGATCATTCACAGTTCATAAGGGTATCAGTTCAGAACACTTCTGCATATTTGTTTTGTTACAACACTATCAGTGCGCTATTCTAAGGAGAACACACCTTCAAAAAGTATTCAAGAGTGCATGTGAAGGAAAAAAAGAACATTTCTCTTTCTGAAGTATGCAAGTTGTAAACATGGATTGAAAAAATAAGCCTGGTCATTAAATTCCAAATCAAGAAAATATCCTGCTGGGCTTTTTGATGTGAAAAAAAATTATGAAACCCTATGAGAACCTTGACCCAAACCCCTCTTCAAATCTACCTGGAACAAATACCAGTTTTATAAGTCTTCTACTCAAGTGTGTGCAGTTGAGCTTTCTCTTTCTCTTTTTCCATCAGTGTTTCCAAAGTGCCTCCCTCTCGCTGGTTACCAGGCAACAGAACAATATTGCTCTGCATGCACATCCAGCAATAAATGACATTATACTGTATTTTTGCAGAGTTTCTCAAAGAAAATAAAGATGTCCTGAAATACTGTCTTGCGAGATAAATAGCTACTGCCCAGAAGTCATTTAAATGCCTAAAATGGTGGGGTTTTTCTTCATAGAAAGGCCGAGATTGAAAAAAACCAAACCACTTCTCTAATAGAGGAGCTCCCATCCAAAATGAATTTATAATGCTAAAATAGACCACGCTCTAAAAGAAAGCTGCTTCAGTTGATATTTCAAACAATTAACAGCCTTTTAGGTTCTACAGCCACTTGCATAAGCCTTTATCTTACAATCAAGGCAAGACTAATGAAGCAGCAAGAGAAATCAAGTTAAAGTACTTTCAGTGTCCTAGACTAAAATGCTGCCTGTATGACAAAGCTCTTTTCCCCTGTTTTGTTTTCTAGTTTGATGTCATAAAAACTCAAGACAGTTTACCTATTTGCCAAAAAATCTTTGGTTTTGATAGCAGTAATTAAAGATGGGCCCAGATCAAACCAAACCCCTCACCTTCTCTTAATCTTAATAATCACTGAGAGGGAGGGATGGTTTGCAGCTCTGCAATCAAAATGCATTTAAGAAAGGTCTGACTCTAGATCCCGACCAACGTAACTCTAAATTGTTTTATGCTGTTTTGATTCAGTTTCAGATTTCAGATTGTAGGTCAAATTCACCTTTATCTAATACTAAGATAAGAAACTGGAGGCTTTTGCAGTTTTTTTCACTCCCAAAACAAGGGGAAAATCTTTAATTAGAAACAAACATTCCATGTAATCCTACCAGAACATGAAATGCACTGAATTCTTAATCCCTAACTCTTAAATACAAAGGTATGCACTGGTACCAGAGAATAGCCCCCACAGGTGTATTACACAAATATATTTTAAAACAATGTCGGGCGTGAAATCTCAGAAATCAGCCTCTTTTTTTGATTCTGCAGTGGTCAAATTATATAATTTTATAAGACACTTTTTATTGAAATTTGTGCTGAAAACTTGCATTTTTGTAACACTTCTGTTAGACTGGGGTTTGTTTGCTTGGCTTAGATGTTAAATTGTGAGTGATTAATGTTTTCAGACTAGATAAAAATCTGTTCCCAGAACGATTTGACACATGACCTTCAGGACAGACAGAGCATTGGGATAAATATGACACCTGAAAATATATTTCCATTCCCTGCTGTTGTTGATTTAGTAGTGGTGTAGAGTTACTTGCTAGATAACAGCAGAAAGATTTGTGGTTTGCTTTCTTGGATCTGGGAAAACGCAGTACAGCAAAATGATGCATTCTCAGCTTGTCTAGATAACATAAATAGCATTGCTCTATGCACACATTTGACTCTTTATTTACTCTGAAAGTCAGCAGAGATGAGCATTGAGTCTGTACCATAAACACCTCAGTTCTGTTTCTAGCTCCTGCAGGAGGAACCAAACACAATCAGGATTAATTTATTTACAGGATGGCTGGAGTGTTAGCTGGCGATTTCCTGTGGTGGGAATATTATGCCTTGGTCAAAAGAAAGGTTCCAGTCTGCACTGAAATATAAATAGCAATCACAAGAACACCTCAAGGCATGACCTGGCTCGTAGTTTACTGACATTTCTTGTATGCCAGTCCTTCCCCACACAGAGCTTGTTTTAACGCAACAAAAAATATTATAAGCTTATTTTATAATTCATAAAATCCAGTACACTCAAGAGTACTTGCTGAGACTTCTATGAAATTCCCAAGCAGTAGGCAACAGCATGTTTTCTCTGCAGAAGAAAGCAAACAATTATATCAGTTGGGATGAGAGTGAGTGATAAAGATGACGTCTGGAGAAATCAGTTAGATCCCTTATGTGTTCATTCTAACAGTTGACTTTATTCATAGAATTTTTTGATAAAAAAGTTCTAGTCACACAGCAAAGGGGAGATGGTGGCCTCTGTACTCTTCTGAAGCCAACTTCATTTTGCATCTTATTAAAATTATATTTGAGTAGTCCTACTACATAAAGGGAAGAAAAAACACTTAAAAGTGAGTCTTTATTTTTTATATGTTGTCAGTGATGAGAAACAATATTTGCATATTGAGTCCCTTTCCACATATATTGGCACACAACTCACAATACAATTATTTTAAGCTAAGCTAAATGAAAAACTAGACTGTGCTATCTCCTAAAAACCGATCAATAGTCACTGTAAGGATCAATAATCTAAAAAACTATTGATTGCTCATGTAACAACCTGTACTTTCCATTACACACTAAATACTATTGTAGATCAATATTTGCCAGATGTCCATTTGGAAACAAAACATTCTGGCTATAGTGTCTGTCCTTGCAAAAAGTGCTGGTCCTTACATTGAAGTTTAATATTCCCTGGTCTGCTGCAGTATTCCACCAACGGCATCTCCCAGAAGTTTCGTTATCTTCCTTTTCTAAACTTAGTGACAGAGTTACTTTCCATGGCTTTCATTACTCTGTTGGTAACATTGTACAAATCAGTCTTCATCATTTTGCCAGTAGAGTTATGTGTATTTGGAAAAGGGTGAGAGGAAAATGCCTGATCTAGTAATGAGGGGGAATTCCTTATCTTTGAAGATAGCTGACTATCGAGACTGACAAGCAAGCAAGATTCTCATTTGCACCTGTTTTATTAATGGATCTCCTAAAACATCACCCCTTTTTTTTTCTAATGGAAGGCTGAACAATAGAAAAAAGCAGTTGTTACAACCCCACTGCTACTCCCCCAAACAGCTTTGAGGCACTGAATTTGTTGAGCACAGAAATGTTCCCACTCGGAAAACACCGGAGCACTTTGCATCTGAAAGAGGAGCTGGATTTTGTGTTGTCAGAGAGGGAGAGAAGGTTTAAATAGGTAATTTTTAGAGACTGTCAAAACTGAAAAGTGTAAACATTGTTAACATCTCTTTAAAATTCTGGCAGAGAATGAAAGCCACCTGGATGTGTGCCATCCCCCAGTTGCAAAACCGTTTAGCAAACCATATGCTGCCCTAGAAGACAGCTCCTAGACAGATCTTTGCTGATCTTTGCTTTGGGAGCAGCAGCCAGTAGCCATTGCCCAATCCATGCAGCAGCACTGTGTTTCCTCTTTCTTCAACAGCCTTTGCTAGCTGGCTCCTAGGGGCAGCAGGTGCTGCTGGGGAAAGCATGCATGCACCTCTTCTCAGCCTTGAACAGAGCCTCTTTCCATTTACATTCATGTAGAACGGATTCAAACATCCCTCTGATTTACCTGTGGTTACTGAATAGAGCCTAAATCTCCTTCGCATTTGATTTTTTACTGTATGGTTCTAGAGAAAATAGTTGCCCTTTATCAGTATAATTCTGCAGTAATTTTTTGGGCCTCTGTAGTTCTGCATCAGTGAGAAATGTGAGTGATTTCAGTCAGACATTAGGATTTTTCACAAGTTTTCTGTCACCTAGACAAAAAATCTGATTTAATAATTGCAATGTAGATGTTTTTAACATGCTGTCAATTGCTGATTGCTATGCAATAAGACTCTTAAAATTAAAAAGTCAATTGCTTACATTTTACTGTCTTGTCTGAGCAGTCCTGGTGAATTTGTCAGTACACCAGCGTATCTGAAGCAGAATTTGGCCCAGTGATGCAAGATGTCATTAGCATTTCAAAATAGGCAATGTTTTGCAATGTCACAAATAGCCTATAACTCACATAAATTACATACACTCACACAGACCTGTTTGGTCACACAAAAGACTCATTTTTTCCCTCAATTCCAAGTGGCTAAATCTGGATGCCTTATCCTCAATCCTGCATGCCTACCATCTCAACGTTAATTAATAGTATGCTTCTCAACCCTGTATCTTCTCAGTCACATAAATTATTCTGGCCCTTTCAGCCTGACATTAATTACAGTGCCTCACAATTCACAATTTCACACTTTATCTTGGACTCAAACTGTCTCTTACAGTGATAGCTCCAACCATACAGAGCAGTGCTGAAGTTCACACCGGTCTGTCCCAGCTTTAGTACCTGTATCCTATAATGCATCTATCAGCTTCATCACCCTGTCCTGTGCACTGCCCATCACTGCTCCTTCTGCACTTACCTAGGTTCTCCACTGCTTTTTCAGGCTCTGTGAGAAAACTGCAGATATCATTCACCCCTGGCCCTGTCACAGCCCTGAGCACAAGGCAGAAGAACAAACAGGGTATTTTAGCAGAAACTGGGGCATAGAGAAAGCTTGGAAACATTGAGAGCTCTTCTTATAAATTAATGTCTTTTCCTAGTGGATGAATGCAGAAGTTGGTTTGAGCACTTACTCGTACAAAGATTGGTAATTTTTCAGCTGCTGGTTATAATCTAGATTTCTGCTGCATTGGGAAAAATGTAAAGTTTCCAGAAAGGGACTAATTTAGACATCCTGGGCAGGCTTGCCTAGTTGGGTAAAAGAGCAACAGTGTGGTCAACTCCTGTGGGAAATTTCCAGCCTGATGGCTCTGCAGCATCTGTATTTTGGCAGTTTCACCAAACGCTCCCGGGAGCACACAGCTGCCAGCTGCAGGCTGGCAGAGCCTGCGGGGATGATTTCTGCCAGCAAACGCCCTGGAGGCCTCGCTGCCTTCCCCAAGGGCTTCTTCCCAGCTACGGGATGCTGGTGCCGAGCAGGGAAGGCACAGCTCCGGAGGCAAAACAGCAGGGAGACAGAGAGGACTCAGCAAGGCTGCAGCAGCAGGAGGGCTGCAGAGCATTGCACCACGAGAAAGAAAATCATGAGGTGAAGGCGAGGAAAAAAACCCAACCTCTGTCTAGCTAAGTACACCATTCTTCCTCCGTTCGCCCCACCCCCTCTTGACGATTTTTAGGAAGAAGCAAACCCCTGCCACCCTCTCAAAACCTCCCTCTTCATGGTGAGCTCACTCCCAGGAGCCCACAGCACTCCTGGAGCTGTGGCTGCACATTTCAGGCTCAGCCGTGGTGAGGCTGTCCCAGTCACAGCAGAGCACTCCAGGCATGGCAAAGCTTATCCTGCTATCTCAGGAGATGTTTCTGTTCCCTGCAGCTGCAGCAGGAGGTTTAAACTGGATGTGTTTCATCAGTTAGGGAGCCTGGCACCGTGCACTGCCACACTGTAGTGGGAAGCAGGACTGGAGGTAGAGAAATGGAGCAATGTACTCTATACAAGAGCTGTTTTCCCCTAAATGTCACAACTGCTGGCCTCCTGTGACAAGAAAAGAAGCAGAGAGTGGAACAGCACAGCAGACAGAGAAAGAATCCAGGCTTGGGTATAAAAACAAGGGAAGGATTATTTCCAGTTAGAGAGCAAAATCTCAGCTTAGCAGAAGGCTCTTGCGAGGGGCAGCATCCTTTTGGGAAGGAAGCCTGCTCAGAATTTACATTTTAGTCAGGAAATCTAATACGATTTTTACAAACATATGTGCCAGATCTTTCTCTTACTCAAGCAGGTTATTATTCCCCCTCTCAGCTTCACAATCAGAAGCCTAAACTCAAGTAGCAAGTTCCAAACCTTTTTAAAAATAACCTATTTAAACTCTTCTTTATTTGATTATAGGACCATAAAAATTTCCACATGCATTTTCTGAAATTATGCTGCCAAGAACCTGAGAATCTTTACTGTGACAGTCAGCTAGTGCAGTCACTCAGGACATCCGTATTTCAAGGAAAACTACCGGCACCACAATTCAAACAAAAATGGCTTGGAGAAGCCTGAGCAAACCAGCAAGTACATGATGCAGAAGGCTGTAGAAATCATCAGTGTGTTTTACCAATTAGATTAGAATTATCTGAGTTCTAGTAAAAACACGTGAACATTTACTGTGTTATATACGCTGCTGACGTTAACATGATGTTAAATTACAGCTACATACGAATGAAAGCTTTTCAAATGAGTAATGAAACCAATATTTTCCTAGTGAACTTTTGAACCTCTATTATTTAAAAATGTATTAACATTGCTGGTAAAGGAAGAGAGATTTATGTCTGATGTTTTGGAAATTCTTGCTTTGTGAGGCATTCTGAGGATAAAACAGTCATGAGAAATCTACCCCCTATCTGCTCAAGCATTTTGTGCTCCAAAGCCAACCAGGAATCCATCCCAGCCAGTATTCAAACAGATGCCAAGAACAAATATATTCTGTTCAAGAAAATATGTTAATAATTCTTTAATCCTCCATGAGTGTAGCCATACATAAACATGCCAACAAACGTACGGCTGGAGATGTCACCATTAAAGACTGGAAAGCATTGAGCTATCAAAAGCTACCCTGATGGTAATCAAGTAACACCTCAAACTTCTGTAACTTGCTGAAGAATGTCCCTGATATCACTGGATATGGTATTAGCCAGTAATTTATAATATATTGAAATGTTAAGCATCGTTTTCCCATTTGTAAAGGGAATAATGAAAGTTTTCACTAGTTTACTGGAAAAGTTGTTTTAAATCTATCAATGAAAATCACTTTTTTAACAGAGAAGTACTAACATCAGTTTTCATCTTTGTTACTCTCTTTCTTGTATCCCAGTTCTCATTGACAGCTTCTTATCTTCCATGTTATCTCTACTGAATATGTTGGGACAGACTGTCTGGTCTGACCACATGAATGACAGGCCAGAGAACACAGCACAACCGTCTATGCACCAAGCCCTTAGAGTCTGCTTGGGTTGTGGCCAACAAAGATGCCTGGTTTTCACTCTTTAGTTTTAGTGCTCTTTCCCTCCTCTTTTCTTCTTCTCCAGCAGGCTGAATTAATTCAAACCACCGGAGACACAGGAGCCGTATGACGCATTTCCTCGCCTGTGGGGTCCATCAGCTGAGAGATTGTGTTTGACTTCTTTTTCTTCATTACATAATTTTAAAATATAGTAATAAATTGTAGCATAACTTTGAAATTTACCACAGGCCACACAGAGAGACGTAGTTAATTTTATCAGAGTGGAGTCTATCTGCACAGATACTGCAACAAAATACTGTACCTCACAAAATCCATAAACTGGGGTTTGACTTAATAGATTGGGAATATTTTTTAAATAGTGAATTTGTTGACTGCCTTTCTAAGACAAATTATGCAGAGAATTCAAATCCTATTTATTCTAGTTTTGCGAGGAGCTTAGAGACTATCTGATAAAAGATGTAATGAACGGCATATAGGATTGTATATTGATATATTCATTGTGGGGGTTTTTTTTAGATAAATCACTTTTTTCAGAGGATTCATACGTACAGGTTAAAAAATTAAAATTTCTCCTTCCTCCTCTCCTTACTGTTCTTATTTGCCTTTCCACTCCTTCACTTATTTTTAAATACCTCCCACATTTCCTGGCCCTCATGCTCCCCCTCCCTCCCACCTCCATCTTTTCCACCTTTTTGCAGTATTTTTGTTTTCTTCATTCTTTCTTTGGACATCCCATTTAGGATCTACGAAATAATTCCTTCTGTACGGTTCATTATTCCCCGCCTCCATACAGTATCCGAAATACCACAAATGTCTGCCTGCATCTCTCGCTCCCTCCTCAGAGCCTCTCCCTGTCCCCTGTGCCTCAGAACGCTTTCTGCACATGCTGTGTACCCTGCAATCTTCTTCTATTATCCCTCCCGCTATTCATTCAAGCTCTTGAAGCCCATCCAGTTTCTGCTCTGTATTCTGGCTCTTTTTGCTGCCAGAAAATGGTTTAGTTCTCATATTTCTGGGCAAGGAAACAATCTCCATTTCCTATCTCACTTCCTAGATACTGTTTCACCATCAAATGTCTCTGTCCTTTATATTCAATCCCTCTTTCTCCTCAGTTCAAGTAGATCTTAAATTTCTGTCTTGCTCTCTGCCATTTAGAAGTTCAGGTATCACAGCATCGTTTACCCTCAATGTGTCTCTGCCTCGTTTATTTGTAACTAATCCAATGTCAAATATAGATAACCAACCTATCCCAAACTCCTCCAGGAGTACTGAGAGACAGTTCTTTCTAGACAAAATATTTACAGGTCCACTTTCATTGTAGAATAAGGAATGGCATTGCCCCCTGCATAGAAATCACTGTGTCTCAAAAGTACACCTGAAAATCCTTTTCAATACCGTTTCATGTTCTGCCGTGTTTTGAATTTAAATCACAGTGGAGATTTTAATTAGTTTGTTGGCCAGCTTAAAATCCTCAGAGAACTAGTAGTTATTTTTTCTGAATATCTTGGTTTTCCCCCATTTCCTCATTCATCTGTCAATTCTTATTTTTTGTAAATATCAAATATCTTTTAGATGACAACTGCTCATTTGGTCAGTTCTCTTTAAAAATCTGTACATGATTTTGATCATAATTTATTTCCAGTGTCCCAGGTCTCTAAACCTAAGGTCAAGCCTCTCTATTTTCCTCCTGAGAATGACCACTTTACAGCTGACATATTTAACCTTTGACTCAGAGGCTTAACTCTCTGCTAGATTTTTCTGAGATGACAGAAGTCATATGCGGCCTAGATCTTTGCTGCTTCTTTCAAAGAATTAATTACAGTGCTTGTTTCAATTCTCCAATAAAGTAGCAGTATTCCTAGATATAGTATAAAGTTCCATATTCAAGAAAAAAAAAGTGAGTATTTCACTTGGGCTTACAGTTAACTCCTCTAGTCTAGACTTCAAAGTGAGACTGTATTTATGAGATTCAGTAAGTCCTGAGGGCTCTTAGTCTGAAAGTCACTGAAAAAGTCTCTGAAAAGCAAAAAGTGTGGGATCTTCCCTTCCTCTAGGAACAAAGTTATGATTCATGATCAGCAAGCAGGCTAAAACCAAATTTTAAAAAGATCAAAAAGAAAAACAGTGGTTATAGAGTCCAGTCATATCATATTAAGGTTCAAGCTGTTAATTCTCAGTGAAGGTAAATTCTGCATTTTTTCCTAACAATTGCTGAAGGCGTCTTATTCAAACTGCCTCCATTATGGAGAGATGTTGAGCTCAGCTTCTTAGGAATATGTCTGTAAGAGTAACCAGGGATGAACCCTCTGCTGTTTTTCAGTGCTTCTAATTCTACAGTTAGGATAGACCCTGAAGATGAAACCTTCCCATCACCTGTACTCGTGACTGCCACAGCTGCTGGGTGCTCAGGATTGCCCTGTCTAATACGAAGAAGCTTCTTGTAGGTTACAAAAACTGGAAAACCCTTTAAGTAAACCCTGTCAGAGAATTCCTGTCTTTCAGCCCTTTTCTTTTGCTTTGGTATACCAGCCATGAGGAGAGGGAGGTGAGACTGTTGCTAGATGGTTTCTACAGCACACAAAATGAAGCAATTCTCCCCATTTATTTGCCACTTACTCGGTCAGGGGGGCAGCTACTGCTGCTATTCTACGGCACAAAGTGGCTGTACAGCATTAAAGAGCATGACCAATTATTTTCATTACTGTCTATATGGCTCGTAGCAGGCTGCTGCCAGCTTGGAAACTCTAGATGTTAAACAGTAGTTTTGATTATATTTTATTACTGGAAGAACAGTCCACTCTTCATGGAAACATTTCCTCCTTCCCTCTCCTCCAGGACACCCATAAACGATTTTAGTTCTTTCCAGCACAGAGATTTCAAAGTGTCCTTTCAATTAAAGACTGTTTTTACTAGCTTGCATGGTTCTCTGGTTACAGTTTGGTTTTTATAGTTCTAATTTTAGGAATATGGTAATCTGAAACTACAAGGGATGGAATACCACTGGTTCTTCCAGCAGCTGAAGATGAAGCACATTCCAGGGTTAAATGGCTCTTGGTTAATACTTGAACTAATTTAATCTATAATTATTCTCAATGCCTGAGAAATGGGAAGATTATGGTATTGTGGTTGTTTGGTTGTTTCTGAAACCCTTCTCATCCTATTGTGTTGCGTCTGTGTGTCTGCTAAAAAAAATATATAGCTGAAATTCGACATTTTCAAAATATATGTCTGGTGCAAACTTTGAGTAAAATCTGTGTAGTGTGATTCAAGGGAAAATAAGATAAGTGGAATTGTTCCAGACGCGCCATCCTTGAGCACATTGCTATAGATATTCGAGATCAAACACTTCTCAGTTAGCAACAGCTTTAGGATGGATGTACACATATCCTCCCTCCTCCCACACTGAGCACAGGTATGCAGCACTATGCCTGCTCGCTTACACAATCCCAAGAGATTAAAGAGACCCTGGAAGAGAGGAAGGAGAGGAAATGATCAAAATGCACATGGATGATGTATCTTGAAGGTCACTGTTTACAGGGCAGATCTATGCACAGACTGCCGTGCTCGCTATAAGCCACTGGCACAGACAAAAGAAGAAAAAATTTATTCCTTTTGAAATAGAAGGACATGGCTTTTTTGACATGTCAGGTGTGACATGATCCTTTATCTCTAGAAATGAAAAGTCTTTGAAAAAACATAAGCAGGTTAATATTCTGGTTTTGGTGAAAATCTGATTTAGCATAGTACAAACTGTCTGGGAGGGAAAAATAAACACATCAGTTTAATTTACTTTGTAAAAAAGTCTACACCCAGCTTTCTGTTTGCTTTAAAAAAGAAGAACAAAATAACCAAAACAACAACAACAACAAAATTGTAAGGAGGAATAATGCTGTGAAAGAGCTAAGCTGAACCCAGGCTGAGGAATGAAGAAGAGAATAATAATTTTTGAAGAGCTTTGAAACTCTTCATGGGACAAATCAAAACCCACAGCTCCAGGTAAACTCCAAGTGTAAGAGAAGTTACAACCCCTACTATCAAATCCCAACTTGATCTACTGCAGAATTTCCCTCAACTCAGTTCAGTCAGTATAAATAAGCAAGATAACTGAGTCTATGATTTCTATTTCTCCACCTTCCAACTGTTTTTAGGTAATTTGGGCAAGCTTTTACATTAAATGCTACAAAAGAAGAGGGGAAGCAATAGATGAGGAATGTTTTCTGGATATATATACACATATATATACTGAGCAGAGATAGAGGGTGGATGACACTGGAACAGTGCCAAAAGGGATGAGATATGGAAGGTGTGACAGCTAAAACTGGAACCCTCCTGGCTGCCTTTGTACAAGGTCTACTGACCACCTTTTAAAGATGAATATATATCTTTACCTAGGTCAGAGAAGGGAGATGAAAACAAGACTCCCCAAAACCTTGTTCAGAAATAAAATGAAAACTTTCCCTCTCTAGGGCAGCCAGTTGTATTCACTACCAGTTGTATTCTAATTTTTATTATATTTTTATTGGTTTTACATCATATTACATAGTACCGTCGGCATTACCAGAGATTGTAAAACAGCCTAAATTTATGCTAGAAACTGTACCAATACATCTAAGGAAACCCTTTGTGCTTCAAAGAACTTAAATCTGCTGTTGATTATAGACAATAATTTTTAAAAAGGTGAGGAAGAGAAAATCGTGAACAGAAGTATAACAATCACACAGAAAGTGAGCAGTC
>VXBU01010196.1:0-39712 GCA_013400315.1 Bombycilla garrulus | reverse complement strand
GGAAGGGAAGGGAAGGGAAGGGAAGGGAACTAAGAAGAAGCCACAGATATATTTTTCATCATAAAGAGAGAAAAAGAGAAGTTTAAAAATAACACAGGGTTGAGAAATAAGATGTTGCCACTTGCTCAGGAAGCATTTGAGAGCATTTGTAGCACACCAATGTCCTTTCTCTGAAGTGAACCTGGATGAGCCCAGAAGGGACCTCACATAAGCAATACCATTGGAAAACAATTTATTTGGTGGAAAAGCAGCATGTTGACAGTGCTTCAGGCTGGGACAAAAAGAGGAAAACAAATATATTAGTACAACAACATACAACAGAAATTATGATGGTGGACCACTAAAGACACAGCTCAGCAGATTTGGAGTCTTCCCATTTTCCTCTCCACACTTCCTACATGGTGTTTCCCAACAAGCATTCCCACAGGTCTGACTGCTGCTGGAGCGACCTGGAAGACGCTGGAAGGACACACAGGAGGGTAAGCCAAGCAAGGGCCTCACATCCTCTCCTCCCTGGCTCAGACAGCAGCTGTTGTCCACAAGGACCTTCCCAGGAGAGGACAGGAAAAACACTATTTCTTATAGGTGTCCCCAACAGCCAGGAGCTGGGATTGTCAGTGTGAGTGACTGACTGCAGGAAAAGCTCCTCTCTGGACTAGGTTGCTATTTCTTAGGGTGGTACAGAGAACCACACAAGCCACAAAAATATCTTTCAGCTGCTGCAGGAAAAGAAGTTACTTGGTGGACTAAGTAAAGACCTCAAAGAGATGCGAGGCATCTCTTTTTGTCTGAGTTTCCCTTTTGGAGTTTGGTTATCCTCACTTTTAGTGTGATGGCAATATAATGGGAGAGACACAGAGAATCCCTACACAACAACCAACCAATCTGATCAGCAAGATAAAGGTGAAATAATGGGATTGTATGAAAAAGGTTTTTAAGCGGATTATATTCCCCCTCATATTACGCAGAGATAAAATGAATACACAGCAAAATTAAAACGAAAGTCTTCAGGACAAGTAAAAGGGGTAATTCTAAAATTTAATCATCCCTCTTGAACCAGAGGAAAAATTAATTCCTGTTTTTGTATGCTGCTTAAGTGAGAATCACCAAATTAGGCATGTTGTTTCTCTTGTTTTATTTTATTGTGCTGTAGCTAGAGGAAGAAATCAATAGACACTAAAAAGGTGCATCTCCAGAGAAAGCTAATCAACCTATTATTGGCTTACCTATAGTTATTTTTTGAACAGAAAATATTGAGACAGTTTTCAAGACTCAGATATCTTGACTGAACACAAAACCTTGGCAACATGTAGAGGAGCCATCACAGTGGCAGAAATACAACAGGAAACAGATTTCACTGAGCAGAGGTCACTGCTAGAATACAATACTTCACTGCTAAGAACTCTCTAGGCATTTGAAAGAAATACAGAATTTGCATTATATTTGCATTATATTTTCTCTTTAAATATAACCAAAACAATATGCAAATGTACTTTGGAATACATAAATGCATATTTATGTATTGGTTGATTTCATGTTTGATTTCAGTCATATAAATGCTTGTTCAAATTAGATGTTCAGCCACCTCAATTCCTTTTCATCTAAGTCTTTCTTGTAGGAAATTATTCATCAGTGTCTACATCCAGAGTGGACAAACACTGAAGTTACAAGTAATGCAAGAGCCCCCTCACACTATGTAAGTCCCAGGACCTGTTACATATCACATAACATTCCTTATTTTTTCTGCAGGGCAATGATTTCATCTTCAGTGTATCTACTCTCTGTCTGCAGAAATAATTCACCTCATTCACTCAGAGGATATTTTCTAACAACAGAGCTGGTCTCACGTCTCAGTTTAAGAACAAATAGCCCTTTTCAAAGCAAACATCTGGCCAAACTCTTATAATAATTGCAAATGTTATCCCATAATTTAAAAGAAATATCTTTACTGAAAAAGGTTGTTCCTATTCATATGCCAAGAAGATTTTTGGTTAATTTTCCTGCTACTCAAATAAATTCACATTTTGTACTCACTTATATTTCAATTAAAGAATTACTGGAACATGTCAAATTTGCTTCCTAAATTAAATAGAGATATTTTTTTGCCATCAGTATAACCTAACAGATCAAAAGCTTTAAAAACCTCGGGTCAAACTTGATTTTCTGATGCACTCAAGTTTATTGCTCAGAGAGGAACATATCTTAATACAGCATTTGACTTTCCTTTTTCTCTATAGATCAGAACAGAAAGCTGGCTTACAGAATTAATCCTCAGAATCAGATAATTCAAGTCACTGCTTATTGATTTAATAGATGAGGGTTTTATTTGATTTTGAAAATGTTTTCTGTAATTGCTAATCATGTTTTTACCTGCACTCATTAGTATTTTTATAGTGCAATATACATTACATGGAAGTCATGTTTAAAACACATAAAGAGCTGTATCATCTACCACTTATACCTCTAATCTCTCATCATGCACAGCACTGAATTTCCAAGTAATCCAGTATTCCCAACTGCATTCATAAACTGTACTGGTAAAATTTTTTTCATGGCCTAATTATCTAAGGAAAGCCTGTTCTTAAAAATACTGAAAGAAGTTGGAAATTGGTACCTATTCTCAGCCTGTAGACAGATGTCAATCTTCAACAAAGATTCATGTGTATCTATTTTGGAAGAAAGTGAATGCAAGAATGTGGCCTTCCACTGCTGTGGAGGCTGTCACCTCAGCAATGTTGTTCTCTCTGGCTCGACAGATACCTCCTACTGTGCAAAATACAAGTTACTGAGATCTTCCCCAAAACTATTATTTTAAGGTCTGTTCGTTTTATGAAGCTTTTTGATATCCATTAATAAATAAATTTTAAAACAAGCAGGATTTTCAAAAGCATTTTAATTACATAGGGAGTATAACACTCTAAATCCCATCTCGCCCAGACTTTTCTTCATACAGGATCTGTTATGATGCTTTAAAGAAAAAGCAAAGGAAAGAGATCTTGTTCTTTCCTAGTTTAAGTTCCAGCCCTCCCTGAGAAATTCAGAATAAAATGTGCTCCTAAGGGGTTTACAGAAAAGGGTTTTATAGTAAACCCCAGGGGTTTATAGGGAAACCCCTTTGGGAAGCAATTACTTATAACTTCCTTTCCCAAACACAGCCATGCTAGCCGACAACATTAACATAATTCAGAATTTCACATACTGGTGAGTATACTAGCTGATGGTATTTGAGTTGCTTTGAAATGCTGCCTGAGCCTACAGATGCTGCCTTGAAGCATCGACATCAGCTTTGTCAGGTGGCAATAATTCCACTGCTGCTGCATTCAAGAGTAGTTACCTCACTGTTAAGGCTGCTCCATTCTGCCTGAGACTTTCTCATACAAAACACTTGATTCAAAGCCCTTATCTCCCTCCTTCCTGGTATTTAAATAAAGCACTATTCCTCCACAATCTGCATCCTTCTGATGTAAAAGGAAAAAATGATCATGACTAATAGACTAATTCTTGTGGTAGTACAGCTTTTTCAAACACAATTTTCTACAATGGTTATGGACAGTGTCATTTTCACAAGGAAATGCGATGCTCCAAGAGCCAAATCACTCTAGTGATTTGCTCCATCTACCTGTCTCTTCATCTTTCTGTGATTCACCTGCATTTCTGACATCAGTTTCAAACAATAAAATCATGTTTGGCTTATTAATCCAAAGGCTGAATGAACTGTAAGTACAGAAAACGCTAGTTTCACATGTTCTTTTCTTAACTTGGCAACCCTAAATATGATTCAGAGTTTAAGTTCACAACTCGTTAATAGTTTGTTTCTTATTTTGACAATCTCAGTAATCTGTAAGATTGACAGTCAGGGTATCCAGTAGTTGTACAGCTCAACTGTACTCCTCTGCAAGCTACTTTAATTCATGTCCAATAAAGTGTAGCCTGTGGCAAACCAGAATGTGCTTAATTTGTAGCCAGAATTTCCTCAGAGTTATCAGCAATCTAGGCTGTAAATATACATCATGATTTCAGCAGAAAACATTGTTATTCATGTAATGCTGGAAACTCAAAGAACCACCTGCCCAGGTAAATTGGCAAGCAGAGGACTAGGGAAAAGCTGACCTTGTAGCCAAAAAAATGGGTTTTGCCTTGATCTGTGCCTGGGCCACAATCCTGATCCTGTGGATTGAGGTTGTTCCTGTGTCCCAGCAAAAGCATTCCTGGTGATGGGGACTCCAGGCTGACTGTAGCTGCCCCCCTGCCTGGACTGCTGGCTCCACAAGGAGACCAGGGCCCCGCTCCTGCTGCTTCAATCCCCAAGGAACAGCCTTCCCCTACAGGTGTGAAGAGTAACTGACGGGTTTGAAATGGAGAAGAGAAAATGGAAAAGAAGGTCCTGGCCCTAATATAATCCAGACAGTGCTGCAGGATGCAAAGAACAGAAGAATCCAGATGCATAACAAGAATAAAGTCAGATCAAATCTCACATACCCACAGTTTCTCTAATCTGGAGTAGGCAGAGGTTAATTTGATGCACCCTTAAGCGGCTGACAATCAGTTTGCAACTCAGGTGACACCGCAGGTCATGCCATCCCTGGTTTTGCTTTGAAGTGGTGCAGCAGGGTGGAACTGCTGTTCATCCTTATGGACGAGTATCTACATCAAGCTTCACAAGAGATTCCCTCGCCATCTTCCTTTTAAAAACCAACTGGTGAGTGGACTGAAAATCTTCCTTTAATTTTCAGCAGTCTGATGCTGGTATTTAGAAAATGGAGTTGCATTATTTTTGTAGCCTGTCTTAACAAATCCATATCTGCTTTGCTTTAGGAGCCCAGCAATTTCCCTGCTACCAGCTTGGACTCATGTGCTTGTCTCTGCTTCATGTATTTACTTTCCTGTATTTTAGTGTACCACCTTATGAGTCTCTGTCTTTTTACCTTCAAAATGCAGATAAAATTGCAACCTGTCTCTCTCATTGTCAAGTTGGAGCTGGATAACAGTCTTCTGGACATTCTATGATAATATCTTTAGGACTTCTCAAGTAATTTAATGAAACTCCATATTTCATCTATGTCCAACGAGGTTTACTTGGTTGGTTTTTCTTTGTAGGTCAATATATGTATAAAGCAGTTTATTACACTGATCTACCATCCAATGCAGAGGACAGCATGTTTGCCACCACTGAATTTCATTCTGCAGGTGCAGTCTGCATGTAAATGTTTACTTGTGGGTGGAAATGTCCCCTGCATCCTTAGGGAGGTTTTTGGCAACACCTTTTTGACTAAGCAGCTTATGACCAGCTCTGCCTAACGCTAATGTCTCATACAGAAAAACAAAAGGCTTCTTCTGCCTACAGATGTCTGCCAAAGCCTGCGACCTGCTGTGCTTACAGGCTTTCACTTTTTAGTATTGATTACGATTTGCAAGTGCTGCACTCCAGATTTCACACTTCTGCAGCAAGACAGCTCCTTCCATGGCAGCTGTGAGATAAGGCAAACACATGCCCTCTTCACCTTTGCCTAGTCTCGCCTTCAAAAACAAGACTCAAGTTTCTCCCTTTTACCCTCTGCCGATGCTGACTTTTCTTTCCAAGATAAGGCAGCTGCAGCAGCGACTGGTGCACTCGACTCCTACTTAAAATTAACAAAGCACTTTCTATTTGCTTGGAGAATGACAGTCTGCTCGGGTTATGCTGCCCTGCTCTCCAAGAGTTCTGGGAAGGGTTATTCTCTTCTTTATCATCCAGATTGTTCACGGTTTGGAATTGCCTACAAGATTCATTCTCTTGTCTGATGGAAATGTCTCTCCCTGTGGTGTCCCAGCCACAATCTGGGCTTTTTTAATAGGATCTCTGTCCCCCATCCCTAGCTGCAAAATGGGTCTTCTGCCTTACATCAGTCACAAGAATTGCTCTCTCTCATATTGATTTATATTCATTCATTAGTATCATTTCTTAATATGTGTTTTTCTTCGGTCCCAGAGTTCAGTTAAAACCATGGAATAAATAGAAATATATTTCACTCAGTGTGTGGTTTTTTAAATTGATTTTTGCCTTTTTTTTCTGAAACAAATCATGCTTTCAAGGAGCATGATCTACAGAAATACTATAGCTTTCAGTAAAAGACAAGCACCAGGATGCAAAGCTTGACAGCCTGGTAATTGACTGTGTAACCTAGGCAAACTCGAATACTTTCTGGCTCAGAGCAGAAGATGTTCCGTAGAGCAATAGACCAATGATCTTGGACACGCAACCTTAGCTTGATCTTTTGGGTGTACCATACTCGAGTAAAATCAAGACAACCTCTGTGTATATATTGGTTGACATTATTTTGCACAGAAAACCTCAACAAACCTCCAAGAAATTCTGTAGTGAAAATCTAGTCAGTCGTACATCACATTCAAAATCTTACTGTGAGAATTACACGAGCATCATTACTCTAGGTTACTTACCACTCTTTCTGGGTGCCTTTTCTGCTATTCTCCCAATTTTTTGTCTCTAACCATATTTTACTGCCGGATCATGAACATTTAGTCTGTGTAAGTGCATAATAAGGACACTAAGTGTAATTAAAATCCTTCTAAGCAAAATGATTACTTAGTCAATTAATAGAAACATACTTAAAATTATTCCTTGATTTTAATCTGTTGACGATGCAACTGCTGCTTCCAGTAGTCTTTCTGTATGCATTGACTCTTCTAGTCAGCAGTATTACATCAATAAATGCATATGCCTGTCATGCCCAGATTTAATAACAAAACTAAACATCTGATTATTATCCAAAACCTTTTATCTCACTTAATTTAAATTTTATTTTTCAACAGTTTGAACTTCAGATAGCTACAGTTAAAGCAAGAGACTTTTGAAATCACAGGGAATAGTAAATATTGAATACTTAGGGAAAATAATATATATTATTTGTATGTTGCAACAACTCCCCCAAGATCAAGGCACAGTTTGTTCAGTAAGTTGTAAATGCTTTTAGAGGGAGCATATGAAGTAGTTAAAGTAGACAGTACACTGCAAGATAAAACCATCTGATTTTACTTTGTCTAGTAATTAGCATATGGAAAACAGAAATTCAGCTGGGATTTCCATTTACTGCCATCAGAGAAATCATCATATAAACAGCTGAAACAATGTCTGTTTTAAAAGATACATAAAACAATAGTTGAAAATACTGAAAAATAACTTGTAGTATGAAGAAACACATTACTATACAATAGTGAAATACAAGAAAGGACAGGCACTGTTTTGAAGAAGAAGAGGAATGGGAAGTATACAGTTTCCAGAATTTATCATGTCAGGTTTACTTGGCTTTCGTTCTAGTTAACTCTTCTCACAGAGATTTCCTGATAAAAAAAAAGTCTTCATAAACAGCACAACAAATTGTATATAAAATTAAAAGAGAAACTATATCATATATGTTGAGAAAAAAAAAAATGGCAGTGGCTTCCTGAATGCTCCTCAGGACTTCGAAAAGCACTGGTATGTGATCAGTGCAGTGTCTGCTTTTCAGGGTTGATCATTTATTCACTTTGAAAACAAACATTTTTTTTTTTCAGATTTTAAATACATGGAAACACCATCTGGAGTAAAACAGAACTTATGAGCAAACCTTATACAACCTCTGAAGTGTTTGGGCTCCGTGTGTCATTTGAAAATATTGGTGCTATGCACGCATTGCAAGCGTGTCGCCAGCTGTCGGAGACACCCGATACCTGGCATGCTGTGATGTGCGCACTTGGTACATGTGACCTGAAAGAGAGGTGAAGGAAAGCAGTGCAGAAACACAACGACACAGGATCAGGTTTTAAGCTCTTGGCTTAGGGCAAAGTGTTTATGTACCAAAACTACACAACTTTACAGAAGTCAGCAAAGTATGAATAGCTTGAGCCATCTCTGGTGCTCACCTTCTAAGGGTTTATTCCCTCACAGAACAGCAGGATAAGCTGTAGCAGTCAGTCTGTCTACAAAGGGTGAATGTGAGGGACTGCACAACGTAGCTCCACTGGAAAAAAAATTGCAACCCAACCACCTCACGTTCTTCTCAAGTTGATATAACTACATGTTGATCAAGCCTTAACAGGGACAGCAATCTGCCAGGGCTGAGAGTGTCCCTGCAGATATCAGAGAAAGGTAAAACAGTCATGGGAGAAAAGACTGAAAATACATCAAAAGGCATCAAAACTGACTAAAGTCTTAATAGCTAATACATAAAATCAGCTAATACTTTAATTTAAGGCAGACAGTAGTTGAGAAATTAAAGATGAAGTCTTTTTCTAATTCAGGAAGTGCTCAAAACTGATTGGGGAATTGGAGAGTGTATTTTTTATGGTTTAGTGACTGAAAATGATGATACAAATGAAACCACTGAGCAAGAAAGTTCATTTCAGGCTAATGCACAGAGCTAGAAAAACTCAGGGCTCTATTATCTTATAAAAGTAATAAAGGCATTAATCTCCACCTGATGTAGCATGCTTTTCTGGTTAAACAGCCTCACAGATGGTGAGCATAGCCATAATTTTTCAATAGTGGAGACACTATTCACAAATTTAAACATAATTTTAAAGAATCAGTTTGCCAAAGACTTACTTTTCAAAACTTGTAAGAAGAAGAATGTCATTAATTAGAAACAGAGAACTGCCCATCCTGCGTCCAGAGATCAATGTTTGTCACTCAAGCTATGTTCCTGTCACACTTCACTCAACAGGGAGAAGGAATGACAGACAGGAAAATGCAATTACTGTTATTAAAAGAACTCTTTGTCCACTGCTAATCACAACTAAATGAAAGATAGAGTGTAAAATTTCATTTTTGCTGATCCAAAGAGCATTATGGAAAGCAGCCAGAGAGAAGGTCAGGGCACAATCTTCACCTGCACAGCCCTCATTGCCCTATGCGTGTCCCAGCTCACTGCGACAGCAAAACTGCAAAAATCCCTTTCCTCCACTGACTACATTGTGGCAACATCGATCTCCAAATGCATTTAAAGCGCACCATTCACATCAGTAGAAATGTTTGGTTGCCACAGAAGGGAATTTGTCTCAAAGGCAACATGGACTCAAAGCGTGTAGTGCCCAGGCAGCCTCCCAGCCGCTCATATACAGGCTCCAAAAAACAGAGTTGGCTGCGCTCATGCACACAGATCCCATTTCAGGCCTCCCCTGTTGTCCTTGTCATCCTAAAATATTTTTTCAACCTCTGTCTTTTCCATTCTAAGTGACAAAAGAAAAAGGCCAGCCAGCTTTATCTGCCTGTGAGAAACCACAGCCGGATATTCATTTCTTGAATAAGAGAATTCAGCATTTTGTACTCTCCTCCACTCAGTCCATCCTTCACTCAGAGAACAGCAGAGCTGCCCTCGCTGTGTCTAGAAGAGCTCACTTAGAGTAAAAGCCTGAGCTCCCAACACACATTACCTCCCCATCTCCACCATGCCTCCAAATCTGTGATGGTGTGTAGTTTTCTGAGCTTCCCTCTCTGCTGAAATGAGTAAATGGAAAGTCGTGACCAAAGCAGATGGACCTGTGATAGAGGCCATTTAAACTCTGGCCATTTACCGAAGAAATCCATTAACAGAACACCATAACTTTTGTCAATGGTAGGTAAGCAACAAAGTCTATAGTGTACACTGTCAGCCTCTCAAGTAAAAATCTAGCTGGCATCAGCTGGTACCAACTCATGCTTGTTTTGTCAAGCAAGAAAAACTATTGGACCAGCTTGAGCATCCAGTTCTCACTACTGATAGAGACTTTATAATCAGTGTTATGATGTGCATCATAAACAAAGTGCATTGATTTTGTCTCTAATTCCTCCAGAATGATAAATTTATGAGTTATTTTCTTGTCTTGCAGAGAAACTTCAGTCCAGCTCAAAGCATAGCAGAGATAAATTAAATTTGTTAAGATTATTAGTCTATTTTGCTGTTAGGATGCCATGTGATTTCTGCTCAACAACACAGACTGAAGAAGCACCTTTATACTACTCTTCTGAAAAAGCAGTAAAGACTTACCCAACTTGTTCAAATGCTTCAGTGGTAGAAGACAGTACTTCTGTGTGTTCAGAGTATTCAGGGAAGACAAAAATTAGCAAATCCACAAGTCAAACATCACATTTTTAATCTCCTGATTTGTCTTCTATGACACATATAAAGAAAATAATACTACGTCACACTTCTCTAAGTCTTTTCAGTGTTGACTGTACAATAATGGGCAAAGGAACCTGATCCAATAGAATCTGAATTTATGGTCAAAAGATGGGGTGTCACTCTTCCCATTACTCCTGTGCAAGTCAGTATTTCCTCTCCATGGATGTAACATTTTCTCCTTGGCTTCTATAATTGTTCTTGAAGAACCCATGATTGCTGACCTCATGTATTTGGGTAAATGTAGCTACAAAACACCATCTCCAGATATTTCTACCTCATTCAGCAAAGGTAAAGTAGCACATCATTTTAAACTCTGGTCACTTGTAACTACAATTTTCACCAATGCAAAATGGAGCTGCACTACATTTGTTCAGGACATTTTAGATTTCATGCTTTAAACAGTTTTGCACATGGAACATAGTTTGGAATGAAGTCTTCATATTGTGATATAAGAACTAAGGAAAACTGAAATGCTTGTAATGGGCTTAGTGGTGGAGCTTGCATAATTATAGCAGTCTATGCTGAACCTGGTCCAGTTCTAGTGGAGAAAGTATGTTCCCCTGAAAAGAATTTTATCTGAAGTGTCATTTGAAAAAGTGAAATTTCAATTCTACTAAGCTGATATATTGCAATATGTCCTGTAAATGTTCTCCTTGTTTCACGACTCATTAGCTAACACTGGATTTCAGGCTGCTTATTAAAACCACTAATCATTACTTCATTTAAAAACATTAGATTCTGTTTCAAATATATGGCATATATTTCAAACACCAAAATGATCCAATGAGCATCATTTGAGGGCTGTGAAGGCTCTGTAAATTTGAAAAATGCAGTGCAAATCAAGATTTTAAAACATCTTTGCACCTTGAAAATTTATTTGCCTGTGTAGACATGGTTGTCTTGCAACCATCGCAATTTTATTTAACCTCTCTAGATCTAACCAGGGACAGCATTTTCTTTATTCCTTGTAAAAAATGGTAAAAATATTCACTAAGGAGATATGATTTATTTGATAGAACCGTTCAGAACAGATCTTTAAGCTCTGACAATGCCTCATTCCTACAGAAATTGACAGCTGACTGAGGGTTTATTGCCTGATTATCAAATGAAGTCGAATTTTAACTCTGAATAATGCTTCACACAGCTGTAACTGCTCTCTGAACTACCTCACATAATTGATTAAACCTGAATCACTGTTATGGAAGTGTTTTACAAAGTGGAATCATTTCTGCTTGTTCAGTGTAGCCAACAAACTTACCCCCTGCTGGAGTATACAGATCAGGGATGCCAGCAGTATGAGTCAAAAATCACATTTGCATACAGGATTTGTTTCCTCAGGTGGTTTATGAGATCAGTCTTGATAAAGCGACAGCCTTCAGAATCATTGATTTGAACAGAACGGGACTCCAGCACACATCTCCCACATTAACTCCATCAGCTCGCAGACAATTTTGAACGCAGCAGAACTAAAAGCAGCATCGCTCGCTCGCAGCACGCTGTACTCAGTCCGGGGACAAATAACTTCCCACTTCGCTGTTCACGGAGCCTAAATTGAAGTGTCCGCACAGCCTGGAGGGTGCGAGCGGGCGCTGCCCCAGGCCGTGCAGCGCAGGCTGGGAAAGCTCTCCTCAGGCGCCGGGAGTTCGCCTCCTCCGGCTGTTTGCAGCGTCCGCAGCCAAGGCCTTTTCTGTCTCAGGCTATCTGAAGGGCACCCTCTTCTGTCCAGCACCCAAACTGCAGCACCACCGCGCTTTCCCCAGGTCTTTCTTGATTCTACAAGGAAAATTGCAGTACTGAGGGAGATCTGTAAGATTAGTAAATATCACGACCCAGCCTGCTCCATCATGGATGGAAGACTGTTCTTCATATGTTAATGAAGATAACAGTGTAAAGGAAAATATTACAGGAAAAGCAGGAAAGTTTACAAAGGATAGGATTGATAGAAAGAGCTATTTTTCCAGTGGAAATACAGTCAGCTGAATTATAAGGACTACAACGAATGTTATTGTCTGCATAATTTTCTGATGAGCTGTCCTTGCTGACTAAATGCAAGAAGTTTACTGTTTGTTTGTTTGGGGGGCTAGGGACTGTTCCAAACTCCAAGCTTTCATTAGAGAAGCCCAGGACTAGGAATTGCCATGTCTACTTCCAAAACAGGTTATTTTGCTTGGTTTTGTCAAAATTTTAGAGAGGAATTGTCTGTCCCAGTTCATACCCATTCCCACAGGTATGCATTTAATTGAAACAAACAGAATGTCTAATTTTAAGTTGCTTCATTTTCAGGTGATTTTTAAGCGGCTATCCTAAGGAAACAAGGCTTCTGTCGCTACCCTGTACCTCCACTGAGCCCAGATAATGAAGGAAACCACTGGCCCATTTCAGACCAATCTGGCAGATGGACAGAGATCTCAAACATAGTAAGTTCTGGCAAATTTTGTGATAATCAGCAGCTGGAAAGAAGAGCCTAATAAAAAGGACCACCTTAATTAGTGCTCCTACTCAGCATGAGTCCAGAGTCTGGTTAGATTGCAATCAGCCAAGGCATGTGTCATCCCATGTCCTCAGTGACTGCAAAGGAAGAGGAGAGAGAATGGAGGGGAGGTGAGAGGAGATCTGGAGGAGGAGGAGGTGCATGACCACACAGATGTGAAATAAAAATCACCAGGAGAGGAGATTCCATTAGGTCAGCCAACAGATTAACTTGTTTTCTCACTCCCTTATGCCTCATAGTGGTTTAGAGTAACGTTATTTGGATTGACTTTGGCAGCAGGTAACTAGAAGATCAAAATGCTGTCTGTCCATCTGTTGTGTCAATTACTGTAATTTCTTCCCCTATGTGTTGTTTAGATCATGTGAAGAGGTTATTTAGAGATTTTTTTAATCAATAAACATGGCAATAACTACCAGGGCATACAGATCTTTGACAATGTTAAGGGGGAAAATAAAGCTGAAATGATGTGTTTGGTCATGTTTAGTGAATTAAGAGATGGCTCTTCTAAACATAGGGCTTTTATGAATTGCTTGAGTGCTGTATAACAGCTGCTAGAAGAAAAAAAAATATTTGGTTTTTATCAACTTTGGTATTTTTCAGCTTTTAGGAGAGAATAAACCTAGATAGCATTAGTTAAATATTTTTCAGTGATCAGGTCATTCCAGTTTCAATTTTTTTCTTGGAAAGAAAGGTGAACTTTAGCTTGATATCACATATAATGCACCAAGGCAGCCATGGTCATGTAAAAAGAATTTTACAAACCTTACAATTTCAAGATTTCATAACGTCTCTCTAGATAAGAGACAAATTGCCTGTATTAAAATGAGATTCACTGACATGCAAATGCATAACCAAGCAGTGACCTGACTGAATTTTTATCATACTTCATTGCTACGTCGTATGTTATTTTAGATCAGGTCTAAAATACCATAATCCTTAGATGGGGTATGAAAGAAGATATATCTCTTTTGATCCTGCAATTTTTCATTTTATTACAGACACCTAATCATGCGGTTAAATTCAGATTTCTTGGGAGGACAAAGAAAAGTTCCCTATGTTTTCCACAATTATAGGAATTTAAACATTTCCATTAAATCTATTTTCTTTTGCACAGTTTTCTTCAGATTAGTAATTAAAAATAAATATTTTAAAATAATTTCAGAATCGGTAATTCTACCCTTCTGCTTATAATGAAAAATTCTACAACGTGGAAATATTCTTTCTAAATTTTAAAGCCAAGAATTGGTAAAAATGTGTATTGCAGCTAAAGAAGTAGCCAAGATAAATATCCTTGCTGCCCAGAGCTTATACACACCAACCAGCCTCGGATGAATTTAAATGATGCACTAAACTGTGTGTTTAGCACCTGAGCAGTGCTGGAGGGGGACAGGGTGAATGTTCCTCCCATTGAGAATGTGCTTCTGCACACACGAGGTACTGAACCCAGAGACACACCAGGAGACAGACTAGGAAAATTTGCACGCTGTAATGAACTGAATAATAAAATGGAACGAAATGGTTGTAGTGCAAATGCTCTGTCATGCTGCTGGGAAGCAACAAGAAGAATCTTCACAATGAGCTGAGCTGGAATACAAGAAAAAAAAAAAAGATAATCAAGGAAAATTGTCAGCCACTCAAACTATAAGGCAAATGTGCATAGCTGTGAAAAAGGCAAGTATTACAAAAAAATGTAAAAAGAGAGGTGTTTCCGGTAAATATCTGAATACTGCTAATTTAGAAATGATGAATTCTCATTTCAAATGCTGGGTACCCTCTGTGCACTCTTTAGAAGAGATGAATTCACACTGACCACAGCTACTTGGATGACAAAAGAGAGCACAGAACCCCTCTCTGACATGTCACTCAAAGAGTGCAGTTTACCTTAGTATGCAAAAATACAGGGAAAGTGAGCATACAGAAATCAGGCGGTAAATGACATTTTGGAGAAAGAGACCCAACCTAAAAGACAGCGAGTTTTTATATGAAATGTAATATGGAATAAATGGATTACGAGCACAACTAACCCAGCCATTAGAAAAATACTTTTTAATATTTGGAGACTCTGAACAAGTTTTCATTGGGAGTAATGACAACAAAAACTTAATAATTTCAAGATGAAGAATAATAAATCTGCAAATCACGGGATAATATATGTAGTGTGACATGCATTAGGCATAGACTAATGTCAGGTCTACGTACATATTGTGTGAAAAATTACTCTTTGAAAAGCCAGTGTCCGCAAAGGCGACAGAGGAGTCCTGCACTTTATTCGATTAAAGGGAGAGTGTCCACTGGGGGGCGTACTCCCACGAGGTTTCTTTCTCAAGGTTTTGGAGGACCCAGCAGCCTCCTTTTTTTCTGAACTCCCGCTCACATGTTGCCCTTTTCCTTTCCTTTCCTTTCCTTTCCTTTCCTTTCCTTTCCTTTCCTTTCCTTTCCTTTCCTTTCCTTTCCTTTCCTTTCCTTTCCTTTCCCTTCCCTGTTAGCCGAGGTACTACAAAGGTACAGCTCTCCTGAATCGCCTGCCACATACTGGCCCCTTGAAAATGTCATTTTCCTCCACAATTTGGAAATTCAGGCTATATGGGTCCTGCAATAGACTTTGCGCTGACCCATTTGACTAACCCTAAAGTTCAGGAGTCGAACTGGCTGGGCTCTGTAACAAGCTGGTGAGTCTTGAGGTTAGTAGAGACATTAGCACCCATTTCAAAGACATTAACATCCATTCCTCCTAAAGTTCCAATCTTACCGATGGAACTGTTTGTAAAGACTTTAGCACCCATCTTTCCACCAATATCGGCATCCTCAGTACATCAGGAGCTGTGACTGGTACAAGAGTGCTGTAAAAAGCTCTGAAATATATTTTGGAAATCCAGATATCACCACAAAGTATTAATTATTATACTACTACTTATGCTAGTGGAAGTCTCTGGGAAAGTCAGTCTTAAATACATCACAGTGACGTATTTACTTCCAAATTGAAAGACTGAGTTACCTCCGAGATATCAAAGTTCCTAGTTTCTTAACACCCCTCCTGTCTTGCTTTTTTAAAATTTTCATTAACATAGTTTCTGGACATGCCATCTTCAGTTTTAAGTGTTCTTATAAAAGGGCAGTGTTTCTTTGTGATCTTATTTTACCTCCAGATTTTATTTTTTTTTTAGTTCAGAAATCATCAGAATAATTCCACATAACTTTTCATATTTGTCATTATCAGCGTGGCTTAGTGGAGCCATATAGTCTCTTCTACGTAAAATTATGGGCTTGTAGAGCAGAGATTCAAAGATTTTTTTTTTTTAGTGACACTGCTCTAATTGCTCCAAGGATAACTTTATATTATCTGCAATGCCAGTAGGCAATAGCACAGAAAGAAAAGCCATAGCAGATTTTTTTTCAAAACCTGCCATGTACTGTAAGCAGTGATGACTTCAGATACCGAATCAGATACAGATCAAAAGACACACACAGTGTTTCCCTTCATTAAACAAACATTTGCTTTTAAAGCATGTATTGGCTGTCAACTACAAATATACTGTTTTCTAGATCAGAGTCTCTGTGAGGTACAAAATCATTGACGGTGGTTGTCATCACAGCACTAGATACACATATTCTTTCGGGATACTTTAAACAGGTACAGCCAATTGTATAACCAAGCAGCAGAACTGGACCAGCTTGGTAAGAAAAATTAAGCTGTCTGAGCTCCAGAGCTCCATGCTGCTGCCACTGAGATATTTGCGATACCTGTGCACATACACGTATAAGTAGGTGATTTATGAAACCACTGCACTGCGGTGTGCAGCATAAATATATCTGCAGATTTGGAAGAAGAAAAGGGAGTAGATGGTGATGCTGAAAATGATTCATTGGATTTCAGGCAAGCAGCTGGGATGCTGACTTAGCACAACAGTTGAAGAACAGAATGGAGGTTATCCACCCTGCACCATCCCTGCAGGAGGACACGCAGTGAGGTCTGGGATTGGGGAAGAAAATGTAAGGAAGATCGGGGGGATTTTAAGGCAAGACAAAACTGGCCAGTTTGGATCAGCTGTTCTGGCTGTGCTTCCTCCCAGCTTCTTGTGCGCCTCCACACTGGCAGAGCACGGCACTGAAAAGTCCTTTGACTTGGACTAAGCACTATTTAACAACAGCTTAACAACATCAGTGTGTTATCAACCTTATTCTCACGCTAAATCCAAAAATACAGCTCTGTACGGGACAGCAATGGGCAAATCATCTAGGAATGCTGACATCTGCTGCACTCAAAAGTTTCTATGATCTCTAGGTATGCCTTCAGAAAAACGCAAAGGGTCTCTAAGGGAGGTACCTGAGAAAACCAAAAAGAACTTGTGAGTAGCATTAGTGAGGATGATAAAAGGCTAATTTGTGGTTCATGTTCTAAATGCTCCACTTATTCTAGCCTTCCAAGTTACCCATCAGACTTAACAGAACTTTTACATTTACAGATTGCTTTTCAGGTGTGTAAATTCTGTTTTGAACAAAACTTGTAACATTAAAGCTCTACTAAGTCATCCCTTAAGGATAACTCCAAAGAGTCTGTAAAGAAAGGATAAATTTACCCTGAGCTAAAAATACAAACTCACTATGTAGCCTGATGTACAATGTTAACTTCAAATGATAGAAGAGGGAAAATAAAATCTCCAGGACAACTATGTATATGGACTGGGACTTCTATTCAGAAGAGCACTGTGTAAAACAGTTTTAAGCCTTTAAGAATTGTCTACCTTTGAATTTCTAAGTAGAAAACCTTACAAAGGTTTTCTACTTAGAAACACCTCCAATAGTAGGAGGATGAAGTAGTTTAGACCCCTCCCTAATCAAAATTTGATATTGGTTAAATTGTTCAAAATTAATAATTTTTAAAAATCTCATGGTACATGTTAAAACCATTACAAGAGGGGAGGTAGTCCAATGGAATGAAGAGTCTGCCTTACAGGCAACACCACAAATGACAAACAAATCTATAACCACTTTATTCCACGTTAGACCAGCTACAAAGCTGGATATACACGCCAATTTTTAGGAGACTTATTATCAAATTAAATGAAAACCTTTTTTAAAGGAGTTTGGCAAAGTAAATAGAGAGAAATAACGAAGTATTTAATCTCTCCAAATATAGCATGAAGACTCATTATGAAAAGGACACAATTAGTTCCTTTCTTTAAATTTAAATATAAAAGAAAGGTATTCTATTTAGAAAGAAACAGTGTAAATTTCAGAGTAAAGCTCAGAAAAAAAAGACTAGTGATTCAACTTCATGTTATGTAAAACAAGCAAGGACAGTAAGGTCATTTAGGAGATGAAAACATTCCTAGACGTGTCCCAACAAAATTACTGATGAGATGAATATTCTTACAAGGTAATAATTTCACTCAGGATTCTTTGTTCACAGAAGTACAAAAACTAACTTTTTTTCCTTTTAATTATATGGATCTTGCTGTTTTACACTGCTGGCTCTGTAGTGTCCTATTCTTTCAGCCAGTGTTTAGATGAAGTTTACTTCTATTTCCAATGTATTCACATAAAAGGAGACTCGCAGAATGGTTGAGGCTGGAAAGAATAGCTTGAGGTCATTTGATCAATTGTCCAAGCTCAAACAGGGCCACCTAGTAGAAGTTGCCCTGTGCCATGTCCAGATGGCTTTTGAATATGTATCTCCAAGAATGAAGACTCCACAACTGTCTCTGGACAACCTGTGCCAGTGCTCAGTCACCCACAGAGTAAAATTCTTTTCCTGATATTCAGAAATGAAAGACTTTTCTCCCAAGCAGCAGCAGGAATAACATGTATGTGTTATATACATGTTATTCAATAGCATGACCATAACCCCCATTCCCTGTCTCCCTATACTGCTGAGTTGGAGGAGGTAGAGCTGGGAGGGAGGGAGAGGGGGACAAGGTGCTTTTAAGATTTATTTTATTCCTCATTCTCCTGGTCTGATTTTGTTAGCAATAAATTCAATTAACATCCCTAAGTTGAATCTGTTTCGCCCATGATGGTACTTACATTGACAACTCATGAACCTTCATTATATCTTCTGTTCCATGTTCACTTGCAGAGGGGAGTGATAGAGAGGCTTTGGTGGGTGCCTGACATGCAGGCAGTATCACTCCACCACGGGGGTGCCTGGAGTTGTTTCTCCCCAGGTGCAGATCTTTGCAGTTACCCTCATTGAACTCCTTGAGGCTTCTATCAGCCTATTTCTTCAGTTGTATAAATCACCATATTAGAATTCCTCGATAGCTGTAATCTACCAGATGCTATTGAACAGCTGAGTGCATAGCTAATCTCACAAGTTTACTTCACCTTCTAATGCATTTGAAAAAAAAAAGAATGGTTATAAAAAATATAACAAATGGCATGATCATAAAAAATGCTTAGCATAATTCTTCTTCAAATCCATACAAAACATAATTAATTCTCAAAAAGTGAATCTGTGAATCATTGTTTCTTAATGAGATTAAATTTAGGGAAAAGAGAACATGGCTAGGGCAAAAAAGCAAGCATACAGAAACTATAAACAAAGGACCTGCTAAATTTCTTTGCCAAGACCCAATTACTCCTTCATGCTGATAACAGGAATTACATTTATGCTCAGCTAATATTTACCATAAATGCTATAATGAAAATACAAAATAAAACAAAACTAAAAAGTAGGTGTTACATTTTGATAAACATTTCAGGCTAAATCCTGGTCTAGTGAAGTCAGTATTAAAACAAAACAGACTTCTACTAAATCAGGACTTCTGGTTTCATGCACCTGCAACAGGCAAATGGGCTCTTAAATCATGCAATGTTGGTGAAAATGGTGAAGTTATAAAAGTACAATATGCAAAATACATTTGGATAACAGAAGATGAAACTTTCAGCTATTATTTCACAGAAATGTATGGGTAGATGAGGCCTTGGGAAGCTACCCAGACTGAACCTGTCCATTTGTTCTGTACCTCCTATATTTGTCTACATCTTTTTAGAGTCACGCAAAATGCAAACATAGCATCCCAGCTGATGTCTCACCAGAGCTGAGCATACCAGAATAATTTGTTTAATTATCCCATTCATTACATCCCTGGAATTATTTCCCAAAACTACATTACTTCAGTCTTTTGTGCCACTACTGTATCACTGGTCTTATATTTATCTTGCTATCCAGAGCAGAAACTCTGGATTCCCTCTGCTGTATAACTGACAGACGGTCATTCCTTATTTTGTTTCTGGGTATCTGAGTTCTGACTTCTTAAGCCTTTATTTTTCAGATCTATTAAGTGAATTTATCCTGCTGATTGTGGAGCATGATTCAAATTTGTTAAGGTAGTTCTGCCCTTCACAGTACTTGCCCTCTCTCTCAGCTTGCTCTTACTCATAAATTTTGTAAGCACATTCTTATCTCCACTATCTAAGTGTTTAATTATAATATGAAATAGAAACGACCTTAGGACAGACTCTGCTGGAACCTAACTTAAAATTCTCTCTCAGTTTGAAGCAAAACACTGGTAACTGAACTTTAAGACTAATTTTTCACTCTGTCTCTACACTCTACTCCACTGTTTGCTTGCAGTATAGAACAATGTCAAACTCATTTCTAAGAGCAAGATCACCAACAACTTCTTTGCCCACGAGTCAATTATTTCTTTACAGTGTAGCTCTTGATGCCTCTTCTAGTCTCTTCTGCTGATGAAAGTATCCTGGAGGTTCACAGGCTGAGAAAAGGAAGGCAGTGCTGGATCTCTGACTCTTCTTACCCATCACTGAGGCCCTCAGCACTGCTTTTCTCCTCCAGACAGTAGCGAAGCGTGCCTAGAGAGCTCGGAGAAGAAACCCCGCCCTTTAACCCTACACTTCTGCCTCTTGCCTGTCCCATTACCCAGATCTGCAGCACGGAAGATGTCGAGAGAAGAGAGAAGGCATTGCAGATGGGGGACATTGCAAACAAAACCTGCCTACAAGAGAGAAGGCATTGCAGATGGGGGACATTGCAAACAAAACCTGCCTACAATGGTTGGGAACCAGTCTAGGAAAACTGGACCGTATTCTCCAATTTTGAACATCTCCCACTCTAAATTTATTTTAATCTGTTCTGCCTCCATTTGGGATAAATGTTAAAATGGAGGAGAAAAAGAAAACAGCCGGATCAGTTTATAAAATTTGTTTTAAAAATCCATATGTTCATATCAAAATGACATTGTTTAGAACCTAAAATGCAATATAAATTCATTACAAATACATCAATAATATATTGCAGGAAATGTTAATAGTTCAATGTCAATCTCAACAGCAAGAAAAACCAAATGAGTCAGTTATGCCTATTACCTATTTTTGTCCCTTTTAGATGAACACATAGTGAGGAACAAGAGACGAGAAAAAGTAATAGCTTACAGCGTCCTGGTTTCAAGTTACTTGTCTGTCAAGATATTGAATGTCCTGGCTTTTCTTTCCTTCTCCTTTTCTTTCTTGCTTCTAAATTATGTGGTGGATTTTTGGCATTTGCAAAAGCTTGATATTTAAAGGCATTCCAGGAAAGAAAGGGGGTTTTTTTCAGGACTGGGGCTGGTAAGTAGCTGCGAGGTGTCATGAAGTAGCAGAGCTAAAAGGGGTGAGATCTGCATAACAACTGCTTATATCAATGCTGGCATCAACTAGTCTCTCAGAGCTATGAGCGTTAAAAATAATTTGGGCCCATTGATGCCAACAATACTTTTTAAACAAAGATTTTGATGTCTGAATCACTGCATTAAAGGTGATCTGCAACCAACCCAATAGTAGAATTTATTTATTTTTAAATCCCTAAAGCCAGACACTACAAAATCATAAAACGTCTTTTGGGTGAATGGGATGTTTACTTTTAAAACAACACTTACCCTTTTAAGTATAATACAAAAGAACAGAAAAAAGTCTATAATTTTTTCCTTCAGGGATTTCTTAGACGTTGTTTTACTCAAGGCCAAGCAAAGAGCACTCTGCATACTCCTGGCCCCTATGAAAAAAAGTATGTTGTGTAATTCCTAGGCTCCAAAGGACTTCTCAAAGATAGGAGACAAAGAACACGTGTTTCAACAGATGTTCACTTTGCTTGCCTTTATACTGCCAGGTAAAACCACTAAAGTTGTTCCAATATATGGTCATAATATTTTCTCTTTCTTTTGGCAGACATGAGATGCCTTTAACTTCATTCAAATTCAAATGAGCAGTGCTGTAGTGGCAGTGAAGGTCTGATCTCATCTCCTGTCTAAAGTGATGTAAATTAGATGTCCAGGACAGAAATTGTCCCACATTGTGTTACTGTTCTCCCCCCTCCACCCTTGTTGCCAGGCCCAGGAAAGGATCCCCAGTCATTCTGCTGGATTTGGAAATCAGGAGATCAAGAAATGCCTCTCTGTGTCCAGCCAACGGTTCATACTGTCTCCAGACTCTGACAATTGCAGTAGCAGATGCTACAGAGTGAGAACAGCCTCTGTTCGGGATGAATGGTGACACAAATTTTAACAACACAGGACAGGATCCATGACAATGCCAGATACACATTGCTTTTGAAAATGATCAATTTCATGATACTTTTAGAAAAGAAAATTATTTTAATATTCTCTCAAAGTGGACATAGCCTGTTGACTGTTAAAATGGACAAGAAAATCTCTCTCCTGTTGCTCCACTGCTCTACATTGCCTTTTTGCTTTCTGGTAACATGTCCCTAATTCTGTGACCTTTCCTATTAAAAGTACTTGGACACACATTAATCATTATAACATCATTCAGCTTTTCTAATTTGAAAGATGCAATTCCAGATGTGTACCAGTATTCACCTCCTGAGCACAATCTCTTGGTTTCCAATATCTCTGTGGGCATCCTGTTGGTTTTCATCATTTGATCTTTCTTATTCATCGTGTTAAGTAATGCAACTAAGTCATATATACAAATATCACCTATAATAACTGGGGGGGGTGGGAAACAAGCAGGAAATAAAATTAATTATTACAGCATCTCACTGGCATGGTAAATGCTTCATGTTTAATTTTCAATTCTTTCTGTAAATACCTTTTATCTGTGCCACTTTTTCTTTTTGTGCTACTACCTTGCTTATTCCTAATAATATTGTTTATTCCCAATCCTTAATCCAACTTTAAAATTTCAATAATGGCTATAGCTTATGACACCATTATGAAATCATAAAGCCCTGCTTATATTTTTATTACTGTTTTTGAGCCTTTCCATCTGTTCTTTACAACCATACAGTTGCATTCACTACCTCAGTGACAAACTCCCTGCTCCACCAGAAAACTGAATCAGAAACTTTAGAAAAACTTCTTTACTTTTTCCCAATCCCCACCATAACATAATCAAAGATCATTTGCTTCTTCAGGCATAGTCATCCACACAGACTGCCAGTTTTCATTCATGTCACTCTAGATTTGCTAAAGATTGTATTTTTTAGATCTTTTGCTGCCAGCACTTAAACCATAGGGATTCATTACCGGAAACATTATCTGAAAACATTCTGTATCAGTGGAGTTTGAGTGGGTGGATTGCCTTCAAGTACTTTATTATGGGCAAACAACACTAAATTTTGGCATTAACAGCCATGACATTACTGGCACAATCACAGAGATAAGAAAATAATTTCTGCAAGAGCTTTCAACAGTCAAAACAGATTGATGGTTTACTACACTTAGTTCTATGCCTACTTCTTGCTCCATTTCTTAGATATTTGTCTAACTTTGGAAACCCACAAGCAGCTCACTTAGAGCTTTCAGAGATAGAAGGGACAACTGCGTTTGTGTCTTTTGCAGGGGGTGTTGCAACAGGATGATTACAGAGCCTGTATTTCACAAAATCACTAAAATATATAGCCATTAATTTTTTGGACAGTAGCAATGTTTGCAAAGATACTGTCTTGGTTTAAGACAATTATATGGGGTGGACGGTTCAAAATTAGTTAGCTCCCCTTTTAACCACTCCCTTTTCACCAATAAGGAGAATGCCAGAATATAGAGGTGAAAAAATATCAGTTTACTAAAAACAAAACAGCAACAATCAACATAATAGTAATAAGCACTAAAAATAATGCTGCTAAATCCCATGGACTCGCAGGAACAAATTAAAACAAGTAGGAGGAGAAGCCCCCCCTCAGTAGGGTGGCCTCCGGAGCCGACCATGGATCAGAAGACGAAGACAATAAGGCAGAGAAGCCCTGTTCAGCTGAACCTTAGCCCTGGAACAAAAAACAGGAAAATAGGAGCTTACAAAGCAGTTCTGGTAGCAGGTGGGGGGTGCCAGCTCCATTTGGGGTAACTCTGAACCTGCAGTCGGTTCCTTTGCTTCTCTTTGGCCAGCTGGACCCAGCTGGTGTTGGTGCTGCAGTTCTGGGTCGCTTCTGCATTGCAGCCGAAAGAAAAATGGATTTGCTGGGCACTGAAACTCACAGACCTGGCCCTGCAGCTCTGCATCCAAAGATGGGGGTTGCCCCCAGCAACTGTGTCCAAAAAGTTGCTGCAAAATTTGCTCCTAAACACTTTAGGATTGTGGAATGCAGTTTCTTGGAGACCTGTACCAGGCAACTTCCCATGGAGAGAAAGAAAAGGCATCTGTCTCTCTTTGCCCTCACCCCAGGCAACTCTCCAGGCAGCACAGTGAGAAATAAGAACTCCATGTTTCTGTTGTCTGTCTCTTACTGGAACCCGGGGCCAACCTCCTCCACGAACCCAGGGTAAAACACCCTGGGATTCTACTTCAGATTCCCTGGTCTTAAACTGATCATTTTAAGCAGGTTGGCATAAAAAAGGTATGGAATACAATACCCTTTTTTTTGGTTGCTCAGAACATATACAAATACTTCTGCACTGGAAAATGTGATGCTGAACTCTAGCAACAAAGGGTAGGAAGGTTCTTTACAAGGAAACTGAGAGAAGTATAGAAATAAGCTTGATGTTGCCCACCTGAGAGTCTGAATAACTGAATAATAACTGAAGTGTGATAGCTATTTCTTTTGAAAATAAAGGATTAAAGCATCACTGACTTGGACTATTACAACAGTCTGAGAGAGAGAGTTTAAATTTTAAATCTGTGCACATAACATTACATTTTAATCTCTTAGAGAGCTGAGGGGATGTGAAATACAGGAAAATAAAATGAAATTCTGCAATGATTGGTCAGTACGTTGAGGATTACAAATTTGTATCTGCTCTATACACTTTCACAGGTCTGCAAAGATACCACCTTATATATTGTAGCATTGAAAATATGCTACTTTGTAGCTGAAAAATATGGTTTGTATTTGATTAATGTTTGAATATTTTCTGTTATAACACTTTGACATTTACTTCATGTACTCGTTAGCTCTTGATTTGCAAAGCATTTTGTAAATAGTTTTCTAAGGGAACTTTTAAAAATTAGGTATGTCAAATGTCACAGTGACACAGCAGGAAGAGGAACCAGACTGACTGCTACAAGAATTGAGGTCAGCGAGGTAAACTATTAATTTGTCGATATTGTAAGGAGTTCAAAACTGGGCCTCTAAGAGTCCTTATTTTTGTCATGCAGGAATCGTATTCAAAGGAATTATCTACTCACATCCATGTAACCTAATCGTGTCAAGTTGAGCCTTACAGAAGCAACTCAAGCGTAAGTATGCAAAATGATTAATTGCAATTAAGTCAAATGCAATTAAAAAAATATTTACCAATTGTGGAGTCTCCTGCAAAGTTAATAGGTTGAGGATTTTCAGTACTAGGAAGTCATCTGAAGAAGATTGTAAGGCTGAGGGCTTATTTCAAGTCCATGATATATAAAACCTTTGGAATCCAGATAGTCTTTTTTATTCCTGAGAAGAGCTCTTGGCTTTTAACAAGTTCTCATATCAAAAGCCTTACTGATCTCCAAGTCATCAGCTTACCAGAAGTGACAGCTTATGACAAAGATGTGGGCAGCTCCTCAATTAACAAGAAATCAGAATCACAATTAGATGGCTATTTTTCTTGTAAAAGCATTTCATACCCTTACTACTGACCTGTCACAAGGCACTGACTGAGATCACAGCAAAATGACTTGGTTCAGAACTCCTCTGATGTCTAGCAAAAGCCTAAAAGTATTATTGAAATATTTCATCACCAGAACTTTTGAAATCTTTTCATAATTCCCAAGTTGATAAGGTCATTGCAATGTAAAGATATTGACATCAATAGGAATAAAACTCTCTTATATAAGCAAAGTCCCACATAAAACTATCCCGTGAGTTCTAGTCATTTTAATTTGGTGACACACAACAAAGAAGACAAATTAGCTGAAGAACACTTTGCAAATGAAAATACCACTTAACATTGTAACAGTTGAAAGAGCACAAATAGTGCTCCAGTAAGTGGTACAACAGATTAAAAGTCTTCATCTCTCCCACGAGGTACATATATGAGCTAGAAAAATACAAACGTTTCAATTATTATACTGCATAATACTTCTCTCCCCAACCCTTCATCTTCATGCACTTTGTTAAGAAATTGATGAACCACAAAAAGGGGGATTTGTTTTTTCAATGTTTTTTGATTCCTGTATATTACGTGGTAAAACCCACACAGATACAGATCCTGTTTTCAGCTACTCTATTACTTTTCAAAGCAATGTACCTTCACTGAAGTTGGTGAAATTATAATGGTTCAAGTGTTGAACTACTAACAGGAGTAACTCCAGTACCCAGTTGCCTGACTTCTAACTCAGGTAATTCTCCCATTAAATTAAGGGAAAGAATAGCCCTGCTAAAGTGTAGAAAATCAGGCCTATAATAATGATGTCAGAGAAAAAGTTAAAGTTCAGATTTTGTGCTGTGAAATAACCTTATATGAAGAATAAATACTTTAATACCATGATGGGCCATAAAGGGCCATAATTGGTCTCTTACACTGATGTAAGAGACAGCTGCAACACCTTAGAAGGTGTCAAAGACTCATGGAATATCCCACGATCCACTATTTCATCAGCCAGCAGAGGTGTTTCCATCTAGCTCAGCATAACACAAATCCTGTATTCCAGGTGTTTCCTGGATTCTTCCCCCAGCTACTCGAGGGATACTATCAGCAACCACCACTTCAACAAGACTCCAGCCACTGAGAAGGCCAGAAAACAGAACCAATGGGATGTCACTGGAATTTCTGTAGTGGTGACATTTTTTCTACTTAATCTGTTTCTCTGTCATTCTCTTTCTCTTGTCCTCCCTCTCTCTTCCCCCCCCACTTCTATACCTCACTTTACTGTTAAATAAAAACCTATACTATTGACTTCAGCATATTGTCTCATTTGTGCCTTACCTCTGAAAGAGGCATCTCTCTAATAATTTTAATAATCAGATCTTAACTTTATTTTCACTCACACACAGCCTATTCCTGTGTTCTTAGCAGACGCTACATTGTAAACAATCCCTGAGCTTGTCTTTCATATGCTAAATGGAGCTACTTTAAAATTAGACCTTGACCATCAATTTTCTTCTTGAACACTTTCAGAAAATAGCATCCGATTTGAGAATGCTCATTTGTCACAGATTTGATTTACAGTTAGAAGATATGTATAGCTCATATACACGGTTACATGAGTGAATGGATTTAAGTCAGTTGGAAATGTGTGGAAAGACAGCTTCAATACATTTAGAAAAGCTGACAAAAACTACATCGAACAAATAAACCATATCTGAAGACACAAACAGAAAACCACTGTCACTTTTTTTTAATCTCCCTTAATTATGAAGAATAAAAAGCAAGCATGGCATCTGTGCAAGACAGGATTGTTGTAGTCCAACTTAGATTCTGCATACAAAATTTCAGTTTCACAGAACCCAGCAGGGAAAATACTCAACGAGGGTGAATATAAAATTGAGACAAAATCTACTTCCCCTTATTTGAGGAAGGCTGTGATTATTCAGGAACTATAACATCACAGCATGTGTGGGTGTCCTAGCTACAGAGGTAGAGTTTAGTGTTAGGGGTGACTCAAAATCATGTATCCCATATCTTCTCTATGTCAAGCCACACAAGTCAGTTTAGTGTCTCTTTAAGGTCTGGAGCCAGAATCAGAACTTCTGTGTTTTACCCCAGCTCATGGCAGGGCAGACGTGCTGGATCCCTTCAATAACACTTCCAGCATTATTTTGTTGGAAGGGAATTTTGGAGGTCATCAGTCAAAGGCAGGGTCACCTAGAGCGGGTTTTACAGGAAAGCATCCAGGTGAGTTTTGTAAGTCTTCAGAGAAGGAGACTCCCCATCCTCTCTGGGCAGCCTGTTCCAGTGCTCTGCCACCCTCAATGCAAACACACTTTTCCTCATGTTGAGGCAGAACTTCTTCTGTCTCAGTTTATGCCCATATCAGTATCAGAACTTTTAGTAGTGCATAATTTTAGCAAGCCGCTATTTAAAGTAAAAAACCCATAAGTGCTGTTAAAGAAAAGACTACATTTTGCAATGAGTACAATTTTCTGGTGTTTTAATAGGTGTTGATTTAGACAAGCCATCTATGTTGCTGATTTGCATATTTCAGAATCAAATAAACTGAAATAGTATGGGTTTCATTGCAACTGCAAGAGTTGTTCCAAATACAACATGGCATTTTATTTTCCTCACATTATTAAATTAACTTGGCTAAGAGCTATCCTGTAATATAAGAATTCCACCGCTTCAGTAATTTGGCATAGCTGCACTCCTTATGACAACACAGGACACTAACACTTTCTTTCTGGACACCACCTGCATAAACAACACTGACAGACTACCATATTTAAGGGTTGTCAAAATATTGTGACAGCAAGTTTTAGTGATCTAGAACTGGCATCATAATTAAGATGGGCTCAAGTTCTACCGAAGACATGAAATTCACTTTTTTCATAAAATGAAATATGAAAAATTTGAAATGAAAAATGAGTTACTTTGGTCATAGAATGAGCAAAGTAGAAATTAGATTCCCTGCCAGTTTTCAACTTATTAGCTGATTAGACTGGAGTTCTGAACAGTAATTCTTCCTCTACTTAGATCATGCAGGTTAAAACACACTTTTAATTTAATGAAGATGAAGAAATTTACTCACCTTAATGGTTTAAATATGAACTACTCTAGACAGGAAATTAATTCAAAGTGAAATAACTCTTCTATTTACAATTAATCAGTATTAGAGTGTAAGTCAATGAAATCAAAGCACTCCCAGCATAGACACACTGAGTTTGTACCACTCCAATAGAAACTATCATTCCTGGAAGGAATGAAGGAATGTAACAAGAAGAACAGGTTTTTTGTTTGTTTGTTTGTTTTTGTTTTGGTTTTTTTTAATGAGAGGAACAGATATTACAACAGAAATCCCCAGAGTAGACACCTGTTATAAAAATGAGGTGCTTCAGCTTAATCATTTAAAAAGAGCCTTAAAAACACATATAGCAGTTTAAAATCAGCCCAATACGTCTCAATGATAACAAAAATTAAAATTTATTCTTTATCAGCAAATCACAAATAGAGAGAAGCCCTTGACTAAAGAACTAAGGGTAGATTAAATTCTTGTAGTTCTCCTTTAATTAAAGCCAAAGAAACTCAACTTCTCTGCGGACTACATACCATGCAAGGGTCAACAATACTTAATGCTGAGCATCAGCCAGCTATTCCTTTGCTTTCCATTTGACATTAAAATCAAGTGTAACTGTTTGTTGTAGACAGCTCTAGAATATTCATCATCATAGTATGTATAGCAACTACGTGTAGATAGATATTCATTTCTGCCACAGAAATAGTATTTTGGCATGCAAAAAGAACATCATTCACTGTGCAAACATTATTTTTATTCTCTGAAGTTAATTTCATCTCACTAGGTTTTTATATGGACATTTGTAAGATCCCTCGCTCTACTGTAGAGTGCATACTCTAGATATTAAGTAGACACACCAAGGCAATGCAGTAAATAACAGGTGCAGTTTTTATCACAAGTGGTACATTTATTGTTAGTCAAGTTGAACCATGTGAATACTAAATTTCTCACTTTAACTTCCCAGTCTGATTAGCCATTTAGGTCCCCAAAATATAAAGTATATGTGCAGTAAAAGCTTGACGCCCACCCAGAAATCTATGCCAAAGTATTTTTATTAAATGTCATACTTCTAAAATCAATTATTTTCGGAGGCTTAATTTAGAACACTTGATTTTGCAGAAAACTTTTCTAATTTTTGGTTGCTTAGAAGAGCTTAAAATGGAAATCCAAAGCACTAGAAGACAAGAAAGCAGACTAGACCAACTAGAAATGTGTATCTTTGTCAAGTGTCCAATTTTTAAGCCACACAATGATTATTTTTGACCTAAACTATGCTTTTGGAATGCTTGAGATGACAATGTTATTAAAAATGTGACAGAAAATCACTACTAAGATATCAGGAATTGCTTCTAACACCCACTCACATGCAAGAATCAAAATGACAGAACTCTCTGGATGACAAGAAGTCAGTATCCAGCAGTAAATGCATGTGACATCTCTCAGGATACTCACTGCAGATCCCATAGTAGGACAGAAGGTTCCAAGCCAGCTGTAAGCAGCTTGGTTTGTAACTAGAGGCAATTTAGCTTCAGCAACAAATAACTGTTTAGGTGTATGGAAACCATATGCATGCAGAAAAGTTTACTGGGGCTGTCAGAGCCATGACTGATGGAACGGCAGAGTCCCCACTTCTACAGGCTCATGTATCAGCTTGCCAAGCAGTGGGAAATACCAGAGAGCTGTGAGTGTTGCCAAATCACTAAACTTTACCCTTGAGTTTTATAGAGCTCAGCCTCCTTGAACAGTCTCCTTTGAACTGCAAATCAGAGTCCTTAACCTCACCATTTCTCTCTGCCAAGTGCAGCAGTAATGATTTAAAGCTCTGCATCGACTTTGTTAGATCATTTCTCCTCCTGCAAATATGATTTGAACTAACTCAGCCATCTCTACCCATGTGTGTTATGTAGGGGTTCAGAATGAAACTAAATTGCATCCATGATTCAAGGATCATTCAATAAGGATCTTTAGATACGGTTTTCACAACTGTTACAAGTTTCCATAAAAGACACAGAAGAGTAATTAAAATTGACAGAAAAGATTCCACTGTGACTGAGTGAATGAAAAGGGGAAAGAAAAAGCAAACCCCCCAAAATCTTGCTTCCACAATTGACTCTTACTTCCTTTCCCACCTTCCTTTATCCAAGAAGGAAAAGTTACCTCATTAATAAGAAAATTAAGTATGTCAGCCCTGTTTTCATAGAAATAAACAGAAGATTTGTTAGGATGGACAACAGCATGTGTGGGTTTCCTAGTTACAGAGCTAAGACGTGGAGTTTAGTGTTAAGGGTTGACCCCCCCCCCAAAAAAAAGTATTTCATGTAAATTTAAATTATTTATTCCATATCTTCTCTACTTCAAGCCACGCAAGTTAGTTTAGTGTCTCTTTAAGGCCCGGAGTCAGAATGAGAACTTCTGTTTTATCTCAGCTCATGGCAGGGACGACATGCTGGATCCCTTCAAAACAGGGAACGGACAGGACAATCCCTTCCCTGCTGCCACCTGCCATTTGCTGGGGAAGGTAAAAAACACAGTTTGGGCACACTTTTGGACAAAACCAGTTTTCCCCAGGTTTTTCCGCTGCTCCCCACTATTTTGTTTGTTCGAGAAGAAGGGAGTTTGTTTGCTTGGAACCGGGTTGTTGCCGGGTTGTGTCCTTTGTTCTCTCTCAGCCGCGTGGTGCAGAGAGAGGGCTGTGCCTCACTGTGTCCTTGCTCCCCGGGACAACTAGCAGGATCTCCTCCGGAATATTGGGTGGGGGTTGGACCGTTTGCCTTTGTATTTCTCGTTTACTGCTGTTTTCTCTTAGTAAACTGTTATTTTTTCATTTAGATCTCTTCACATGTGTCTCTTCTTATTGGTAGAGGGGAGAGGTTAAAACTCCGGGGAGGTAGTTTATCTTGGAGTCTCCACCCCATAAATTGTCTTAAACTAAGACAGTGGGCAAACAAGGGAAGAGTCCAGTGATGTTAACAATAACACAATACAGAACATATTTTCTCTCAGAACAGATAATTTTGTCATTACTCTGCTGAGGTGTGAATCTGGAGTAATTACATTCATATCAGCAAATACCTAATAATAAGATATAAGAAACATTTTTTCAACTACTACTAAGTCAATTCTGAAACTCTACCTATTCTAACTCTACTCTGTTCAGGTATGCAAGGAACTGGAGTTTTCCAAAGTGTGATGAGATGATAATATTGCTCACATTCACATACTTGTTTCTGTCTATCAGCTCTACAACAAAAAATGGCAAGTTAAATTCATTTGCTTTTCATTACTTTTCTTCTTTCAAAGGTAAGAAGAAATACACATGACAGGTGACAATTTAACCTGTATCAACTTCTTTAAATCCCTCTCCTATCCCCCTTCTTAAATCAATTTCATAGTAAGTTTGAATATAGAGAATTTCCTTGAATAAATCAAAAAAGTAGCTAAGACATCTCATGCTTCATGACTTTTTATAGCTAGTCCTGAGTAAAATTCTGACATTCTTACTTGATTTAATGTCAAATCCACAATTCAGTGGCTCTTCCCCACTTCTGGGGTTGAAGTATGTTACTTTTCACTAGCCTGGACAGTTTTCAGTGCTTTGAAAGCTGATTTGCAGCTCAGTCTTCATTTTATGTTCAGCTCTAATGTTACAAGGAGCTATTCAAGAAAAAGGTGTCAAGCACAGTACAATCTAGTTATACTGAATGGTTGGTATCAGGCCTAAGCACCTGAGTTAGCTCAGCCTGGCACCATCCTAGTACTCAAGTCCATTGCCAAGGCGTTATTACTTCTCTGCACCCCCACCTATCTGTATAGTTCTGCTCAGCCTACCGTGGCAGCCACGAGGGGATCCATGTTTTGAAGAGCTGTAAGCCCAACAAAACTAAGAACACTCAGATTCTTACAGAAAGTTCCTAATTTCAAGCAGATCGCTCACATAACTCCAATTAAGGAGTCAAGGATTGCCTGTGCAGTGGAGGACACAAAAGAAATGGTGTAAATTTTAATTCAGATGATTCAAAAGTTTTAGACAAGCAAGAGTTTTCTGAGCAGGTAACTGTTGCTTCCACAAATAAGGAAATAAACGGTTCATTTTGGAGACAAGATTATAAGGGCTTTGTCTCTTTTCTCCCCTGACAAAAAGCATTTCCTAACATTTGCTAAGTCCACTACCACACCAACAGGGGACACCAGTCACAAAATCCTTGACATCAGTCCTATTAAGGAAGGAAAGAAAATATCAAAAGCAGGCAATAAAATAGAGATTTTCTTTCCTTAGAGAAACATAATTAAATAGTGGGCACATTTTACATACAAAGGCACACAGAACTATTGGAAACCTGCTTTGTTCTCTGACACTCATACAGCTCCAACAATGTATCTATAAACATCTATTAATATACTAATCCATAAAATTACCTCACTAAAGAAATTTCATTGTAGCAATGAAAGTTGACAGTGAGAAAATTTACTCCAGAACATTGAATATTATTACCTACAGTAACTTTGTTAATTAAAGCATGTAAGAGTTTTAAGCTGCTATTTATTTTTAAAATAAAATCAAGAACCTAAACTTAGAAATTGGAAAGGGCTGTACATAATGTGATGTAAAATCAGAAAGCATAACATACTATTTTTTAAAAAAAATTCTTGTTCTAATTTTGTCTCCCCACCAATATATAATAAGATTTTTGAAAAAAATAAAAAAATCATCATTAAGACTTCTGGCAAAAACTCTAAATGAAAGATGGCCTGATTTACAAGTAGTTTAGTATCCTATATATATCTAGATCCAAATATACATTCTAGCAAAGACACTGCAAATGAAACTCACTCAAAAGATAATTAAAGCTTTTATACACATGGAACTGTTCCTGATTAATTCCATATGGGCCAATCTTAATACAGAAGTGCCTCATTCCATTTTGGTTAAAACAAACTGGTTTGTTCAGGAATGAGTCACTCATAAATGCCATAAATCAGAATAATTCCTACACTATTTTAATTACTTGTGACCAAACTGGATGAAAAATAAACCCTACCAGTAGGCTTTAATTCCTAAATTTAGAGGTTTATCTGTGGGGATCTCCTTTTAAGCCTCCTTTTAAGCTGGTCTTAAATTAAAAATCTGATCAAAAGTATTAATTTTTTTACTTTTTAAAATAGATACAGGAAAAAAGAAATACATTCTTGTGCAAAGACACAGAAGCATCAAGTTTCTGAAGAATGCCTTTTAGTTTTCAGGCCTTGTAAATGTCCCCCTCCTCTCACCTCATAAACGATTTCCTGCTCCTTGAGGGTCAGAACTGTTTCACAGTCCACAGTAGTTGCGTGGCAAAGACACATCCGGAGACACAGACACATTAGAAGATGGACACAAAACCTCTCTTTTCTTCTGTCTGATGCAGTAAAGGAGCTGGACGCCACAGCAGCACCGCACATGACTGTTGGTCAATACACGCATACATACATACAGGCACACAGCCTTTGTCTTGACACAAAGGATGGAATGAAGTGGTCAGGAAGGAGAAAGCAAGAAAATGAAAGTGTCCCTGTAGAGGTTTCCCAGGAAGGTTTTCATAGAGCTCTGGCCATAAGACTAGTATTGCAGATAACACAGTAGTACCACCTCATCATTCTGCCTAATGTCTGTCTAGACTTACTATACATTTATTTGTAAGATTTGTACATAGCCCACTCTCAGTCTTTACCATTTCTCCTCTTTGCTTCCTTTGATTCAAACATTTATGAATGCTTGAGAAGTCTTTTTGGCTGCCTTTTCAAATGACCGACCAATAAATGATACTGAGATCCTGCGGAGGATAAAAAAGGAAGGAATTGCACTTTTATTTTTGTAACCCCTTACACATTAGGAGAAATACCTCACAATGATAACCTTTATAGAGTCAATACCCTACGTATTTCTTACATTGTTTAAATTATTATTTTCACCTGGTAGAGAGAAGATTGAGGTGGTTTTGGAAAATTGCATTACTCTCAAATCAAGTGCACTTAGCAGGGAGTTAATGACTTCTGGCATAGTTAGTACAAACATCGGAGCAGACAAAACCTACAATAGCGTCAGAACTGGTGGCGCCCTTTGGCAAAAGAATGAAACTTGGGAAACTACTGCCTTTCTAGCTGGGATTCTAGCTGCTTCAGAAAAGAGATTTAGATATGAAGTTTCTAAAATATTTCGTAGGATTTACTTACACAACAAGAATTTTTTGGCATAATATGTTTGTGATACAGATTGAAGGAAATTTTTTTTTCCGTATATACGCCTTTGCTGGGAGTTATACTGCAAATGCAGTTATACTACACAATAATTATTTATCCTGTAGTGGAACACTGCCTATTTCACCTCTTACCATTTGTCATATAGACATGAACTGTATTTATATCATTAGATTTCGTTGACACGGCCAGTACGTGGAGATTGATACAGTACTGGACACCGGCAGGAGCAGCTTTGTCGGCAAACCTGTCAATTGAAGACAGTCATGTGTAAATAACCCTCGGCAATCCAGTTACCGAATCCTCGTTCGTCAGTTAATCCAGACCATTTGCTCTAATGACTCACTCCCTGCTGTTAAGGCTCTTAAGTGTTTAACTCCTTGTATAAGAAAGGAGAACACGAGCCAGAGATGTCGCGTTTATTGTATATATTTCATTCTGCTCATGATCGCATCCAGTGACCGAATATCGTTCATTGTGCTCTTCTTAGGAAGTCCCCTCACAGCAGGCACGAATAAACTGAAGCAGCCCCAACAGTACTAAACATTGATGTTCAGCAACTAAGGAAAGGGTCCAGGAAATATCTCACCGGATTGGTGAGGCATCCTCCTGAGTAGGAGAGAAGCTTGAATCCCTTTTCCATAAGAAAGGGAAGGTGTTGCTGGAAGCCGTTGGGGCAGCAGCAGCAGTTCAAACCAGTATTTAATGTGTTTTATTCTAAGTATGTATCAGCTAGTTTGCTTCCAAACCCCATTTGGAGCTCACTTGCGGTAGTGAGATGCAAATGCAATCAGCATTGATGTGAAGCGCTATGGGCTCGGTACATCATACTCTTGTATAGAGAGATTCTTCTCCTCAGAGCAACGAAAATGGCAGAGATCTACTGCTGATTTTCTTTCTTCATGGTGTCAGCACCTAGTATAGATCAAGCAATAGCAAGACAGAGAAGAACCCTGTGACTTTTAGCCATATATGAAAGCAGTCCAAAAATGATAAAGATTCGTCCAAGGTTCAAAAGGCAAGCAGACATCTGCAGACTGCATGTTTTCTTTTTAGCGTTTCCCAATTTTATACAGTAGTGTAAGGAGTCTGGCTGTAGCATGTAGGGCACAGTTTAAATAATGTTAAATGCCTATGTGACTTTTTTTCTGTGGTCAGAAATAATCTTAAAAAGATCAGACCAATTATAACATATACTGTAAATACAATTTTGATTTAGGATTTTGTATAAGAAAAGATTTTAAAATACATTTATTCCCTTCTCAGTTCTATCCTTTTCAGAGAAAATTTTTATAAAAATGTAAAATTTTAAAAAGCAAATCATTGGGGTTTATTTAATCAAATATAAAATGGAGACTCTGTGAAAGTTGGTGCTTTGCTGACATCTCTGAAATTTAAATAATAAAGAATGGGTCCAAGTTGTGTAAGCAGAAAGTATCTTTAGACTCAGAGACTTAAGAGTAAAAATATTTTAGTTCTCAATAGTACTGAATCATAGGGAGATGGTTCTCCAGAAAGAGCTATATTAGTACTATAGAGAACATAAGCTCAGAAGTCCTTCAGAAGGAAACAACTGAGTGAAGGATGGGCTAAATCAGGGCCGAAGCAGAAAGCCGAGAGCCATGTTTCTGTGAAACCACGTTTCTGGCAGCCCACTCTAGAGTATATAGAACAGAAGTAAAGGGTGCTGCTTTTCCTCCTTTTTCTTCTACAGCAGATGGAAGGGGGATGCTCTGCAAGGAAGTGACAAATATCAGACAGTATTTGTTCTATTTGTTCTGGCCTCTGTATTCTATATTTTCAACACAAGACAGTAAGGTGAAACACCCCGAAGGAAGGGACATGGCTCCTGTCATTGCAAGTAATTTCAACTTGTAGCACAGTGAGGGAAGAAAAGTTTTCAGGGTCTGTAAGTTTAGAGAAAAGGTAGGAGAACCTGTTAATAAATTAATTGAAAAGCAGACAGATATTCAAACTCCCAGTGCAGTGAAAAAATTCTTTCTATAAACCAGAGATGTGTACAATTTTTCATCGCTTTTTTCTGTAGAATTCTCACCCAAACCAGCCTATCAGATCCCAAGCCAGAGGCTCTCCCTGACTTACTTTGATTTACCAAATTAATTAATTTTCCAATGCCCTAATTAAAGGGGAAAAAATGAAAAAAAAAATCACTGTATTAAAGTGGTAAGTACTACATGGTGCAGCAGTACATAAAATCTGTTTCTTCATTTGCACTAAGTACGGTGCATTTAAGAAAGAAACTTATTGAGCAATAATCATTTTAATAGCAATATTGATAAAACAAGCCAAGACAATAGTTTCCTACTCCACTTCCTCCACTCCTTTTGAAATTTGTGTACTGGCAGCAGAAATTACTTTCTCCTCTGTTTTAAGCCATAGATCTTCTCCAATTTTAGAAGCTAATACCTAGTTAAGGAAAACAGGACACAAGCCTGATCCAAACCCAGTACAAAAAGCTCAAAACAGCCTCACTTGTAGCCAGCCTTGATGTCAAATATGAACATACCAAAGTAAATACTATGTATTATTTTCCCCTCATTGTTGGGGCCCATTTTCAAAGTCTCAGCATTTCAAATAAACAGATAGAAGATCTGATAAAGTATTGTAGAGCATGCCTTTCATTTAAGTAAGTGGGTATTAGCTGCATGAAAGCCCAGGCATATGCTTACCTTTAGATAATACTGCAACTCCACCAGATTTAACAAAATCTCTTCTTTTGGTAACATAAATACATCTATTGTGATCAGGGCTTTGTTACTATTACCTAAAGCAGCTCTGGGTCCCATGGAAATCCAGTGCAGCAGTCTACTTCGGATTATTAATATAACATCTGGAAAAGGTGAACACTTGGTAAACAAATAAAAAAATTCTAATCATTACAAGACATAAAATTTGATTGGAAAAACCACTTTACATGATACATACACTCCACTTCATTAGTTTTGCTTTCTACTTCCATTTTTTATCCTTAACAAGGATCACTTGTATGTCTTCACTATTAAAAAAAACCCCCACATCCCCCATAAACAAACAAAAACCAAACCAAACCAAAAAAAAAAAAAAAAAAAAAAACACAAAAAAAAAAAAAAAAATAAAAAAAAAAACCACAGAAAAAAATACCCAAACCCATAAATCACTCATCTTACTAACCAAGCCCAGTCAGAGGCTGGGGTAATTTTGGTGAGGTGTCCCTAAGATTCCCCTCTCCCTGGAACTTTCCAAAATTAGTAACTGCTTTAAACATTTCATACGACTGGCAAACAGCTGTTTAAAACTAATTTCCGAATTTCATCTTAGCACTGTAGAAACAGGAGGGCTTCCACAGAGGTTTTCTCCTAGAAAGGCCTTGGGCCACTGGTGATCAGACAGAATGATGGTATTCAGCACAGGTTACAGGATGGAGACAGATTACTCTCGCACAGCTATATCGCATCGGTTTGCGACAATATTAATAAGAGAACTACAGCTTTTGTCACAAAGCGAGTGAAAGTGTCTTCACTTTCACCAACGCACTATTCTCAAAACTTTCACAAGAAAAGTGCAGGCTCTTTCCAAAATAGCAGGAGCTGCTGCTGCTATTGCATGCACTCAACAGCCACTTCCCGCACGACACACACAAGGCCACAAATGATAGTCACAATCTAATTCACACCCTCAAAAAAAAAAAAAAAAAAGAGTAAACGCACGGTATTTTTCCATCCTTCGTCTTCTAAAACTCAGAAACCAAGTGACAAGCACCATGTAGCTCCAGGGTGCATGGGTGGGCCGAGTGAGAGGACAGAGCGGGTGTGGCCTCTTCCGTCCCATCCCCCGATGGGGCTATTTAAGGAGAATACGGCGGACCCCTTTTTCTCGACGTCGGGAGCTCCGCTGTGCGAGTAAAGAAAGCTGACTGTCTGCGCTTAGTTTTCTCAAAAGCGTTCATATTGGTTTTGTTTTAAACCTCTTATTTTTCAGGTGTGTGAGCGCAGCTTCAGCTCCAGTTAGTGATGGTGAGTGGACGCGGAAAGGGAGCAATGCAATGCTGGGGCGGTGGGCAGTGGGATGATGGGGGGCGTTTAAATGCCGAGACGCCGGGCGGGCTTCTGCTGGGTGATGTCGTGCCTTGGGGAGTACTCCAGCGGGCAGCGGAGCGGAGAGCAGAGTGGTAAATTCTTGGGGTTGTTCTTTGGGTGAGAAACCGCAATACCCGCAGGTGAAGGAGTGTCGCCTTTTAACGCGGTGACAGGGTTGAACCCCTGAGGGCTAGTAGCATTTTAACTGTCTTGAAGGTTTTAAAACCTTACGAGATGAACGAATAAGGTGAAGGAGAGACTACCGCAATTGAAAGGCCGGAGGCTTATGCAGGGGAACGCGTGGCTTGTAGCTGTCGGCGTTACGGTCTGGGGAAGGCTTGGCTACGAAGACGCTTCACACCCGTGAGCAGCCATTTTGTGACAGCGCTAACATGGCGCCGGCCCGCACGGCCGGGTGGGCGCCGGTACACTTGCCTTTGGCGGTGTACCCGCTGCGCGTAGGGTCCGGCAGGAACCCTTGTCGGGGGTTTGTGGACAGCTTCCATCGCCGTGAGCGCCAATCCTTCCTGCCTACGCCCCGTCGGCGCTGGGCGGCCGAGGTGTGGGGACGTAAAATGGCGGCCGTTGGTGGCGGCGCCACGCGTGGAGCCCCCCGAGCGGCGCCTCGCTCACTCGAGGCTCCCTGGCCGGCGTCCCTCCCGCGCCAGAGCCAAGGCCCGGCATCGCCCGGAGCGCTGCGGGCGCCGTGCGGGCAGCGGGAGCTT